>CM052652.1:6099372-6181306 GCA_028533165.1 Leontopithecus rosalia | reverse complement strand
GCGCCCGGCCATATACTGTATTCTTAAAGTAAGCTAGTGAAAAGAAAATGTTACTAAGAAAATCATAAGGGAGAGAAAATACATTTACTGTTTATTAAATGGAAGTGAATCATCATAAAGGTCTTCATCCTCATTGTCTTCACATTGAGTAGGCTGAAGAGGATAAAGAGGAGGGATTGCTCTTGCTAACTCAGAGAGTAGCAGGGGGAGAAGAAAATCTATGTAAATGTGAACCTATATGGTTTAAACATATGTTGTTTAACGGTCATCTGTAATGGATAGTAAAAGGCAACTTAAAGATGACATCTTCCAATTAAAACTTTGAACAGAATAGGGTGAAAAAGAGGGAAGAAGTAATTTAAATATATTAATTACCAATCAGTATTGCAGCTTATGTGAGTTTATAGCAGTGAATGGGTTCTGATGTCATTATTATTAGTAGAACCCTCGATATTTTTCTCCAATATGAACTGGGCCATATTTAGATTTATTTTTACATTAGATTGTGACTATATTATGATTCTCTTTACAACTTATATCTACAACCATTTCAGTTTTTTTTAAAAGAATATCTCTTTCATCAAATTTTAATGTTCCATAATTTTGTATTTGTTATATCTTCTCCTTATTCTGCTTCTTGTAAACCATTTCACTTTCTCTAAAAGCATTGTACCTTTATGAAGAAAATTATTTTTTGTAGAATGTTCTTTATTAGCAAAGCACCCAAGTGGAAATTTTTGTTAATAGAATTTTAAGCAGATAGTATAATTGTTAGAAAGAGCAGCTTTTAAAATAAAGGTGTAGCCAGAGAGGATTTTTTAAAAATATGATTGCTTTTGTGCTTTTAAAAAGACATACTTGGGAGCTAATTCTTTATTCAGCATGAAAAAAAGAAAATTCAAGGACATAATTTTATTGAAAAACGTACCTTTTCTCTAACAAAGCAGTTTGAAGCACTTGAGTATTCAAGTATGCATACTCCCTTCCTTATCAAGCTCTCCTGAAATATTCATAACGGCAAATCTACTGAAGTTTCAAGAGAAGATGTACCTATACTGCAAAAGACACAGTGCTGTATCAATTTAAGCTGGACTGACATTTTCTAAAATTATTTCTCACTATAGTAATAATACAATTCTGATTGAAAGGATATAGCCTGTCTTAAATGAAACCCATATCAAATTAATAGTCAGGATTGATTTGCTCAGTCCTCTGGAGAAAAACAAAACAAAACAAAAAAACCAAAATGGTTCTTTAAATGAATTGTCATTTAAATTCTAGGATATGGTTACTGTTTTGAATCTTTTTACTACTCATAGCGTAATATGTGGATTAGCAGCTTGGGTATCATCTGGGAACTTACTAGACATGCCAGTATCTCAGGCCCTACTCCAGACCGACTGCATCAAATTATGCATTTTAATAAGATTCCCAGGACATTCATGTGCTCATTAAAGTTTGAGAGGTGCTGTTCTGGGTGAGTAGTTTGAGTTTTACATTATTCCTTACAGATTGTTCTGCCAGGAAAAACAAACAAAAAACCAATTTTTTTAAATTCAAAATGCATTTAACATTTTAAAAAATAAAAGTGTGTAAAATAAGTTGTAATTTGAAATTATTTCAAACATGTTAGTTTGTACTCTTAAATTTATCTTGGACAATTTTATTGACTTAAAAACTTAAATTCCACATATTGTCAATTACTAGAAGGTATGTATTTAGATAGAGCAAAAGGAATACACACACACACACTCCTTTATCTGTATATGCATATATATATATACATGTATTCCTTTATATATTTTTTAATATATATATATATAGAGAGAGAGAACAAGGAAATTAGTTTAAAAATATGAGGACTTTATTTTTGGTTGGTTTGTCTTTATTGAAAGCAAATGGGTGAAGAGCCTTCTAAGAAGCTATAGAACAGAAAATTAGAGGAACTTAAATGGAAGATAGCTGAAAGAATAAAACTAAAGTTGGTAGGGGATGAAGTTGTAGAACCAGCTTTTGGAATTTTTATGTTGCAACTTCTTTATCTTTCTCTAGTAAAAGTCAGAGCACCTAGACTACAGAAGGGATACAAAGTAAATAGTCACAAGAAGAATGAGAACTTCTGTGTCTAGCTCTACACATTTTAAAAAAGAGAGGTTCTAATATATGGAATATGAGGTTTTCAGTAGCTTAAATGCTTTTATTTTTATTGGTTGATGGGTTGAGACAGAGTGTCTCTGTTGTCCAGGCTGGAGTTCAGTGGTGCAATCTCAGCTCACTACAACTGCCTCCACCAGGGTTCAAGGGATTCTTCTGCCTCAGCCTCCTGAGTAACTGGGATTACAGGCACCCACCACCACGTCCAACTAATTTTTGTAGCAGAGACAGGGTTTCACCATGTTAGGGCTGTTCTCAAACTTCTAGCCTCAAGCAATCCACCCACCTCAGCCTCCCAAAGTGCTGGTATTACAGTTATGAGCCACCATGCCCAGCCTTTAAATGCTTTTAAATGTGAAATTTTTCTGTGTACTTCAACTTTGTCACTTGGAAAATACTAAAATTATGAAATAAGTATTTCATAATAGCAATGACTTGATTTTTAATGTATACAATAACATAAAGAAGAATAGATGAGCTTTCTTTCTAACTGCAGATACAGTTCCCAAGTCTAAAGTGTATAGTTCATTGAATGTTTGTACTTGCATATGCTCGTTGACTATCACCCAGATAAGATATAAGACATTCCTACCACCTTAGGAGGCATTATTCCCCTTTCCAGTCAATATCCAACCCCAGTATAAACTGCTCTCTGACTGACGACTGTCTCTTGTCTTCTCTGCTATTAACTTCATGTAAATAGATTCATACAGTGTATACTTTTGTGGCTCTGATTTGTTTAATTTAACCTATCTGTAAGATTCATACATGTTGCCTATTGAGTAGTTCATTTTTTAATTGTTGTGTAGTAATTTTGTTATATATGCGCACCACAATTTATTTATCCTTTCTGTTCCTGTTGGACCTTTGGGACGTTTCTAGTTCTTGGATATTGTAAATAAAGCTGTTATGAATATTATTATGCATGTATTGGTGGACATAAGTTTTTATTTCTGTTGTATGTATGCCCAGAAATGGAATATCTGTATTATAACATTGATTAACTTTAACAGGTATTGCTAAGCATTTTTCCAAAGTAATCGTGCTAGATCACTCCACCAGAAATGTGGGAGTTTCAGTTGTTCCACGTTTTTCCAGTACATGATGTTGTTAGTCTTCTTAATTTTAGCTGTTGTAGAAAGTGTGTCGTGGTATTTCATTTGTTTATAGTTTGCACTTTTTTCAAGATTAATGGTGTTGAACAGTTTTTCATGTTTATTGGCTGCTAGATATACTTTCTTGTGAAGTTGTCTTTGAAAGCCTGTTGCACAGATTCTTTATCGGGTTGTTATCTTTCTCTTATTGATTTCTAACAGTTTTCAAAAATGTCTGGATACAAGTCCTTTATGGAATAATAAGCATTACAGATATTTTCTACCAGTTTTTGAACTGTCTTTTCACTTTCTTAGTTGTGTATTAGATCAACAGAAAGTCTCAATTTTTAATTCAGGCTTGTATGACAAGCTTTCATTTCATGATTAGTTCCTTTTGTGTCCTGTTTAAGAAATCTTTGCCTATTCCAGGGTCATGAGAATCTTCTTCCATGTTTTTCTCTAAGAAGCTTGATTATTTTAGCTTCCACATTTAGGCCTTCAATCCATCTCAGATTTTTAGTATGGTATGAGGATAGGGATCAAGTTTAATTTGTGTGCATGTGGTTTAAGTTAATTTTTCTTGCTTTAAATTTGTCTTGCCTTTGGTCTTGATTTACGTCGTAATGTCTAGTAAAATATAACTGGACCTAATACCATGTTCTCATAGTAGGTTTTCTACAGATGTTTGATAGTTTGAAAAACTGGAAGGGCTTTAGAAGCTAATCTTCTCAGTCATCTTTGTCTGTGGCTACATGTGTATTTCTTAGGTTACCTGAGACTGATGTTTATGTTTTTTCCAGTTAAGCTGGTGTTTAATAATTGGTTGTGCTAGTACCAGTAGTGTAGTTTCAGGTAGTTTTTGTGCTGCAAGACACGTAAAGCCTTTTTTAAATTAAAAATTCATGTCGTGTAAGCAATTGATGGCTCCACATTAGAAAGGCAATATATGGCTCCGGGAGAAATCCTAGGCTTTGGAGTCTGTTGGAGCTGGACTGAGAGTCTCACTTTTCCAATCATTATTGTGACTTTCAATAGGTTGTCACTATGTAATTGGGTTTTTACTATATAACAAAGAATTGTGGCACAGTAAACTTAGATAAACCTGCCCTAGGTCACATAGTCACTGAGGGTGAATATAAATCCAAGGCTGCCTAATTGCTAAGCCTGTGCCTACTTCCTTGTGGATGTTCCCTACATAATGTTCCTTTTTAACATTTTCCTTGTATTTATTGTTAATTTTTATAGATTTATGAGAGACTAATGCAGTCATGTTACATTTCTATAGTATGTAGTGGTGCAGTCTGGGCTTTTAGTGTAACCATTACCTGATTACTGTACGTTGCACCCAGTAGGTAAGTTCTACTACTTACCTAGTCTTCAGCTAGTGAAGACATTAGCTGGTTCTTTTTTCTTTTCTTTTCTTTTCTTTTTTGACATTAGCTTTTGTTTTTGGCAAAATAAAAATTTTAGCCTTACCATATAATGCTAATTTCTGTCTTAAAAATTCTTAACTTATAAAATGATATATCTAATTTTACTTGTATTTAAGATTACATTGGAGCCCATGAGTGGACTTCTATTAATCTATAATTGTTTGTATAATTTTTCATAGATATGTCTTTTATTTCTGAAAAACAAATGGTAATTTCAATTATATTCTTAAAAGATGTCTGCCTTCCTCCTCCCCCTGTAACACGTAAGAATCACTGGTTTGAAAAGTTTAAAGCATGTGAGTCACAAAGATATAAAATTAGCTGGCAAAATTTCAATATAACCAAACATTTAGGAAGAAAGGATGCTTTCTGTAAACTTGAAGTCCTCAAATAGGTTGTAAGATGCTGGGGCCGTTAGTGCTCATAGACTTCAGTGCGGTCATAATCTTAAGAAGCAGCTGTTAATACCACCTTATCATAGATTCCCTAAGATCCGTGATCCTACAGAAGAATGTAAGATCTACAGCATCCTCTCTGAAAAACTTAATTGTATAGAATTCAAGTAAGAATATCATGTATGAAAATCCAAATTAACACTTTGGTGTAGAAGTTACAAGCATGACCTCTGGAGTCAATGCCTGGGTGAGAGTCTAAGCTCTGCCCCTTCTAAGAACAGTGGGCCCTTTGGCTATTTAATCTGTCCTTGCTTTAGTTTCTTCATATATAAAATGTGACATTATTCCTTCCTCTTCCTTCTCATCAGTCTTACTCATCTTCTGTAAAATGGGAATAATATATATCTTAGGCACATTAGGATTAAATAAAGGTGACATGAAAAGTACATGGTACAGTTTTTAGATTATTTTTTCACATGTCACAAAATAATCTATTTATTTTGAAGATAGAAATACAAAGTTTAAACATAACTATAGGTAATATTCAGTATTTTTATTTCAATCTTTTGAAAATGAGTCTCCACACCCCTGTACCCATGATGTGCATACAATTTTATTTTTGTTTTTGTTTTGAGACGGAATCTCACTCTGTTGCCCAGGCTGGAGTGCACTGGCATGATCTCAGCTCACTGCATCCTCCATCTCCTGGGTTCAAATGATTCTCCTGCCTCAGCCTCCTGACTAGCTGGAAATACAGGCTTGTGCCATGACACCCAGCTGATTTTTGTACTTTTAGTAGAGGCAGGGTTTCACCATGTTAGCCAGGTTGGTCTCGAACTCCTGACTTCAGGTGATTTGCCTGCCTGCACCTCCCAAAGTGCTGAGACAACAGGTGTGAACCATCATGCCTAGCCCTGATATGTGTCTTGCATTTTTCATTTAACATATTATTGGGGCTTAATAAAATGTTAATTCTTGATTTTTGCAAATATCTTTAATACTGTATTTATGGTTCCCATTCTTCCATGCAGAAGCCAGTTTTAGATGAATTATTTTGGTTCATTTTCCCTATTCAATAGCATCAGTAATGCCAAAGCATTCTCTCACAGTACTGTTGGAACATGTTTATTGTCCAGACACGTATTAAGAAATGACTTGCTGTTTAGTCCATTGGCATTTCAAAACAATTTATTAAATACACACACACACACACACACACACACACACATATGTTTTACATTGTAACTATGCTGCAGGAACATAAATTGAATGTAAATGGCACAGTCAGCAGTTTTTATTGACATCCATTATGCTTAAAACATTGTGAAAGAGCAGTAAAGAAGATAAGTGCCTGAAATAAGGAACCTAATATAATTGAAGTAAACACTCTCACATGTCATTTTAGCAGCTTTGTACTTTGGATTTAAAAAGCAAAAGATATTTGCTCATTGTCCCTAAGGGAGTATGCTTTGAATATAACCAGTGATTTTATATACATTCATTCACGTGAACGTGCTTAGCTTAGGTTAGTGGCACATATCCATGATACAGATATTTGGAAGTAACATATGGCCATATTTACGACAAAGCTTACCTGCCTGAGCAAGTATCTGCATGCTTGCTGTAACTCAGCAAAGTGTCATGTGGCCCATGTCAGGTCACAACTCTAGTTAACATTTCGGAGAGCCGAAGATCATGACAAAAGTAGAGGGGAAAGTCAAACGTACAGAATAAGAAAGAGGGAAATCTTTATTTGTAAGGCAAAAGTTCACATTTTCTTCAACTTTTTTTCCATCAGTGTGTAAGGTTTCTATGAATAGCTCGAGTCCTGGCATAAGTAGCAGTGATAATATTAACACCTCTTCCAGTCACATCACTCTGAGAATGCATCTGCCAGTCACTTACTGATGCTGACTGGTTTCCAAGGAAGTGGAGTGTGAATAAACTTGGATTTTCTACACAGCTTAAAGCTTATAGGATCTTCTGGGTTGTGATTATTGTTTTACATGAAGTTCATAAAGTATATTTTGTTTATTTTCTAATGGTTGCTACTACTTGTTTTAGGTTCTCTATATAACAAAGCCCACTTAATTCTAGCATTTGGCCTCCACAACCTTATATGGAGAGAAGAAACACGGCGTAAACAGGGTCTCTTCCTAAGGGAAGATTATGATTTGTATAAAGTAAATGCAAGAATGCGTTGGAGGGTCTTCAAAAGAAATGTAAACTTGTCTCATGCAAAGTTTAACCATTAGAAATTAATTTTATGAAATTAAACTAAAGTGACAGGAGGATATTATTGAGCTATTTTTCCTCTTTACATTTTCTTTTCTGTTATTCTGCTATAGGATTTTACAGTCACAAAGTTTGTTTATCTGATAAACTGCCATATTTTTCACTTTGCTTTAGAAGTATGGTTCTTACCTGTTGCTGATCTAATGGATGTGTGTAAAAGCACCTCAGAGAATGGCAGTTTGTTGAATGACTTGAGTTCAGGTAGCACTCACTTGCAATAATTTACCATCAACTCTAACTATGGCAAGGTGTGACTTTAGCTCTAAATTTAAGCTCTTTAAAGAACTTATTTCAGCGGAGAAAAAAATTTCAACTTCCATCAGTGTGTGAGTTTTACATCATTGATCTTCTGTTTCGTTTGGCAATTAAAAATCTCTTGTGTGGGCTTTTGAAAGTTTTTTTTTTTTAAGATTTATTGCTTCCAAGTGCAACAAAAATAAATAAATAAAAATAAGTAAATGGGACCTGATTAAACTAAAAAGCTTCTGTATAGCCAAAGAAATAATCATCAGAGGAAACACACAGCCCACAGAGAAAATATTTGCAAGCTATGCATCTGAAAAAGGACTAATATCCAGAATACGTGGAACCAATCAAATCAGAAAGAAAAAACAAATAATCCCATCAATAAGTGGGCAAATGATATCAACAACTATTTCTCAAAAGAAGCTATACAGATGGCTAACAAACATATGAAAAAATGCTCAACATCACTAATCATCAAGGAAGGGCAAATTAAAACCACAGTGAGACACCACCTTACTCCTGTAAGACTGACCATTATTAAAAAGTAAAACAAAGCAAAACAAAAGAAATATTGGTGTGGATGTGGTGAGAGGGCATCCTTATGTACTGCTGGTGGGAATGTAAATTAGTACAACCTCTATGGAAAACAGTAGGGAGATTTCTTAAAGAACTAAAAGATTTGCCATTCAATCCAGCAGTCCCACTGCTGGGTATCTACCCAAAGGAATAGGCATCATTATATCAAAAAGACACTTGCCCACGTGCTTACTGCAGCACAGTCACAGGTGTAAAGCTATGGAACCAACCTAAGTGCCCATCAACCAATGAGTGGATAAAGAAATTGCAACAACTTGATTGGAGCAGGAGGCCATTATTCTAAGTGAAGCAACTCAGGAATATGAAACCAGAAACTGTATGTTTTCACTTGTAAGTGGGCGCTAAGCTCTGGGTACACAAAGGCACACAGAGTGATATGATGTACTATGGAGACTCAGAAGCGGGAGAAGATGAGGAGTGAGGGATAAAAATTACATATTGGGCACAGTATACACTACTTGGATGATGGGTGCACTAAAATCTTGGTCCACAGTACAGTTCATCCATGTAACCAGAAACTACTTGTACACCAAAAGCTATTAAAACTAAAAAATTTTTTTTTAAGATTTATTGCTTCCAAAAGACACTATATACTCTCTCTCTCTCTCTCTCTCTCTCCACACACACACACACACTATATACTATGGTTTATAACTTAGAAGAGAAAATTAAACATTAAACATTTAGGTTCTTAATCATACAAGGTTTGTAGTTCTCCTAGAGCTGTACTCCTCATGTGGCTTCCCTGCAGGATTTGTTAGATTTTTTTTTTTCTATTTATGAAAGCTATTGGTAACCAACACATACGTGTTTGCTCTTGTTTCTATGGTTATTTCTATATTATAATTATTAGAATGCTAGCAGATCTTTCTGATTTGTACTAAGCTAAAGATTCCACTGAAAAATTTTTGAGTATCTTCAGTTTATATTACTTATGTATATGCATGCATATATATAAAATACCTTTACATATAAATTTTTAGAATGATGAGTATATTGATTTCTATTAAATGTATGTTTATTTTAAAAACAAATGGAAACACAAAGAAGAAAATAACACCCACATCCTCTCACCCTTAATTAACTGTTATTAACTGCATATTGCTTTTAGAGGGGCAGAGATCACGCTATTAATTTTGTAAAACTGATATGCGTATACTTATACTTAATTTAAACCATGGAGAAGAGCACAAAGATGAAAGTTTAAAAAGCCTCCACTTAGAAATAATATTAGTTAGATATCATTTTAAGTAGGAATGATAGATTTGTGAAGATAAGATCATATTCTGGAGGGTTTTTTTAAAATTCACATTTATTTGAATTTAATGAAAGAAAAGGAGATAAAACTGAAGAAATTGGGGAACTTGAAACATGTATCTCTTTACCACAAGAAATATTTTCCTCTAGTTTTGTAAGTTTTGGCTTCATGTGTTTTTGGGCTTTTTTGCTGGGTGCATGTATGTTTATAATTATTTTATTTTAATGATGGATTGACCCTTTTATTATCAGACCTGCTTTATTTCTAGTAATAATTTTTGTCTTAAAGTCTGTTTTGTCTGATATTAGCCTATTAGTGTAGCTAATTTAATCTAGCTTTCTTTCAGTTGTTTGCAAGGTATATCTTTTTATATCCCTTAACATCCAATTTATTTTTGTCTTAAAAGTGTGTTTCTTGAAGTTGGCATATAGTTGGTACATGTTGTCATTTTCCAAATTAATCTGCTAGTCTCTGCCTTTTGATTGTCAGGTTTTATCAATTTACACTTAAGTGGGGGTAGAGTAGGATTTATGTCTGCATTTTGCTCTTTGTTTTCTGTATGTCTTAAATGATTTCCTTTTTCCTCTGTGTCCCTGTTACTTCTTTTACATTAAGTAGATATTTTCTAGAATACTAATTTAATTCCCTTATCACTTATATATATATGTTTGTGGGTATAGTGTTACTTATATTTCCTGAGTGGTGCCCTGGGAATTACAATTAGCATATTAGTTTATAACAATCTAATTAAGATAATACCAACATACTTTTCATAGTATACCAAACTTTGCTCCTATATAGCTCAATTCTCCTCTTTATGCTATTATTAATATAATTAAATCTTATTACATCATATGCTCATCAACATAGACGTACAATTATTGCCTCATGCAGTTTTCTTTTAAATTAGAGTTATGAACAAAAAATACATTAAAACTATCTTTTATAGTTATCTTTGTTGGAGCCTTGGCAAGTGTTCTTTATTTCTTCATATGGATCAAGTTACTTTCTAGTGTCCAATTTTCCTTAGTCTTTGTCTTGTAGGGCAGATATGCTAGTGAAGACTTTTTGCCTTTCTTTGGGAATATCTTAATTTCTCCTTTATTCTTGAAGAATAGTTTTGCTGAATTTGAAATACTTAATTGACAGTCTGTTTATTTCAGCCTGTGCATATGTCATCCATTGCCTCTTGCCTGCATGTTTTCTGGTGAGAAATCAGCTATTGATCTTGTCAGAAATCCCTTGTTCATAATCAGTTATTTCTTTCTAGTTACTTTGAAGATTATCTGTTTGTCTTTTGACAGTTTGATTATGATGTGTGTTACTGTAAGTCTCTTGAGTTTATCCTTCTGGGAGGTCAGTTAGCTTCTTGGATGTTGATTAATGTCTTTTAAAATCAGAATTGGAAAGCTTTCTGCCATTGTTTCTTCACTGCATTTTTCTCTTTACTCTTTCCTTCTGGGATCCCCTTTATACTTATGTTGTTAGATGATGTCTCATCTTTGATGTGCTCCTCATTTTTTTTTTTTTTTGAGACTGAGTCTCTCTCTGTCGACCAGGCTGGAGTGCAGTGGTGCAGACTTGGCTCACTGCAGCCTCGGCTCACTGCAGCCTCCACTTCCTGGGTTCAAGCAATTCTCCTGCCTCAGCTTCCTGAGCAGCTGGGATTATAGGCTCCTGCCACCACGCCCAGCTAATTTTTGTATTTTTGGTAGAGACGGGGTTTCACCATGTTGGTCGGGCTGGTCTCCAACTTCTGACCTCATGATCCTCCCACCTCAGCCTCCCAAAGTGTTGGGATTACAGGCATGAGCCACTATGCCCAGCCCATTTTCTTTTATTCTTTTTCTTTCTGTTTCTCAGACTCTATAATTCACCTATATTTAAGTTCACTGATTAATTATTCTGCTTGCTTAATTCTGATGTAAGGCCAAGCACAGCAGATCACAATGGTAATCATAGCATTTTGGGAGGCTAAGGCAGGAGAATCACTTGAGCCCATAAGCTTGAGACCAGCCTGGGCAACATAGCAAGACCACCATCTCTACAAAAAATAAAATTAGCCAGGCCTGGTGGCACAAGCCTGTAGTCCTAGGTCCTAATACTTGGGAGACTGAAATAGGATGATCACTTGAGCATGGGAGGTTAAGGCTGCAATGAGCTGTGATTGCACCACTGTACTTTAACCTAAGTGACAGAGAAAGACACTGTCTTAAAAAAAAATCTACTGTAAGACCCCTATACTGAGTTTTTCATTTCAGTTTTTGTACTTTTTGACTCCAGAATTTCTCCTTGATTATGTTTTATTATTCCTGTCTTTTTATTGATATCCTCTATTTGGTGGGACATTGTTTTCATACTTTAGTTTCCTACTTTAGTTCTTCAGACATGATTTCCTTCAGTCTTTGAACATACCTAAAATAGCTTGTTTAAAGTCCTTGTCTAGTAAATCTAACATCTGGACTTCTTCAGGGAATGTTTCTATTGAGGTCTTTTTCTCAGCATGGGCTATGTTATCTTGTGTTTGGGGTATGTTTTATTAGTTTTTTGTTCTTGTTACTTTAATGAAGGAGAGAGTATTTTTGGACATGCTAACTTTGCTGTTCTTAGTTATGTAACTTATGCATTAACTTTCTACATAAAACAGTATTTTAATAAATGCTGATGTTTAAAAATTCTTATACCTTTCTACCTACCTGCCACTAGGCTGTAGTCTCTTGCATTGTCTTCTAAGTCCTATTTTTTTTTAATTTACGAAATAGTACTAACATTGTAAGTACTCTGAAAATATTTTTAAAGAAATTCATAAGCACTTCTTTTTATGTATCATGGTGCCATCAAATAAGGATAGTGAACTTGGCATACCTTGTATTTAATAAGTGCAAGGCGCACTAGTCAGCCATGCAACAATCTCATTTAATATTTACAGAATCCGTCTGAATCTCTGAAAAGTTAAATAACTTGCTGAAGGTTACACAACTAGTAAGTGATAGATCCAAGATTTTAACTTAATTCGTTTAATTCTAGAGCCCAAGAAATTAATGGTATTGTTTATACTGTTTCTGTGAAGTGATTTTCAAAATGTGTGACCCATGAGTTACCTTCTTGAGTGACTCCTGGGGTGCTTGTTGAAATATCAGTTCCTGAACCCCTAACCTATACATACTGAACTAAGATCTCTGAGATTTGGGCCTGAGAGTAGGTGAAATTTCTCAATTACATTATAGTTGGGATAGTGCTGGTCTGTGGACTGCTTTTTTCTTATGATTTGGGCTAAAAAATAATATAGGCCATTTTAAATACACACTAAAATATAATTCTATAATTCAAGTAAACACTAACTTTTCAAAGTATTTTTTGAATTTTAGAGTACAAGGTGACATATTCTGAGATAATCTAACAAAGAACTTTTCTCTCACTTTTTTGTGCTGTCAGTGTAGCTCGAAGTTAGCTATTAATAAGTTATAGATTTCTATCTAATGCGTGAGCCTATACTTTGTAATTTTACATTTTTTTTTACTGTTAACTTGCATTTACACATTAAAATTTAGTGGAAAAATATAAGGAGTAGATAAATCATCTCTTATTTTAGGTTGAACTCCCACCACCTGATCTTGGACCAAGTTCTGCACTAAATCAGACACTCATGTTGCTGCGTGAGGTTTTGGCATCTCACGATTCTTCAGTGGTACCACTAGATGCTCGTCAAGCTGATTTTGTGCAGGTATGTTATAAATTCATTTTTAATGATTGTTTTCCACTCTTCTATTGTACATTCTGTTTCAATTCTGGAATTTTGTAATTCATATACTTTGACAGAACCTTTCTTATTGTTGTTTTTCCTTCAAATATTAAACCAGTTCTCATAATTTAAAAAGTATCGATTCCGTGATCAACTATTTTTTGAACGATGTTTAATGTTTTCCTATACACTTCTACAAATTGATTTCCTTCCAACTAGTTTGGCATTAATTCTAAAGTGTCGTTAACCGAAGACCGTATCAGTGATTGAGAAATAATTAGTTTTATTTTTCATTTGTAGGTTTTATCGTGTGTCTTGGATCCTCTCCTACAGATGTGTACTGTATCAGCCAGCAACTTAGGCACAGCTGACATGGCCACGTTCATGGTCAATTCCCTATATATGATGAAGACAACATTAGCTCTATTTGAATTCACTGACAGACGTCTGGAAATGCTACAGTTTCAGGTACATTTTTCTATACAATGACTATTTACTTTGATTCTATCTTTTTCTCTATGTGATAGCTTTAAGTTAATGGCTTAACTAATTTTAGTGACCTAATTCCTATAGATCTTTTGATATCATCTGATGAAAGGAGACACACATACAATACACACACACACACACACACACACACACACAAATTCAGTATTTCAGCTTTCAGCTTTAGGGGAACCAGAATATATAATGTTTAAAATACTTGATTCAGGCCGGGCGCGGTGGCTCAAGCCTGTAATCCCAGCACTTTGGGAGGCCGAGGCGGGTGGATCACGAGGTCAAGAGATCGAGACCATCCTGGTCAACATGGTGAAACCCCGTCTCTACTAAATATACAAAATAATTAGCTGGGCATGGTGGCTCGTGCCTGTAATACCAATTACTCGGGAGGCTGAGGCAGGAGAATTGCTTGAATCCAGGAGGTGGAGGTTGCGGTGAGCCGAGACCGCGCCATTGCACTCCAGCCTGGGTAACAAGAGCAAAACTCCGTCTCAAAAAAAAAAAAAAAAAACTTGATTCATACCATAGTATGTGATGGTAGATTGAAGATTTTCGGATTAATTTCAACAGTTATTCTGTATGCAGATTTTGGTTTCTGAACTGTGAATAATATGTTATATTTTTCAAGCTGCATAGTTAATGCAGAATGTGTTACAGAGGACAGATATATTTTTATCTATGTGAAAACCAGTGTTAGGCAAAACATTACAAATTGCTATACCACTCAAGTCCTATAAAGCAAATGCTTATCACTTAAGAGTGTGTATGATGACTGAAACAAAGCCATTTGTAAAATTTAGTAGATAGTTGGTTCCAATTTTAAGCAGTGATTATAGGTAAATACACTGTTTTTTTAAAAAAACAGCTCAGTGTTCTGTGCTATCACACATATATCAACAATTTGTCAGTGGGTATAGAATGAGTTTTTATATTTCTAAATTTATGAAATTTCCTAATTTCTGGTTTTTTCTTTTTTCTTTTTTTTGAAACACAGTCTCACTCTGTCACCAAGCTGGAATGCAGTGGCATGGTCTCGGCTCACTGCAGCCTCCACCTCCCAGGTTCAAGCAATTCTCCTGTGTCAGCTTCCCAAGTAGTTGGGACTACAGGCACGCGCCACCATGCCCAGCTAATTTTTGTATTTTTAGTAGAGACAGGATTTCACCATGTTGGCCAGGATGGTCTCGATCTCTTGACCTTGTGATCTGCCTGCCTTGGCCTCCCAAAGTGCTGGGATTACAGGTGTGAGCCACCACACCTGGCCTAGTTTTTTCTTTTAATAAAAATATCAGATTTGTGGTTTACAGTCAAATAATTCTACAGAACTTCTTATGAAAAGCCACCAGTGTACCATCCTCTCCACCCCCCAACATCTCTCTCTCATTTCTCACTCAAAAACACAGTTTCTTTCAGTTTGTATAGTTGCTTCTTTTGGTGTTTGTATTTGTAATTCTGAACACTTATGTGTATTGCTACTTATAGATTTTTTTTAGTTTTATATCTAATGTATTACATTAGATATAATCTAATACATTATGAAATGAACAATGAAAATTTAGTTATTTACTCCATTTTTAAATTGTAAATTTTTTAGTTTAAATTTAGTAACCTATTAAGTTTTTAAATGTTTTGTTACCTACTGCCACCCACCAACCTCCCAGATAAGAATACGGCCATACACAGAGCTTTCCCATCTTTCCAATCCAGCTATATTCTTTAGGTTAGATCAGTATTGTGTTAAATTATTATTACCATGTAACACTATTGGTGACTGAACCATGCAATGCAGAAAGGTTAATTTACCTTTCTTGGATAACTTTTTCATTTTCTGTGGAACTAATAGCATTTTTATTTAAGAAATGTCACGTTTTTCTGTGTTTGTCACTAATTCAAGCTCAAATCTCTGCCATTTATCTAAATCTTAGGATGTTCAGATATGTCAGGTGTTTATTAATTTGTTTTATCACCAATTATCTGTTTTTCTTATGTGTTCCATAGCTATTTTATGCATGGTAAAAATTCTTAGACTACGTGCTAAATTGAGCTTATTCAAGTTCTCTCTGTCCTTGCTTACTTTTGCCCCCATTGGATGTGTCAGCTGGACTTTTCACATGTATTTCAGCATTCTCCAGAAATCTCTTGAGCCAGATCTTTATTAATCCTGGCAGCATTTTCAGTAATTGTTCTATTAGCAGATAATTCAGGTTTTCCTTTCTCCAGACTCCACTAGCAATTTTCTCAGTACCCTTTTAGACCCCACTGGCAGACCCCTTGAGTGGTTATTCCAAGCAGATAAATCCCAGTGTGGAAGTGCTTATTGGCCTAAACTCGCGTGATGTTTGTTAGTGTGCTATCAGCCAAGGCTGGTCACATAGAACAGCCTGGATTCAGTGTGATAGAGGACAATGCAAGGGTGTGGATTTGGGAAGGTATGGTTTATCACATTCCTCCAAAGTAACAGTTTACCTTGTTGGGTAGAGGATTCTTGATTTTAGGACCTTTACTACCAATAACCTATTTTTTTCCCACTCTTATATAGCCTCTTCCAGTGTTTCAAGCAAGAAGTCCAGAGTAGTCTGATTCTCTTTTGTTTTTAGGTATCTAGTCCATTTATCTAGAAACATACAGGGATTTTCCTTTGAGTTCATATGTTTTTCCAGGATATTTTTAGTATGTCTCTTTTTCAAAATTATTTCCATCTTGGACTTTGGAGAACCAATTCAATATAAAGATTCAAACCTTTCTTTTGCTTAGTAGAGTTACAATATTTCTTTAATCATCACTTTCCTATGTTACTTTTTACATTTTGAAGCCCCTGCCCTTGGTTGGTTTTATCTCATGGATTTGTCCTCTAATTTCTTTTTAAATCTCATTACTTTAATCTATTTCTTCAACATTTATTGGCCCTCTATTACTTTCCTTCCTTCCATGTTTTCTTCGGACCGCTAATTTGATTTTTAGCAGTAACTTTTTTTTACTTTCATTAAGTGTTTACCTTTGTACATCTTGTTTTTCTTTGATTTCTATTAAGTCCAGCAAATAAGGACTCTAATTGTACTTCCTTGGGCATTTATTTAAAAAAAATATGAAAGTCCTTTATGTCTTCAGTAGTGTTGCCCCAGGAAAGAAACCATACTTGTTCTGATTAATCACAAGGGCTTTCTTTCAGCTTCCTCACCTCTTTTAAGTCACTTCTCAGTTTTTTTTAGTGGGAAGAGCAGAGCTTTTGGAGTTCTTGGAAAATGGCAGTCATTCAGATGGTAACAGATACCATAGGTGACAGTGTACTGTGTCATTAGCAAGCAAACTGGTAAAGCCTGGGGGAGCATTGTGGTGAGGAATAGAAGGAAGACCTCCAGACTCAAGATTGTACTGGCCAAAAAAAAAAAAAAAGGAATAAGAAGGTTTTTCTCACCAGGGAATGTTTCAACCCATCAATGTGGTCCTCTTCTGTGGTTTTTACCTCCATCTCATTAGCATTAGTTAGAATCCCCCAAAATAGCACAAAGCCTTGGGGGGAGCCCATTCTACTCATATCTGTTAGCTGCGTAGGCAGTTCCTGAACCTGAAATCTTTGACCAAGTTTTTACTGGGTCCTCAGCTCCTCCCTGCTATTCATAGATCTGCCATATCCTCAGGAGAATTTACTACCTGAGCTACAATGAGATTTCCTCTAGGTTTCTCCAGATGGTATGTCTGATTTGTTAAGTTAGCCTAGCAAGTTGGGAGCATGAGAACAGGAGGTCAGAAGCGTCAGGCCCCCATCTTCTCAGAATTCTTCCTAAATATTTTATTTCCTATTGTTGTTGCTTATTAGTGTTTTTTGTTTGTGTTTTGTTTATTATCAATTTTTAAAAGAGCTGAGAAGCAACCCAAATTCTGTGGCTGGAGGATAGTCTTAGAATCCTCTTTGCTTATGATTTTTAAAGTAAGACCTTTTTCCCCTCTCATAGAAAGACTTACTGTCTGGGGGAAGAAAAAGCTTTTGTTACAGAGGCCATCCCTGCGCCTCATAATCTGTGCCAATACAAGGAGAGACTCCAGGGTGCAGACTAAGGCTCTGGGGTCGCCCACTTCTACTCTCATCAGTGTCATTCTTCTGAAATGTTTCTTTCTGTGTTTTATTTTAGATCGAAGCACACTCGGACACACTTATAAATGAGCAAGCCTCTTACGTTTTAACTAGGGTAGGCTTGAGTAACATCTATCACACTGTACAGCAACACAAACCAGAACAAGTAAGTGCATAGATGTTCCTTCCTAATTCTAAGAACATGCCAGTTTAGAGTATGGCTTCTAGAGCTTCACTCTGGATTCCTGGCTCTGCTACATATTAGCTATGTTTTCCTTGGAAAGTGACTTACTTTTCTGTATCTGTTTCCTTACCTGTGGATTGGGGGTAATAATAGTGTCTGTGTGATAGCGTTGTCCTTAAGATTAAAAGACATAAACAGGTATCGTTCTTAGATGACTTCCTGAAATATGGTAGAGTGCCCCAAAGTATTAACAATTTTTTTATTACATATAGTTTTTGTTAAAAGTAATGAAAACCTACAAAAATTAGTATTATGGAATGTCTAAAGGATATTCATACTGGCAAATTTTTCAGATGCCGATGTCACTATTAGTTCATTGAATGCATAGATTACTATATAAATAGCAGTCATCTTCTTAATTTAGCAAATAGTTGCCCATTACTTTGAGAAGATAGCCATTTCTGCGGCGAGTATATGATTTTGTTAAATTATAGAACCCTAGTAAAAAAAAAGAAGTGGTGGGAACCCTAGAAAATCGTGTAAGCCATCTTTCTTTCTTTCTTTTCTTTTTTTTTTTGAGATGGAGTTTCGCTCTTGTTACCCAGGCTGGAGTGCAATGGCGCGATCTCGGCTCACCGCAACCTCCGCCTCCTGGGTTCAGGCAATTCTCCTGCCTCAGCCTCCTGAATAGCTGGGATTACAGGCACGTGCCACCGTGCCCAGCTAATTTTTGTGTTTTTAGTAGAGACAGGGTTTCACCATGTTGACCAGGATGGTCTCGATATGTTGACCTCGTGATCCACCCACCTCGGCCTCCCAAAGTGCTGGGATTACAGGCTTGAGCCACCATGCCTGGCCGTGAGCCATCTTTCTTTAGAAAGCAAAGAACTCTTTCCAGTGGCACTAACATAAAAACTGTATTAGGACCCAGGAATTCTTAAATGAAGCTCTTAAAACACAACTTCAATTTTTTTCTTGCTAAAGTGATAAGCAAATTTCTACCAATAGAAACCAATTTTGCTGCCTTTCTGTACTTTCTAAAAGTATCAAAGTGAAATTGTTCAAGCCTCCAAGCATCACTGGCATCTTCCAGTGCTTCATTGCCTTCTTTTTCTTGGGTATGATTAAACTTGAAGTATCATGATATTTCCATTGTTAATAAACTTGAGCGCCTCTTGCCCCTCCAACAAATCATAGTCCCTGATCTTATTGAAGTCGAAGAAATTACATTAGAGTTATTTGCAAATAAGCTCAATGATTTTCCAAATCTGGGGAGTGCATGATGGACTATATTCACTAAATGAAATAAAATGAAATGTATGTCTCCTTTTTTACATCTTGATTCTGCTTTTTTTTTTTTTTTTTTAAAATAGGGCTCTTTAGCTAATATGCCAAACCTAGATTCTGTGACACTGAAGGCTGCAATGGTAAGTATATAGTAAAACATTTTACTCTAGATTTTCTTATGGATCAATATTCATCATTTTTTGCTGTGTGATAATTTTGTTCTGGATGATACTTTTTATCTCTTGATATGCTTTTTAACGTTGGATCCAATAATAATGACTGAGCCTGTATTCCTTTAATTGAGAGTTCCGGCCAAGTCTTAAATTCATGGTAGTGTTCCATTAGGCCCAGATAGTCTCATCGTTAC
The DNA here is from genome assembly GCA_028533165.1 of Leontopithecus rosalia. NCBI lineage: Eukaryota > Metazoa > Chordata > Mammalia > Primates > Cebidae > Leontopithecus > Leontopithecus rosalia. The sequence continues at coordinate 6,161,681 of CM052652.1, read as the reverse complement.
TGTTCAGGATTACTGCTTACTCTTTATTTTTAGAGTTTTATTCCTAATTTAATGGAGAAACAGGAATGACAGATATAAAGAAATTAGGCCGTATATCATTATAAACTTGTTACTACTATAATCCTTGGTTTAAAGTTCTTGACTTTTTCCTGATATCAAAGTCAAAATTAGATTCTGCTCTTAAAACAGTTTGTTACTCGTTAGTGTGAGTTGCACTGAATTTTCACTTTATTACCTTCTTTTCAAGGGAAGACCTTGTAAAGAAGGTCTTTTTGCATGATTGCTACTTTTTGTAGTGTGTTTCTGTGTCTTAAATATATACTTTTCTTATAGGCGTAACCATTCGTTACATGATATTTAAGTCATGTAGCTCTGTCCCTCATAGGAATGATCCCTTTTGGAAGCTGTATGATAGTACTACTAGTAATAGTAATAGTAATAGTAATAATAACAAGGAACAGCAGCCATTAACGTTTACTGAGCATAGCAAGGGCTTTTCATGTATTGAGTCTTTAATCCTCATGACAACTCCACTGAATCCAGCAAGCTGGCCTCCAGAGCTTATGGGCTTAACTACCGTACTAACCTACTGGTTCTAAGTAAAATACGCGCATATACTCACTACCATCATGGCTTGACTTTCCTAGATAGTTCTCTAGGATGGTTTTCTGATGCCAGGGCTTTCCTATATATTATCTTCCAGAACTCAAATTAACTGAAAATAAAAGGATAGGCCCATAAGATACCTAAAAATGCAAAGAAGAAGGTAGAGCTGTCTACATAATCATTAAAGTAGAATTTAAAAAGACTGAATGTAACAAACAAGAAGCATTACGTCATGATAAAAGGCACTGTAGGGTTAACAGTTGAACTTCTAGATATTAAAATATATACAATAGCAAAAATCAGAAATGCAGAGAAAATTCAATGTTAAAAAGTTTAAAAATAGATGAAAGCGAATTTTAGATTAAGAGATATGTTTTTTAGGAAGCTATATATATACTCACCATACTATCCGGTAAAATCCCACTTCAAGATATTTACGCCCCAAAAAATGAAGATCTGTGTTCACACTTAAGCCTGTAACAGTAGTTAATATCAAATGTGTGTTTCCTTCCTTGGTTTCTCCTTCTCTCTTGACACATATCCACTCTGTAATACAACTCATAAAATATTTTTAAGTGCCATTAAAAATTCTTCATGTTTCTGGTGTTAATTTTCAAAACAATTGAGGTGAATATACGATGTCTCTAAAGAAATAAATCTTACTTGAATTTTGTATTTAATATGATATTATATACAACCATTTGTTGTCTCCATTTAGGGCTTACTAAGGCGCTTCAGTTCAGCATGCCCAGAACTGACCCTGCCCATTCTACCCCAACCTAAGTCCTCTTCCAGGCACTCTTAACTCAGAAAATTGTAAGACCTTGTGTCCGTTTTTCATTCAAATAGTTATTAGCCAAGTTCCTGCTGTTTTTTAGGCATCACACTAAGAGTTGGGATGAAAACAGATATGGTCTAGTAAGGGATGCAGCTGCTACACAGCTGAATGGACTGAGAGTACAGTTATGTGTCATGGTAATATGGCGAATTAATTTCTACAGGTCCAGACTCTGGGAGTCAACCCCTTCATTCTGTAATAACCAAGTCCTGATGGTCCTCAAATATTTGACTTCTTTCACCTGGATTGCCCCTATAGTCTAAAAATGCTGCAGTACGTACCTAATTGGTGTCCTTGCATCTGTTACTGCAGTCTTCCATTCTATTCTTCTTCCTATGGACAGATTTAGCTTCATAAAACTTAAATCAGATTTCTCCCTTACTTAACTTCAATGGTTTACTAATGCTTTTAAAATAATTAAAATCCTTAAATAAGCATACCAGTCCCACATGATCTCTACTTTTCTGGCTGTTTTTCTATCCACCTCAAGCCTTCATGCTATCTCCTCTCCCTAAACCTCCCCACCCATCCATCCACTTACTTAATTTATATTCATCTTTAAGGTGTCACTTCAAATGTCCTTTCCTGAGAGATGCTTTTGCCAGATCCACAGACTAGGTTCTTGACCTATGCTTTATAATACCTTGTTTTCTTCCTTAATAGCAATTAACAAAGCTTGTAATTATATATTTGTTTATATTATTATCAGTTTAATACCTCTCTGCCATAAGCTCTATGAAGCTAAGGACTGTACTTCCATTACTAAATATAGTACCATTTCAGTGGTAGGTATTAGTTGAGCAATGAATGGATTAGTGAACAAATGAACAAATATAGTAAAATCAAGAAACAAAGTAGACCTGAAACCTGATGACTTTACTTTTTGTTGATATTATTACTTAAAAGCTCAGTGAGGAAGACTAAAATGAATGGTTTGGATTCAGGACTTTAAAAGTAAATATTGCTAATATTGACTAATTACAAATTTGATAGTTTTAGGGAGTTGTAGTTAAAGTGTTTAGGAAATAATACACAATGTGAACACAACAATCTAGCTATTTGGAGTGTGGGATTTTTCTCATATATTTAATTCTTTATTTTTTGGGACGGTGTCTTACTCTGTCACGAGGCTAGAGTGCAATGACGCAATCTCGGCTCACTGCAGCGTCTGCCTCCTGGGTTCAAGTGATTCTTCCGCCTCAGCCTCCCGAGTAGCTAGGACCACAGGCATGTGCCACCATGCCTGGCTAATTTTTTTGTATTTTTAGTAGAGACTGGGTTTCACCGTGTTGGCCAGGATGGTCTCGATCTCTTGACCTCGTGATCCACCTGCTTTGGCCTCCCAAAGTGCTACGATTATAGGCGTGAGCCACCACGCCCAGCCTCATATATTTAACTCTTAAAAGAGATGTTTATATTTGAGATGTTTGTTAGCAAATATATGTACTTTATATTTTGTATTTCTCTGTTTCATTTAGGTTCAGTTTGATCGTTATCTGTCAGCCCCAGACAACTCATTAATGCCACAGCTGAACTTTCTTCTAAGTGCCACAGTGAAGTAAGTATTTTTGGTCCCAAGTAGTTGGTAAAGATTCACATATTTTTAAATATCAAGTACATGTTTTGGAAAAAATTTATTTTTAAGAATAGACAATTTACCATTGAAATCTATAGTCATCAACCTTTCTTCTGCCTCAGGATGCCAAAGGATGTGATCTGAACATATCTGTTTATTCCATGTCTATATGTCACTCCAAAATCTCTAATTAGTAAATTATTTTTTAAATTACTTTGAATATAATTGAATCTATATAGCTGTAATACCAAACTCCCTTATGTTAACAAACATGGCAGAATAATGTTGAATATGTTATGGAAAATCAATAATGTATTCATTGTGCAATGCAGATGAACTGTTTTATAGACGATTTTGAACCTAAGGTGGTTTTCTGTAGATATAAAATTACTTGATAATCATTTATCAGGAATGTATTCAGAGCACAGAATCATACAGGTAAATATTAGAATATAATAATTAGAAGAAACAGAGATTGAGATGATATAATCTGACTTTCTTGATTTTAAGAAAAATATTGGCAAAATTGTCTGTAGGTAAGAAATTAGGCAATATTGTCTACACATTTCTTTTTCTTTCTATTCAAACAGCAGTGCAGTATGTGTTTTCTACGTAACAGACACTAGGAGCTAAGGTTTAAAAGACATTTGGACTGTTTTCATGGAGTTTATAGCCTAATAGGTCAGTTAAACATGTGAACAAATATTTATATGAAAATGTACAGTAAGGAAAGAACTGTAGAAGAGAATATTTCACATCTCTAAAAGGATGTAATGGTATAGAGGTGATATATACTTCTTTTCTGTTCTGGAGCATAGAACTACAGCAAAAAATAGAGCAAGGAAGCAGCTTTTTAACTCACCATGCAGAATTTGATATCAATTAGAATTGGCTGGAAATCAATGGACCATTTTTTATTTCTCAGACACAGAGTTAGGAAGGTCCCATTTTAGGTGAGTGACAAGAGTACATAAACAATGTTTTTTTGTGAGTTTTATATTGTATTATCCTAAAAGATATCATACTGTTTCCATAACTACAATTTTAAAGACTTAAGAGATTACCAAAGAAACTGTTATGCTATGACTCAGGTTGTGTGTGTTTCTTAAATTGTTAAATTTTTAACTGAATACTGTAATTCTTTTTAACTTAACCATATCTCAGTACTTGAATGTTGTTAGCAGTGTCACTGCAACTGTGGAAAGGACTGTCATTCTCTTCATAATACAATGATTGAAGAGAAATTTTAATATACTTTAAAGGATGACATGTAGCCCAGATGCTGTGAAGCAGGGGTCCCCGGCCTCCAGGCCAGGAACCCCAGTCTGTGACCTGTTAGGAGCATGAAACCTACTGTGAATTGTGCCTGGAATGATCTAGGTTGTGTGCTCCTTATGAGAAGGCACGGTTTCATCCCAAAACCATCCCCCCACCCTGGTCCACAGAAAAATTGTCTTCCATGAAACCAGGCCCTGCTGCCAAAAACATTGGGAACTGCTGCTATAAAGGAAACAGCCAGATTTGGCTCTATAACATTTTAAGGTTTTTACAGAAAAAGATAATATAAACTAGGTTAAAATATAAACAGTAATATGTAAAAATATTTGCAAAATATGTTACAGATCCATTATTCTTAATACGTTATCCTTAATGTGTAGTAAGATCCTATAAATTAATAGAAATCATAGAAAAACAGCACCAAATGTTTGGACAGTTCACAGAAGTAATGCAAATGGCAAGTAAATATATGAGGAAATAATAATTATCAAAATAATGCAAAGCAAAACAACGGTGAGAACGTTTATCTATCAGACTGCTGGCAGTAAAACACTTATTACATACTAATGGAACAGGTCTGAGAAAATGGGCATTTTCATACTTTTTTAGCGAGAGTATAAGTTAGTACAATCTTTTCAAAGCGCAATTTGGCAACATTCCACAAAATTTCAAACTGATACCTTCTTAGACTCTTCTAAAATTTTATTTTTCTTTCTTAGTCTTGGTAACAGTTTAAAAAACTGTTGAAGCAGCGGTGGGCTAGAGTAGTGCATGTGGGTCTATTTGAGTTCTTTGTAAAACTCCTCAGATTTTCTAAAGCTTAAATTATTTTTGAAATTAAATGTTTGTCTTCTATTATTGAAGAGAGTATTTTAGTTTCCCATTTACTTTTATTATCCTATTGCCTAACAGTAACAATGTAAACTTTGTTTTTATTATCAGACAAATGAACAAATTTGGGTACTTTTTTTTAATGTGAATTTTTAATTTAGTTTTTTTTTATAATTTTATGGTATGTGCCTAACATCCTGTTATAAATCCTTACTAATTATAATGACATTTAAAATTGAGATATACATATTATCTATATAAGTATTAATAGTACAAACAAGAATTTGAAATTGCTTAGTAACTATTTAACTACCTCTGTTTTCATTCAGAAATATTTTAAAATGTTATTTGCAAAATATTCTAAAATTAAATGAGATCTGTTACATAATTTTCAATATTTGTGTAGAAGAACGGAAATTATGGTATAAATTTAGCTACTTATTTTCAAAATCAGGATTGCTTTGAAAATATAGGGCATTTTACACCTGTAAGATTTAACATCAGGCCCGGTGCAGTGGCTCATGCCTGTAATTCCAGCACTTTGGGAAGCTGAGGTAAGCAGATCATGAGGTCAGGAGTTCGAGACCAGCCTGACCAATATGGTAAAACCCCATTTTTACTAAAAATACAAAAATTAGTGAGGCATGGTGGCATACACCTGTAGCCCCAGCTACTCAGGAGGATGAGGCAGGAGAACCACTTGAACCGGCAGGCAGAGGTTGCAGTGAGTCGAGATCACACCACTGCACTCTAGCCTGGGTGACAGAGACTTCATCTAAAAAAAAAAGATTTAACTTTAAAGCATATTTTTATTGTTTTACTTTTTTGAGATGGCGTTTGGCTCTGTCACCAGGCTGGAGTGCAGTGGTGCCATCTTGGCTCACTGCAGCCTCCATCTCCCGGTTCTAGTGATTCTACCGACTCAGCTTCCCAAGTAACTGGGACTACAGGCTTGCTCCACCACGCCTGGATAATTTTTGTAGTTTTAGTAGAGACGGGGGGGCTCACCATCTTGGCCAGGCTGGTCTTGAACTCCTGACCTCAAATAATCAACCTGCCTCAGTCTATGAAAGTGCTGGAATTACAGGCATGAGTCACCACTTCTGCCCTAAAGCAGGTTTTTAAATTGCATGTATACTATCTGTTTTTGTTTTTTCGTATTCTCTTCTCCTGAACTTTGTTTATCTTCATAGTTGCAATACCTCTGAGATACCTGTAATTCATGTCTCCCTTTTTCTTGTCTTGTCTTAGTTTGACTGACTTTCAAGGAGATTTTGATTGAGTACCTCAGCCTTGGAATAAGCTACTGAATACATTTAAGTAGCTAGGAAACAAGGTGGTATTGAAAATAGGGAAAAGAATTGGAAAAGAAAATGGTTTTAAAGAATTCTTCCGTTTGGAATGAATTCGAAGCTATATTTTCAATGTAAAATCTCCAATAATCACCTTCTAGCAGTACAAAAATTCTTTGGACTATAGAAACCACAATTTCGCATATATAAAATGTTCTCAATAAATCTTCGCTTATTGTACACAGTTACTTCCATAATAACTTAAGAAATAAAGAGAAGGTAGATGCTTCCTAAAGTGAGCATATGGGAAAGTGAATAAAATTTGATAACTCTTTCATTCAAGATTTTTTCTCTATTGTAGAAATAATCCATTAGAAACAAAGCATGTATCTATAATGGAACAATTTTTTTAGAGAAATTGAATGATTTTTTTTTCTTTTAACTACCTTCCTTTATTCACCTGTACTATCAGGAATATCCATATAAACCAAAATAAAGCAAGTTTGGGGTGAAATTAAAAAAAAAAAAAAGACCAGGAAAAGAACTACTGGACAGCTGTGAACTGAATGCTTTAGAGACCTCAGAAAGTCCAAACCTTAAAAGCAGGCTTAATCTAGTCCTACAGGAAAGGCTACTGTATTAGCCAGGGTTCTTCAGAGAGACAGAACCAAGAGAAAGAGACACACACACACAGTAGGCTGTCTGCCAGCTGGAGAGCCAGGGAAGCTGGTAGCGTGGCTCAGTCCAGGTCCAAAAGCCTCAGAACAAGGGAAGCTGATGGTCTAACTCTCAGTCTGAGGCCAAAGCCTTAGAACCCAGTTACAGGAGACTACTGGTGCAAGTCCTAGAGTCCAAAGGCTGGTGAACCTGGAATTCCTATGTACAAGGGAAGGAAAAGAAAGAGTACCTTAGCTGCAAGAGAGAAAAAGAGCAAATTTGCTGTTCCTCTGCCTTTTTATTCCATTCAGGCCTTCAGCTGATTGGTTGCAGACTGCCCCTTTGATGGTGAATCTTCTTCACTCAGTCTCCTAACTTACATGCAGTCTCCTATGGAAACACCCTCACAGACAGACCCAGAAATTATGCTTTATCAACTAACTAGGTATCCCTTATCCAGTCAAGTTAACCCTTAAAATTAACCATCACAGCTACTTTAGATTCATACTAATTAAGCTTAAAACAAGCCTTTAAATGATCGACTTGATCTGTAATTAAATTAACTGCCTTCTGGAATAAAACATAACATACTTAAAGATGACAATTAGAGACCGTCAGCAGTGTAACATCTATAATGCTAAGCATGCAATAAAATACTATTTCAGTGAAGAAGCAGGAAAATATGAGCTAAACCTAGAAAAAAATCAGTCAATAGAAACAGTTACAAATGGTAAAGTTTACAGAATTAACAGATAAGGTGTTTTTAAAAGCTATTAAAAATGTATTCAATAATTTAAAGGAAAACATGATCTTGAGAGAACAAATAGGGGATTTTACAAAATTAGAATTTTAGACCTCAGAGATGTAGTATGTAAAATGAAAAATTCACTGGATTGGCTTATAGGCCAGTTGAATACTCCAGAGGGTAAGATCAGTTAACTTGAAGAGAGGACAATAGAAACTGAAATACAGACAGAAAAAAAGTAAAAGGCTGGAAAATAGATGGAATCTTAGAGAACTGTGAGACAATATGAAGCAGTCTAACGTATAATTAGATATCACAGTGTAATTGAAGCAGAAAAATTTGAATAAAAGGGGAATTTTTTTTTCTAAATGTGATGGCAAATAGGAACCCTCAGACCCAATAAATTAAATACCAAAGCATACCATAATCAAATTATTGAAAACAGTGATAAAGAGAAATTTTAAAAGACATTTGCAGGGAACAATGACATTACTACTGACTGACTTCACCTTAGCAACAGTACAGACCAGAACACAATAGAATATCATCACCTTTAAAAAGCTGAGTATACAAACAATGTCAGCTTTAAATGATCAATCAAAAGTATCTTTTAAACTGAAACTGAAATAAATGTTTTGAGATAAACAAAGTAGACAAGATTTATCCCCAGCATAATGCAATGTAAGAAATGGATACAAAAAGGAAGAATTCTTTTTTTTTTTTTTGAGATGGAGTCTTACTGTGTCACCCAGGCTAGAGTACGGTGGCATGATCTCGGCTCACTGCAACCTCTGCCTCCTGGGTTCAAGCAATTCTCCTGCCTCAGCCTCCTAAGTAGCTAGGATTACAGGCCCCTACCAACCCGCTTGGCTAATTTTTGTATTTTTAGTAGAAACAGGGTTTTGCCATGTTGGCCAGGCTGATCTCAAACTCCTGACCTTGTGATATGCCTGCCTCAGCCTCCCAAAATGCTGGGATTACAGGCGCAAGCCACCGTGCTCAGCCAAAAAGGAAGAATTCTTTAAAACCATTTTCTTTTTCTATTATTTTTCCCAGTGTTTTGAGGATTTTTACATCATGTTCATCAGGGATATTGGGCTGTATTTTTGTTTTACTTTTTTTTTTTCTTCATCTGTCTTTGGTTTTGATATTAGAGTAATACTGGTCTCATAGAATGAGTGTGGAAGTATTCCCTCCTCTTCTATTTCTTGGAATAGTTTGAGTGGAATTGGCGTTAGTTCTTCCTTAAGTGTTTGGTAAAATTCAGAATTGAAGCCATCAGTTCCTGGCCTTTTTTTGCTGGGAGATTTTTTATTATGGCTTTGATCTCATTACTTGTTACTGGTCTCTTCAGGTTTTGGATTTCTTCATGGTTCAATCTTGGCAGGTTGCATGTGTCTAGAAATTTATTCATTTCTTCGGAGTTTATAGTTGTACATAGTGGCCTGTAATGAGTATGAGTCTTTGAATTCCTGAGGTATTGGCTATAATGTGTCCTTTCATCTTTGATTTCATTTATTTGGGTCTTCTGGTTCTTTTCTTAGTCTGGCTAAAGGTTTGTCAATTTTGTTTATCTTTTCAAAAAATCAACTTTTATTTCATCTCTCTTTTGTACTTTTTTTGTTTCAATTTTATTTCTGCTCCAATCTTTACTTTCTTCTACTAATTTTGGGTTTGATTTCCTCTTGCTTTTCTCGTTCTTTAAAATGTGTCATTGGGTTGTTTGAAGCTTTTCTACTCTTTTATGTAGGTACTTACAGCTATAAACTTTCCTTTTAATACTGCTTGTGCTGTATCCCATTGGTTTTGGTATGTTGTTTCCATTTTCAGTTGTTTCAATAAATTTTTAAATTTCCTTTTTAATTTCTTCATTGGCCCACTGGTTATTCAGGAAGATATTGTTTAATTTTCATGTGTTTGTATAGTTTCCAAAATTCTTCTTGTTATTGATTTTTAGTTATATTTTGGGGGTCAGAGAAGATACTTAATATAACTTCATTAAAAAAAATTTTGATGGAGTGTTTTGTATCCTATCATTTGTTCTCTCCTTGTGAATGATCTGTGTGCTGAAGAGAAAATGTTTATTCTGTAGTCATTGGATGACTCATTAATGTCCTTTTCTTTCAGATTAAAGGACTCTCTTTAGCATTTCTTATAGGACACATCTGGTGTTGATAAAGTCCTTTTTTTTCTTTTTTCTTTCTTTCTTTTTTTTGGTCTGGGAAAGCCTTTATTTGTCCTTCATGTTTATAAGATCTTTTCACTGGATATGGTATTCTAGGATAAAAGTTTTTCTTTCCTTCAGCACTTGAAATATGTCATGCCACTCTTCCTGACCTGTAAGTCTGCTGACAGAAATACTGGAGCTCCTTTCTAGGTTACTTGTTTCTTTTCTCTTGCTGCTTTTACATTCCTTTCTTTTTCTTTTGCCTTTGGGAGTTTGATTATTAAAGGTCTTGAGATCACCTTATTTGGATTACATCCACTTGATGTTTTGTAACCTTCTTGTGCTTGAATATTGATATCTTTCTCTAGGTTTGGGAAGGTCTCTATTATCCCTTCAAAGAACTTTCTACTCTAATGGCTCTCTGCCTCTTCTTTAAGGCCAGAAACTCTTGGATTTGCTCCTTCGAGGCTATTTTCTAGATCTTGTATGTGTGTTTCATTCTTTTTTATTCCTTTTTCTTTTGTTTCTTTTTATGGTGTATTTTCAAATATCCTGTCTTCAAGCTCAGTAGTTCTTTCTTCTGTTTGATTAATTCTGCAGCTCAGAGACTCTGATGCATTCTTTAGCATGTCGCTAGTGTGTTTCAGCTTCAGACTTTCTGCTTGATTCTATTTGATTATTTTAAGCCCTTTGTTTAAATTATCTAATAAGATTCTGAATTTCTTCTTTATGTTATCTTGAATTTCATTGCACTTCCTCAGCACAGCCATTTTGAACTCTGTCTGAAAAGTCACACGTCTGTCACTCTGGGGTTGGTCACTGGTGTCTTGTTTAATTCGTTTGGCAAGGTCATTTTTTTTAAATGGTCTTGACACTTGTGGATGTTCATCAGTGTCTGGGCATTGAAGAGGTGGGTATTTATTATAATCTTCACAGTCTGGGCCTTGTGCCTGTCCTTCTTGTGAAGGCTTTCCATGTATTCAAGGGGACTTGGGTGTTATGAATTAAGTCGTTGGTCACTGCAGCCATATCTGCATTTGGGGGCACCCAAACCCTGCGGCTATTACAAACACAATGAGTTACTACCTTGGTGGTATTGGGTGAGATCCAGGAGAGCTTCCTGTATTATCAGGTGTAGACTCTTGTTCTCTTCTCTTACTTCCCCCAAGCAAATAGAGTCTCCCTCTCTGTACTGAGCTGCCTGAAGTTGGGGGAGTGATGATACATGACTGCTTGTGCCACCACCACTGGGGACTGTGCTGGATGAGACCCAAAGCAAGCATAGCATTGGATCTTGCCCAAGGCCCACAGGAATCACTGCCTGGCTACTGCCTGTGTTCCCTCAAGGCCCAAGCGCTCTGCAGTCCACAAGTCATGAATCAGCGAGGCTTGTGTCCTTCCCTTCAGAGCAGTGAGTTTCCCTTGTCTCTGGGTGGGTCCAGAGAAGCTGTCTAGGATGCAGGAACCTTAAGAATCTATTATATCTGGTTCTGTTCTGCGGTGGCTGAGCTGGCATCCATGACACAAAACAAAGTCCTTCCTATTCTCTCTCATTCAATTTGGTATTCCTGCTTAGGGGATGATCGCTGGAGGCTTCTATTTGCTTATCTTGCTCTTAATTGTGGAATTTTTAACACAGCAATAAAACATGACAACAAAAGTGCAAAAGATGCAGTGGGAGGGACATGGAAGTTTGGTGTTGTAATATTCTAAGGATATTGAATTATCCATGAAATATATACTATTGTTCGAAGGTAGATTGTAAACCTTCCCACAACCATTAAAACAAACAAACAAAAGTTATTTAACATACCAATAGATAAGATAAAATAGAATGTTAAAAAAGTACTTGTATTAAAAGAAGCTGGAAAAGGAGGGTAAAAGAACAGATGAGATGAATATGAAACAAGTAGCTGGAAGATAGACTTAACTGCAGCCTAATAAGTAGCTGTACTAAATGTAAAAGTACTACACATTCTAACTAAAAGACAAAATTGTTAAACAGGATAAAAAAGCATGGTGCAGGGAGATCCAAGATGACCAAATAGGAACAGCTCTGGAGTACAGTTCCCAGCTAGAACAGTGCAGAAGGTGAGTGATCATCACATTTCCAAATGAATTTTTACTGCCCACAGACCAGGGGATTCCCAGGCTGAAAAGCACCACAAGTTTCCAGCACAGCTATTTCAGCTGGTGCCGCCAGTCTCCACACAAAAACTCACAGAAATCTGGGCAGCCATTTCAACTAGCACCTGGAATACCTGAGAGACAGAGCTGCCCATTCAACTGAAAAAAAGGGAACTTGAAACAGATCAAGCCAGATGATCTGGCTTAGCGGGTCCTACCCCCACAAAGACCACCAATCTGAAACGCTCTGTACTGAGAGTTTTGCAGCAAGCACAGCTGGACCCAGGACAGTCCAGCTCAGTGGGAGGAAGGGTGTCAGCCACTACTAATTACCAAGGCAGTCCACCACTACCGAGGCAGTCCACCATTACTGAGGTAGACTGCCATTACCAAGGCAGTTCTAACTGTACCCTCTGTAAACAAAACCACAAGGAAGCTCACACAGCAGCTGGGCAGAGCCCACGGCAGCTCAGCAATGCCTCTGCTGGCAGACTGTGACTAGACTACCTCCTTGCTGGGCAGGGCATCTCTGAAAAAAGGTAACAGCACATCAGGAACTTATAAATAAAGCCCCACCTTCCCAGGACAGAGCACCTGGGAAAAAAAGGCAATTATGAGCTCCACTGCAGCAGACTTAAATGTACCTGCCCAGGAGCTCTGAATGGAACAGAGCTCCCAGCTCAGCACTTTTAACTCCTCTAAAGAACAGACTGTCTCCTCAAGCAACTCCCTGATCCCCATATATCCAAAGAGACACCTCATAAAGGAGAGCTCAGGCTGACATCTAGTGGGTACCCTTCTGGGATGAAGATAACAGAAGAAGAAATGGGCAACAACCCTTAACTGTTTGCAACTGCCACAGGTGATCCCCAGGCAAGCAGGATCTGGAGTTGACCTCCAGCAGTCCTACAGCAGAGGGGCCTGACTGTTAGAAGAAAAACTAAAAAACAAAAAGAAATAACTTCAACATCCACAAAAAGGTTGTCCACTCAGAGACCCCATCCGAAAGTCACCAACTACAAAGACCACAGGTAGATAAATCCATGAAGATGGAAAGAAACCAGCACAAAATGGATGAAAATGCCAGAAATCAGAATGGCTCTCCTTCTCCAAGGGATCAGAGCCCCTCACCAGCAAGGGAACAAAGCTGGATGGAGAATGACTCTGATGAATTGACAGAAACAGGCTTCAGAATGTGGGTAATAAGAAACTTCTCTGAGCTAAAAGAACATGTTCTAACCCAATGCAAAGAAACTAAGTACCTTGAAAAAAGGTTAGACGAAATGCTAATATGAATAAACAGCTTAGAGAAGAATATAAATGACTTGATGGAGCTGAAAAACAACACAAGAACTTCGTGAAACGCACACAAGTTTCAATAGCCACATCAACCAAGCAGAAGAAAGAATATCAGAGATTGAAGATCAATGAAATAAAATGAGAAGACAAGATTAGAGAAAAAAGAGTGAAAAGAAATGAACAAAGCCTCCAAGAAATATGGGATTATGTGAAAAGACCTAATCTACTTTTGATAGGTGTACCTGAATGTGATGGAGGATCTCTGTTTTACAAAAGAGGATATTAGAAAGATTAAGTAATTGAATCAAACAATTGGTAAGATGTAGAGCCATGATTTGAATCCAGTATTTCTGATTCTCCTATTCTCTTCAACACTAGACTATACTGTATTTTATTAGCTCTTTCCGTGTTGAGGTTATTTTATTGCTTTTAAAGGATGCTTATAGACATTTGGCATATGTGATGATAGATGACACTTACGTGAAATATATAGCTTGGCCTTATAAAAAATATGCTTTAATTTCACCCACAGACAGAAAGCTGACCTGGGATGAAAAAATTGTCTTGACCCATTGTGAAATTTCTTATGTTTATATGTTGATAAAGAAAAATAAAAATTTTAACTAATCTATTATTCATAAGGATATTATCATTTTTTCTTCTTGGGTTTTAGGCTTAACACCTTTTTTTTCCTCCTGTGGCACATTTGATTGCACTCTTAACTGTGATGCTAAAATAAAGCTCAATTTGAGTGATCACAGAACCTGATGTTGAAATAATCTATTTTTAGAAATGCTGGGTTTATGGTAATGATAAAAGTTGTATCATGTTGTTATGGCAACCAAAATCCTAAAGTACAGATTAATGACAAGCTCACTGATTTTTCAGTTCATTTCTTATCTCTGTTTAGTTCTAAATAATTATTTAAAATACAGTAAATGTCTTTGAACTTATTTTATAATGACAATAATATCTCCATTTAGTTATTTTTCAAGTATTTATCAAGATTTTAAAATTTATAACACCAGATTTTTATGGCACCGTGACGTTTGTAACTGGACAAATTGAATATTTCAATGTGTAGTATTCTGATGCATTAGTAGCTGAAAAAATGTTGCCTTCTTTAAAATTATGTAACCAAATCTTTTTTTTTCCTAACAGTAAATTAACTCCCTGATTATTATATTTGCTATATGATACACTGGTATAGCAGCTACTTTCTAAATGTAAGAAATGTTGAGAAAGACCTTTCAAAACTTGGAATTTAGGCAAATAAGGTCTGAGATAAAAGCATGTCATTGTAGCATGTCAATGCTTCATCATAATGAAGCATTGCTTTTAAGAGGCTCATCAAAAATTATTTAAGGAATGGGCCTTTGTTTGATTCTCTGTTTACTATTGATTAAAAGTTCCAAACTCTGTGGACATGTTAATTTATAGATTCTGTACAGTAGAAGTAGCCCCCACGTTTTTCTTGCTCCGTAGCACATTTTTACCTAACCTGTTTCGTTATAACTGTCTTTTCCAAACACCTGTAAATGATCAGTTTCTCAAAATGCACTTTGAACCAGCTTTACCTTCTTAGTAGTTTCCTCATTAATGAGTTATTAAATTTTTGACCCATCATTATTTATTTTTGTGAGATACATGTTTTTAATTTTTTGAAAATTATACTTACACTGGGAAAATAAACTATCCAAAGGCCCATAGGACATCACTTAATAAATTAATATTTATGAAGATTTCATGGTAGCAAAGAGACCAGGAAAGTTAATGCTCTACCTTTACAGATGATCATAGCTTATATACAAATAACAAGTTACATCTCCTTTTCAACTGGTCTTTTTGCATATCTTTTGGTCTTGTGCAAAGCAGGAACACAAAACAATTCTGAAAGTACTCCCCATCGGCTATGGGCTAGGCTGTGACTGATCAAAACAGTACGTAAGTAAAATCAGGTGGATGCCCATGCTAGAACAGTATTCAGCATGCACTGCTTTCACTGCCTCTGCAGTGGGTATTTAGTTGATAAGGATGTTCCAAACTTTCGGAAGAACATGACTGAACTGAGATGATTTGTTGGTCATTTTGGATTTAGTCATAGAATACTGGAAACTTTTCCATTTTGAACATTGATTATTTATCACAATAATGATTCATTATTATTTGAGACTCTCTATTTCATGTGT
The DNA here is from genome assembly GCA_028533165.1 of Leontopithecus rosalia. NCBI lineage: Eukaryota > Metazoa > Chordata > Mammalia > Primates > Cebidae > Leontopithecus > Leontopithecus rosalia. Next base: position 6,146,076 of record CM052652.1, on the reverse strand, counting down.
GATATTAGTAATTAGTGAATAATTTGGGCTAAGACACCAGGCAGACTGGCAGACAATATAGATAGATAGATCACTTGATTGGTACACAGGTACTTAATATACTTCTTAAGATAAAGGATGAATTTACGTAGTAATTATTACGATAAATAAAAAGTATAGTATAGTAATTATTACGATAAATAAATAATATAGAAACATCCATTTACATACAAACGACTGATATGCTTTTATAAATCACTATTTTGGGAAACTTAGTTCCCAAAATAATGAGAGAATAGCATCTAAGTTAGGTCAAAGTTTCCCAAAGTAATGTATGTGTATGTATATGTAATGTATTTATTCACGTAAGTAGTTTTTTTTTAAACAATAGCTCATTAAAATACTCTTAACTCTCAGTGGAATAAAATAGCTTAAAAGCTCAAAGTATCTTATGAAGATTAACTAGTTCAGTAGTTGGTTTCTAGTGGAGAAAGCAGTCTTGAAGAGGTTAAATTACCTGTTCAAGGCAACAGTAATAAGTGGCAGAGCTTCAATTAGAGCGTAAGTCTTCTTCCATGTACCATTTTATCTGTACTGTACCATATAGAACTAATTAGAAAATATTTAATGAAAGTATGTGTAGGAATCTATTGCTTTGGTAATGATAAGTGAACTCGTGTTTGTTCAGAAATGTGGAATCACACTCTCAGCCAGAGTGCTCGGTCTTTATAGTTTGAGTTTGACTCAGATTCATTTTAGAGAATCTCCCTTTTCTATTTATTTCCATCCTGTTGGCTTTAGCAGTTAGTTAGCAGGCCAGGAGGAGCCGTTCCTTATCCTTTGCTTTTTTTCCTTCCTCCTTCTTTCTTGTAGTACACGAAGATTTCTTTTTATCCACCAGCTTTGCTATTTCTTCATCTTCTCCACCATATGTATATTCTTTTTTTAACCCCTTTGCTATCTCAGTGGCTTCTTAAACTGAGGAGCAGAATGAAGATGTGCTATACCATCTAACATCAAATTTTAAAATAAATTATTAACTCTTGTTTGGTTTTAACTGGCTTGATTTTATTTAATTGTCTGTGTTTATGCAGTACTGATTTATTTTATTTTTCTTTATTGCAGACTTATAATGGATTTTCAGCTTCATTGTTACAGACATTTGTGAATTAATTTAGCTTAGAAATAAATGTATCAAGTTACAACTAAATTTCAGTAAATTTAAAATTTTTCATCACTAGGACTTGAAAATGTAATTTAAATTTCACTACTTCAGAAGTTTCAACAAAACGACATTTGCAAGTTACTCTGAACTTTTAAAAATCATATTTAATATTTATAATTGTACATTATTCTTATTTTATATTTTTATGAGAAAGATACCCTTGTTTCTGTGTACTTCTTATAAACTATCAAATATATGGTATATTGAGATTGAATATAGACTTGAGTATGAGGCATGAGTAATGAAACCTATGTTATTGCCCTTGGAAAAGAGCTAAGAACATTATTTCTAAAATCCAGTATCTGACTTGTTGCAAAAGTGGGTATCAAATGTATGTTATATCTAACAAAGTTTTAAAATACTAGTTTCTAGTACTTTTTAATGAAAAATAATTTTTGCATTATTTTGTTATATTGTCAAGCAAATTTAATTATAAGAATTACCAATCAGTAGATCAAAAATTATCTCCAGGCCAGGCACCGTGGCTCATGCCTATAATCCCAGTACTTTGGGAGGCCGAGGCGGGTGGATAACCCAAGGTCAAGAGTTTGAGACCAGCCTGGTCAACATGGTAAAACCCTGTCTATACTAAAAATATAAAAACTAGCCAGGCGTAGTGGTACATGCCTGTAATCCCAGCTACTTTGGAGGCTTAAGCAGGAGAATGGCTTGAACTGGGGAAGCAGAGGTTGCAGTGAGCCAAGATTACACCACTGCACTCCAGCCTGACAAAGTGACAAAGTGAGACTCCGTCTCAAACAAAACAAACAAACAAAAATCTCCAAGCCTCGTTTAGTTAAGTAGTTTTCTAAACCAGTTTCTACCATCGACCCTTTCCTTTCTACAGAAAGGTAGTGTAACCGGTAGTTGTACCCTACTCCACTCAGAAAATTTACTTAGCGTCTTTCTTCTACTCACTGCCATTTTGGAAACTTTAGCGGTTTTTGGAAAATGTCAAGTTACTTCAACTTACCAAGAGTTTGGACCCCATCAGAACAGTGTATTTATGTTCCAAGATCATAAGTGGACTTCTTTCCTCATTCCATCCAACTGTTTTTGTTCTATTCTAGACTACAGGATGCAGATATTTCACAGATCATCTCAAAAACATATTATTTTCTCCATTATTAGCATTATTTTGTTACAGTCATTGTATGCAAGAACATAATTCCTAGAAAAACAAAGAATGTGTTCTGTTGATGACTTCATGACATTGACTTGTGTGACAATACACTATTACTGCTCTAACTATTACGTTAGTCTGGCTAGTCACAGTGATGTACTCTTAACTATGTGAAGAAATAGTTTGTCCTGAAATAGCCACTGATTCAGCATTTATGAAAAACGATGGTGGCTCAAGAGCCCAGAATAGGACTGTAAATAAGGAAAAAGTTATTTTTCTCCATCAAGCATTCAGTGAATATGTATTTATTGAGCATCCATCATATTTAAAATATACTGGGTTTTAAAGGACATATGAACATGAACAGTGTCACGTTACTTGAAATTTTGCAGGACAGGTAAGACATGAACATATTTCTGTAATTATTAATTTTTAAAGTACATTTTGAAATTGGGTTATATTGCAGTCATACACATTTGATGCAGAACTAACCCCTTCTCAAAACAAAGCTGTTGGGATCTGAACGTCAATTCAAGAAAATGTAGAAGGCTTATTCTAAGTTAGGAGTGGTAAAGCCATACGCAAGGAACAGAAAAAGTGCCATGGACATTCTCAAAGGAAGTAATTGTTTCAAGCTCTAAAGATCAGGCAAGACTTCATGGATAGGAGAGAACATTTTTGCTGAACATTAGCAGTTAAAAGTGGTGAAAGAGGCATTCTAGGGAAATGAAGTATGAGTAAAGGAACTGAGATCAGCAAGACCAGAGCAGAGAGGACAGTCAGGGCTTGCACTGGAATTAGAGTAGCGATAGGGAAAGTGTTGGATTATTGTGAATGGTAGAAGGAATGTTGGCTTCTCTGAAACCAAAGGAGGCCGTGGAAGCTCTCAGAAGGCCTAGGTAAGAGAGAGATGTGATAGAAAGTATGCCTCAGAAAGATTAACCTAAGAACAGTGCCTAGGATGGGTTGAATGGGGAAGAGCATCGCACATCTAGGAGGTTTTTTGTGTGCTCCAGGCAAGAGGTCATTTTAGAGCCTGAGCTGAAGTAATAAGACATCACTATGCCATTAACAGAAATAGGAAACTACAAGAAAGGGAGGTCTGGAAGCAAAGCTTTAAAGACATTTTTAATGTAGTTTTTGTAAAAATCAGACAACTAGTGCCGGTGTTCTCATGACGAGATACAGTGATGTATGAGTAGTCCAAGTGGCTGGGGATGACAGGAAGTTAATGTCATGGAGTGGGAGAGGTGTTGCAGGTTTAATGAACCCAATACTGTTTCTTCCAGCTGGATAATTTTGTAACCACTTGCAAGAATCTATTCTTTTGTGTGCTTTTGTAGAAATGTATGTTTGTGAGAAAGCTGTGATTTGTTGCAAGGAAGTGTCACATTTTAGCTTGGGGTAATAGAGAGAGATGAAGAGAAAGCTAGGAGATGTGGTTGTTAGTGTAAAAACTGAAGGTGAAAGAGCAGTTCAGCTTTTCTGAGAGATGAAAGTGTTGATAAATTTGAACAGTTGTAAGCGTCTTTCTTTTAACGTGTTACCAGTTACTTTTGCAATATCAATACATTGACATTGGGTCAAAGTTTTTGTTTTTTATTTAGCAGTCCACTGTTTATCAGGTGCAAATATATATCAGTTCATTATATATCAGGAACAAAACACAGTCTATGCCCTCTGGAACCTATATAGTCATGGAGAAAGATTTAATAAATAATAAATATAAAAATATATTTTATGCCAAATCAGGATTAACTGTGTGGCCATATAGTGATTCTTAAATAGTGTATGTGTAATGAAAACGAACTGTATTGATTGAAGTGTCAAGCTGCTTTATAATTCCCAAGTAAGTATATTTCTTTCAAATGATGTATTTATGCTTTGTTTATTTATCTACAGAGAGCAGATCATAAAACAGTCTACAGAATTAGTCTGCAGAGCCTATGGTGAAGTGTATGCAGCTGTGATGAATCCAAGCAATGAATACAAAGATCCAGAGAACATTCTTCACAGATCGCCCCAGCAAGTGCAGACACTTCTTTCCTGATTATCTTATTTCATTGTGTTCACAAAATAGGGCCTTGCTAAAACACTGAAGATTATTTTTTATTCTTTGAATTTTTACTTTAAAATTTGATAGTTACAGTTTTCTTTGTATCATAAGATTGTGAGTCCTGATAATATTTTTTTTATCTCAGTAACATGGAAGTAAGTAACATGTTTACCTGAGTTCGTATTGCTGTGTGTCTATTCTAAATATGAGATGCTCTATTTTTTTGTTAGCCATCTCTCCAGCTCTGCAGTTTCCCCTGCATTCAGGAAGCATAAAGTAGTATGAAAGGTTTGAAGAATGTTTTTTGTACAAGACTAGTTCTAAATTAACAGCATATAAAAATTCTGTCTAAATTAAGAATTAGTATAAGGATATGACCTAATAAATGTCTCCTTACCTAAAGATTCATTTGCTTTCTTATTAATATGAGTAGGCATACTTAGTAGCTTTTCTGAACCTAGCCTATGTCTCTGTCCCCAAAATAGCTACCCTTAAAGAGTTGTTAGAAAAGAGAAAAATAACAGTGAATTGTGCTCCTGGGATATATGGCAGTGAATCTCATTTCTGTTCTACTTTAGCATACTGTATATATTTGACTGCATACATTTTTATGCAATTTTAAATATACACTCAGCAATGATGAGAAAAAAAGGAGAGCGAAAAGTAATTTAAATAGGGTGGATTCCACTCTGTGGGAGCCGTTGATGGAACTCAAGGTGGAGCTCAGCCTTTCCAATGAGTTCTAGGTGTGGAGACAGCCTGAGCTGTGTCTAAGTCTGCTGTTTGAAGGTAGGTATTTGTCATACAATATGGGTCCCAAATCCAACCAACTGTAAATTGTATCTTGTGTTCAAACTAAAGAAACAATGATCTGTTCAAACACTGGAGAAAAAAACTGCCACAGGAGGAGTTGCCAGTGGGCAGTGTGTCTTATCTCCATGGTGTAACTGGACTCTGACTTCAGACCATTACCTACTAGGAAGGTTCAAAATGACTGTATTTTTAAAGGGAAAAATCCCAATGTGCCTGATTTGACATTCTTATCAGCAGAAAAAAGCTTAATTTCTAGTACATCCATTAAAAAGGAGTAAGTCCCTAAATTACAAATGAGAAAACTGAAGCACAAGGAAAAAAAAACTGGTTTGAAATATTTTCAAAAGTAATAGCATAAAACTAATATTTGTAGAAAATTATGTTGTATATAAGAAATTAGTATTTATATGGCCTATTTGAAGTTTATACCTGTTTATAACTAATACAATTCTTTTTGGAGTCAGAATGACTAATCATTACCTATTTAGGTATAAATCTGTATTTTTAGTCTTTTCCCTTCAGTATGTGTATATATAAAAGACAGAAAATAAAGTATAAATCAAGAACTTAAATTTTATATAATTTATTTCTACAGTGAAAAGAAGATTGACACCTTGTCATAAGTGAACTGCTTTGTTTTATAGGGAAAAAGTATATTTTGCTTTTTTACCTTTTTTTCCAAATAAAATATTTCTAGAGCAGCAGTCATTGCAGTTATCCTATAGATACATATTCTATTTATGTGTTTTTAGAAAATGCACTAATAGAAATGGAAGTACAATATAGGGCAAAACAGATAATTAGTGAAAGACTCACAGGCAAAATGTGCTATATAGGATCTTGAGAACTAAGGCAAAATAAAAACATTGGAAGTAGTAATCCATTAATGTAACCCTAAATTTGCTATTACTTCATTGTTTGTATTTTGAACTATTTTCATTTGGCGTAAGTATAACCTAGAAAATGCATGTCTGCCCTTCTTTTAGAGAGGAAAGGTGTTTGAATGGCAAAACCCATGTGTGGTTGAACTTTTCCATTTCTTTCTCTATGCCTTCACTTGAGCAGGTGGATATTACCTGAGGAAGATGACTCAAATGAACTGATTGACTTGACTCGAAATTTGTGATTAGTGTTCAAATGGGCACTGCTTTCGTTTGAAAAATGTTTCTCTAAATTCATGTTGAAATCTTCACACCTGAGTGTATTAGGAGGTGGGTTTTTTGAGAGGTGATTAGGTTGTTAGGATGCAGCCCTCATGAATGGGATTAGTACCCTTACCCAAGAGGCTCAAGAGATCCCTGTCCTCTCTTCCATGTGACGTTACAGTAAGAAGACAGCCATCAATGAGGAAGCGGGCCTTCACTAAACACCACATGTTTTGGCACCATGATTTTGGGCTTTCCAGCCTCCAGAACTGGGAGAAATAAATGTCTGTTGTTTGTGTAAGCCGCTTAGTTTGTGGTATTTGGGTATAGCAGTCCAAATGAACTAAGACAGACACTCAATATTGCTTTGTAATTCTACTCTGTTTCTTTGGCAAACTTACTTTTGCATGTTTCCAGAGGACTTTTTCATCCACATTCTCAGTTAATATCCTTCATAATTCACCAAGATTAGAAACTATTATATAATCTTCCTCATTTTCCTATTCTCACGCATCACACCCATCTTCTCTCCTCCCTCGTTTTGCACTTGAGATGTTATCTCTCTTTCTATGACAGGATATTCCCTTTACGCTCGGGCTTGCATTTCTCATCTTCTTATCAGAGTCTTCTCTTTTTGGATTATCCCTTCATTTTGCTTCAGCAACAGCTGACCTCTCTCTAGGATTATTCTCAATGTCGTACATAATGTTGTAATGTTCATAATATTTTTTAAAACTCTCTACCTCTGAGATCCTAACACCTCCATTTCTCTGCTTCCTTTTCTGGTTTAGACATGCTGTCATCTACTTCCTCATTTCTCATTCTGTCTTTAAAGTATCCCACTATAGTTTGTCTCTCACCACTACACTGAAACGTACCTGATAAGCTTTTCATCAGTGCTCTGTGTTGTCAGATCCAGCAGATTCTTCTGTATCTCTATTTATTGAACTCCCGGTGTCATTCCTCACATTTCTGTTTGAAATTCTATCTTTTCCAGGCTTCCATGGCACTACTTTCTCCTGATTTTCTTTTCATTTCATTAGTCTAATCCCCTTTTGACCTTCTTCCCTGACTCCTTTGCCTTGATATGATTTCTAAAAGTTGGCATACTTTAGGGCTTGATCCTGGATGCTTTTTTTAAATCCATCCTTTAGGGATTTATTACTTCAGCCCATTCCATCCAGAATAATGTTAAAGCTTAAATGTCTTTAGATATATCCATATGATGGAGAACAGCAGTGAGAAAATGAAAGGTTTTCAAATACGTAATGTTGAGGAAAAAAATCAGAATAATATAATACTTTTATAGAATTTTTAGCACAGTGTAAAGTGATATATTATTCATAGATATACATATGCTAAATATGTAAGGAAAATATAGGAAATGATTAATACAATTTAAGATTATGGAAAGGGAAGCACAGGATGTGTTAAAGTTACTGATAATGTTTTATTCTTATTCTAGGTTGTTAGTACTGTTTAAATATTCTTTAAAATTTTTCATATATGTTACATAAACTTTGGTTTGTATATTTTACAATTTTAAAAAATAGTTTAGAAACTTGCTTGGCATAGGGCCTGGGCTAAAGTTAGAACTCAATATATAATAGCTATTTTTTTATTAGTCTTATTATTAAACACGTTTTTTTAAGTATCTAGTAGGTACTAGGCTCTGTGATAAGCATCAGAGTTTAAAAATATAGCGAAATCATGTGTTTCCCATTGAGGAATTCCCAGTCTTGCACAGAGATAGTTACATGTATTATAAATAAACATAATGCAATTTGGTAGAGTGCTTGTACACGTTGGCAAGAAAAAGCAGTGATGAACTAATATCCTTTATAATTCAACCAGATGTCCTTGGTATATAAGAGGTTGAGAGCACAGAAAACAGTTTCAGACCACAACTGTCCATTGTTTAGTCTGAGATTATCATAATGACTGGGTTCTATTAACTATCTATTTGGTTAAGATGTAAAATTTATAATAGCATGGTGAGAGCAAAAATGGTAGATTAAGGAATTTAAAAATTTTGTGCCCTCATAAAGGTAGCCGTAAAACTGGCCTTTAAAAAATGGTCAAACTCAACTTTTTCAGTACTCTAGAAACTAATCAAAAACTCATAGTAACTTGAGTTACTTAAAAAAATGCCAAATGTTAGTAAGAACAACAAGCATTTTGGCTCTTTAACTTATGCCAGTTCCATACCTTGCTCCCTAGTTCAGCAATAGTCTTGAAAAGGACATACCACATTCATGGTATGAGAAAGAGCAGAATGGACCTTATTTGGAGATAGTCCTTGTTTGAGCCACCTGATAACTCCCAGGAAAACTGATTCACAATTTATCTTGCCTATTATGGAACTGACCCTCTACTGGAGTGGGGGTGGGGAATTTATTTAAAATTCCCTGCCACTGCTACATGAAGCAATGGGTAGCAGCTGGGGCAAGCAGTAAACTAACCAGAACGCTTTGGAAGAAAGTTCAGGAATGAGCTGTTCATAAGGACTTCGAAAAACTCTGACATATTTTCTGGAAATCCAGAAGGCTCTGTGCATGTTTAGGACTGTGTGCATGCTCACAAATAACCAGAGACCCTAATCTCTCACCTCTGCCTGACTTTGAGGATCTGAGCAAGCAGGGAATTAAGGCAAAAGAAAAGTTAGAAGCTGCCTGGCTGAGTGTTCAAGATATGTACCAACAGGCACACAGAGCCCTTCAGCAAAGACTGAGCAATTTTTTTGTTTTAGTCATTTAAGGAAATCTTCATCCAGTCATTACTTGACAATTAATGAATCAGACATATAAGTGGTCACACATAACAATACAGATTTTATAGAATGAATTTATGAAAGTCACTAAATATAATTACAGATGTAAAGGGCAACAACAAAAAATGGGTGAGGCAAGAGAATCTGATTTCCAACAGAAAGTCTAGATACTGAACTTCCTAGGCAAAGATTTTAACTATTTTAAATACGCTCAAGGATTTAAGGAAACCAAGTCTGAAGAACTGAAGTATGAGAAGAGTGTCTCAGCAAATACAGAATATAATAAAGAGATATAATTATAAAAATATTTTATAAATTTATAATTTTTAAAGTTATAATTTAAAGTTACATTTTATAGAAATTAGGAAAATAAACTTGGACATAAGAATTACAGGACACAAACAATTCACTATCAGGGATAAAAACAGTTCTGAGCAGGCAGAAGAAAAATCTCAGAAACCTTGAAAGTAGGTCAATTGAGATGTTCCAGTTTGAGGAAAAGAACAAAAAAATGAATGAAAGAAAATAGCCTCAGAGACCTGTGGGACACCATCAACAATATACAGTGGAAGTCTCAGAGAAAAAAAGAAAGGATCTGAAAGAATATTTGAAGAAATATTGTCAGGATACTGAAAATTTGATGTAACACATTACACATTCAGGAAGTTCACTGAGCTCCAAGTTGGATAAACTAAAAACATTTACACTGGGACACAAAACAGTCAAACTGTTGAAAGCCAAAGGCTTAGAGGGAATCTTGAAAACACCAAGAGAGATGTAACTCATAATGTACCAGTGATCCTCCATACGATTAATACCTAATTTCTCATCAGAAACTGTAGAAACCAAAAGGCATTACATGGTATATTCGAAGTGCTGGGGGGAAAAAAACTTAGCACAGAATTCTATATTTGGCAAAACTGTCTGTGAAAATATAGGAGAAATTAAGGCATTCCCAGATGAACAAAAACTGAGAATTCATTGCTGGCAGACCTGCCCTAAGTGAGTGCTCAGCAGAGTGCTTGGAGCTGAATGAAAGGACACTAGACCAAAAAAAAAAAAAAAAAAAAAAAATCCACAAAAGACATAAAGTATAGCAAGGAAATCAAATTCTCAGTAACTATTCTAAACCAGCTAAATCTAATAGACATCAGTGGAACACTTCACCCAACAACAACAGGATACATATTCCTCTCAAGTGCATGTAGAACACTCACCAAGATAGACCATATGTTATGCCACAAGTCTCAATACATTTTAAAAGATTGAAATTATACAAAGTATGTTTTCAGCCACAATGACATGAAATTGTAAATTAATAACAAAAAGAAATGTTTTTAATATACAAATATGTGGAAATTAACACACACCCAGTGGGCCAAGGAAGAAATCTCAAAGGGAACTAAAAAATACTTTGAGATGAAAGTTCGTAATGAAAAACCATAACAAATCTTATGAAATGCAGCAAAAATAGTTCTAAGGGAAATATGTAGCCTACATTAAAGAGAAAGAAATAAATTAGTAACCTAATCAATAACCTTAAGAAACAGAAGAGCAAACCAAACCTAATTCAAGAAAGAAGGAAATAATAGAGATTATAACAGAGACAAATAAAATAGAGACGAGAAAAAATGATACAGAAGATTAACAAAACCAAAATTTAGTTCTTTGAGAGGATAGAAACATTGACTAATCTTTAGCTGACTGAACAATAAAAAAACAGACTCAAATTACTAAAATGTGAAAGAGGGGACATTACTACTGAACTTACAGAAAAAAGGATAACAGAATTAATAATAATATGCAAACAAGTGAAAGTGGACAAATATCTAGAAAAAAAGTACCAAAATCAACTCAAGGAGAAATAAAAAATCTGAATAGACCTATGGCAACAAGGTGGAATCAGTAACCAAAAAACTCCGAACAACAACAAAGTCCAGTGAAGTGCTTCACTGGTGAATTCACTAGTGGTTTCATGGTGAATTCTACTAGATGTCATTACTGGTGAAATCTATTAGACATTCAAAAAGAAATTAATACTAACTCTAATCAAATTTTTCCCAAAAAAGAGGAGGGAACACACCCTAATGTGTTTATTCTATGAGGCTAATATTTGTTGTTGGTACAACAAAGGCAGGCAAGACGTCACAAGAAAACTACAGTCCAATATCCCTTATGAATATCTATGCAAAATTCTCAACAATATACTAGCAAATAGAATCCAGCAATATTTTAAAAAATTATATGCTACAACGAAGTGAATTTGTCTCAGGAATATAAGGTCAATTGAATATATGAAAGGCAATTAATGTACTACATCATATTAATAAAAACAAAATGTATGATCACCTCAGTGATTGTAGAAAAAGTATTTGATAAAATCCAACACCAGCTAGGCATAGTGACTCATGCCTCCCAGGTTGAGTCTGCAGTGAGCTATGATTATGCCACTACACTCCAACCCAGGTGACAGAGTGAGACTTAAATGAAAGAAACACCCTTTTATCATTAAAAAAAACAAACAAAAACACTAATAAAAGGGAACTTCCTCAAACTGATGAAAGGAATCTATGAATAAACCCACAGCTAACATACTTACTGGTGAAAAGTTAAAAGCTTTCTTCCTGAGATTATGAACAAGATATAGATGCTCAACAGTTCTACTCCACGTTATACTTGATATTATAGCTATAGCAATTAGCTGAGAACAAGAAACAAAAGATGCTTAGATTGAAAAGAAGGAAGTAAAACTATGTTGATTTGTAGATTATGTGGTTTTATATATATATACATATATATGTATTTATATACATACACACAAAATATCAAAATATATATAACATCCTAAAGAATGTTTTTAAAAAGCCCTAAAACTATTAGAACTAATAAGCTTAGCAACATTGTAGGATATAAGTTCACTGTGCAAATATCTGTTGTATATACTAGCAGGGAACAATCTGAACATTAAGAAAATTTCATTTAGAGTAACACCAAAAAGAATAAAATACTTAAGAATAAACCACAGAAGTGAAATATTTATCCACTGGAAGCTACAAAATGCTGTTGAAAGAAATTAAAGATGACCTAAATAAATAGAAAGACATCCTGTGTTCATTGATCAGAAGACTTATTATTACCATGACAATATCCCCCCAAACTGATCTACAGATTAAGTGCAATTCCTATCAAAATTTCATCTGCCTGGTTTTTTTGTTTGTTTGTTTTTAAGAAATGGGCAAGCTGATTCTAGAATTTATTTGGATATACAGAGGACTGTAAATAGCCAATCCAACTTGAAACTTCCCAATATCAAAACTTACTACAGTGCTCTAGTTACCAAAATAGTGTGGTACTGGCATAAGAAGAGACATATAGTTCAATGGAATAAAATTTAAGAGTCCAGAAATAAGCCTATATATCTATGCTCAATTCATTTTTTAACAAGGCTTCCGAGACCATTCAATGGGGGAAAGAATTGTTTTTTTAAAAAATGGGGCTGTGACAACTGGAAATCTATCCTTATGTCATATACAAAAATTAAAAATAGATGAAAGTATAAGAGCTAAAACTGTAAATCTCTCAGAAGGAAATGTAGATGGTCTTATGTTAGGTAACAGTTTCTTAACTATGACACCAAAAGTGCAAGCATGCAAAGAAAAAATAAATTGGGTTTTATTAAAATTTTTAAATTTATGTATTAAAGGACTCTATCAAGAAAGTAAAAAGACAACCCACAAGTCTACACAAAACTTGTATGTGAATATTCCTGGCAGCATTTGCAGTAACTGAAAAGTAGAAACAACCCAAATATCCATCAGCTAATGAATGGAATAAACAAAATGTGATATATCCATGCAATGAAATATTACTCACTTATAGAACAGAAGAAACTACTGACACACACTACAGCATGGATGAATCTTGAAAACTATTCCAATTAGAAGCCAGACACAAAAGGCTATATATAATTTGATTCCACTTTAATGGAATCTCCAGAATAGGCAAATCCACAGAGACATAAAGTAGATTGGCAGTTTCCAGGGGATAGGGAAAGGAACTGATCTGGAAGTTCCTCTCTAACTGCCCTGCTAACAGGTACTTTTTGGGGTGATAGAAATGCCCTGGAATTTACAGCGATGATGGTTGCACAGTATTGAATATACTAAAAGCCACTGAATTGTGCTCTTTTTAAAATGATACATTTTATGTTATATGAATTTTTTCTCAAAGTAAATTACAAGTATAATGGAATTAAAACAGGCCAGTTTGCATGCCTTAATTGTGATCTTATTGTGGTTTTGTGATCTGATGGCCTCTTTTGAAAACCAAAAATTGAGGGATATTTTCCTTGGACCTGGCAATAGTACTAATACATAATTGTCCAGTCTTGGAATATTTGTCAGTTTTTTATACACTATGGACTTTAAAATAAATATATAAGTAAAATGCAGAGTCATATGATAATATTGAATACTTGCAGCAGGTCAGTTGGTTTTTCCTAATTTAGTTAAATATGCTGTTTAGATAATATTATAAATAGGCCAACATAATGGTTACTCTGAGGCTGTAATTGTATTAAGCACAATTACCTATCATCTCGAAATTGCATACTTCACCTCTGAGAGAGTGTGCTTTGGAAGATAGATAATATAATTATGTATTTTTGCAGGTCCAAATATGAAATTACTCTAAACTAGCTGAGAAATGAATGTAACATTAATAATTAAATTCATAACAGCATATTAGTCTCTCAAATCCAACTAACCTTAATGTCAATGATCATTCAAAATAAAACTTTCTTAGCACTGACAATAAATAAAAATAAATGTTTCTAAGCTTACAAAAATTAGCTGAATTGGGGAAATTGTTGTTAGGGCCAAAAGTATTCATATGATATATTTGCTTGCTTTGAGGGGATATAGCATTTTTTGGCAATGTTACATTATTGTGAATTTAACAGTGAAAGTTGAAACCAGTCTAGGATTTCAAAGTTGATAACTTTGCTATCAGGAAATTAATTTACTTAAATATGTTCTTTGTTTCTATCAATGTCAGCATCTGAAATTCCACTGGAGAAGCATTAGCTTTGGCCTACTAAAAGCAAAATGACAAGAAGCAAGAGTGCAAGCCAGCATCAAAAGCTGGGTCTCCTGTGTTGAGATGCCATGAGTCTTTCTGGGGCTATCATCTATATAAGTCTAATTTTTGGGATTCAGGCAAGAGCTGGCCACTGTCGTGCTAGCTGCGCCTTCAGTGCGGTGGAAGGTAAGATGCTAATAATGATTGAACTGAGGTAGAAAAATGCATTTTCCTTAGAAGCTAAGTCTTAGAAAGGACACCAAAGGTTTGATTAGTGTTCCACGTAGTCACCATACGTATTTAAATTGCAGACTAGGAATCTTTCTTGCTTAAAACTATTAGATTCTTTCACAAAGATATAAACAAAGTAAACATTAAAAAACCAAAAAGGTACTGCTAAAAAAGAAAATAAACAACAAAAACAGAAACATCACAATGTACCCTGCCTTTATTCTAAATCTTAAAAAAAGAAAATAATTTCTCCACTGAGCTGAATATTAATAGGTTAACATAATGAATCATGTAATTAACAAACCATAACAGAATTTGCATTAACCAAAAAATGTGCAAATTCACTACTATGATATACCAAAAGACTCTCTGCAAGTGGTAAATCATTAGCTATGGTGTTGCTCTTTGTAACCTCTGGTCTCTGGGGGATGGTGCAGAATTAGAATTGCTTTTTCCTTTCTGTTCATGATCGTGGTAGGGGAAGGCTAGTACCATCTCTGTCATATATCAAATTCTCATATGTGAATAAACTTATGTATCTTTACTGAACTCTTTATTTTATAGGTTTATTCATTCCTGCACTAACAACGAATGTCATTATTATAAGCTTTGAATAAGTCTCAATATATGACACGGTGCTTCATTTTCTTTTCTTCATCAAGAGTGCCTTAGCCATTCTTGGTTTTCTGCCATTCCACAAATAGCAATGTATGTTTGTCAGTATAATAGAGAACCCACTTATGTTTCTTAAACAGCTAGCTATTGGGAATGTGGTTGAGATTACTTTGACTCTGTATATCAATTTGGAGAGAATTGTTATCTTTATGAGATTAAATAATTCAAATCATAGCATGTCAAATTTCCCTATTAGGATAGTTTTAATGTCCTTCAAAAACACTGTAATTTTTTTAATAGAGATCTAAGAAAACTTTGATGTTTATTTTTAAGAAACTTATAGTTCTTGATAAGAGTGTAAATGATACCTATTCTTAAGTTATACTTAAAATTATTTGTTGCTGTATATAGAAATTGAATTGACTTCTATGTACAGCAGTTGAAAACTGATATTCATATGCAGAAAGTGAAACTAGACCCCTAATGGATAAAAGACTTAAACATAAGACCTGAAAGTATGAAACTACTAGAAGAAAACATGGAAGAAACATTTCAGTACCCTGATCTGGTTGAAGATTTTATGGAGAAAACCTCAAAAGCATAGGCAATAAAAGCAAAAATGGACAAATAGGATTATATCAAACTAAAAAGACTCAGCACAGTAAAAGAAGCAATCAACAGTATGAAGAGACAACCTTCAGAAGATGTTTGAAAACTGTTCATCTGACAAGGGATTAATATTTAGAATATACAAGGACCTCAAACTACTGAGCAGTAAAAAAAAAAAAATCCAATTTTAAAAATGGGCAAAAGAGCCAAATAGACATCTCTCAAAACAAGACACAAGTGGCCAATAGGTATGTGGGAAAAGAACACTAAACACCACTAATCATCAAGAAAATGCAAACCAACACCACAATGACATAGTATCTCACTGTGGCTATTATCAAAAAGAGAAAAAAATAAATGCTGACAAGAATGCACAGAAAGGGGAATGCATACACTGTTGTAAATTAGTCCAGCCACTATGGAAAACAATGTAGTGATTCTTCAAAAAACTAAAAATAGAACTACCATATGATCCAGCAATCTTACTACTGGGTATATATCCAAAGGAAATTATGGCAATGTCGAAGAGATATTATGTTGAAGAGATATTTTATTTTTACTCCTATGTTTATTGCAGGACTATTCACAAGAACCAAGATGGAATCAACTTGTGTCCATCAACAGATGAGTAGATAAAGAAAATGTGGCATATATACACGGTAGAATACTATTTAGCTATAAAAAATAACAAAATCATCTCATTTGTGCCAACATGGATAAACTTGAAGGATATTGTATATTAAGTGAAATAAGCCAGGCACAGAAATATAAACACTTCGTGTTCTTACTCATATGGAAGATAAAAACATTGATCTCATAGAAATAGAAAGTAGAATATTTGATACCAGAGGCAGGGACATGTAAGGAGATAGTGGGGATAGCCAGAGGTTGGTTAATGGATACAAAAGTACAGCTAAATATAGAAATAAGTTATAGTGTTCTATAGCACTGTAGAGTGACCATAACTAACAACAATCTATTGTGTATTTTCAAATAGCTAGAAGAGAAGATTTTGAATGTGTCTAACACAAAGAAATAATAAACATTTGAGGTGATGGATATGCTGATTACCCTGTTTGATCATTACACATGGATACATGTAAAAAATCACACTGTACCCCATAAATATGTACAATTAAAAAAGAAATAAGTGGAATTGATTTTTATATGTTGATTGTAATAGATCAGGCACCTTTATAATATTATTTACAGTGATTTTTCTTCAAGTTTTCTCTGTATAGATCTATTTGAGACAAAATAAGAGTTTCGTTTTTTCTTTGCAACCTATGTACCCTTTCTTTTTTTTTTTCTTTTCTTTTCTTTTATGCTGCTAGAACCTGCAGCATAATGTTAACTAATAGTAATGATAGTGGTTACTTTTCCTAATTCAGATTTCAGTATCTCACCATAACAAATCATGCTTGCTGTAAGTTTTCAGTAGATAATCTTTATCAGAGAGGAAGTTCTTTTGTATTCTTATATGCTGTTAGTTATTAATTATGAATGGGTGTTGAATTTTATTAAATGATCTTCAGAATCTATTGAGATGATCATATGGCTTTTCTCTTTTATTTGTTAATGTGATAAATGATATTTATAATTTTACTGACATTAAATTACTCTTGCATTCCCAAAATAAGCCTAAGTTGATCATACTATTTTCCCTTTCTGTATAAATCACTGGATTTAGTTTTGTATGTTTTTGTGTATTGAGTAGTGACCTTGCTAAATTTGCTTATTAAATGTAAACTTTATTTGTGGATTCTTTTGTATTTTCTGAATTGACAAGCACATAACCTATGATTAGTGACAATTTTCTTTCTACCTTTTATCTGTTTCTTAATGGATATGGCACTACATAATGTTTAACCATTACAATATTACAAAGCTGAATAGAAATGGTAATTGTGGTCACCCTTGTCTTTTTCCAAAATGTGGGGAAGGACAGGAAGCTTATGCTTGTTCATTAGGTAGGTATTTTGTAGATAAGATTTATCAATTAAGAAAATTCTTTTCTGTTCCTGGTGTATCATGATTATTTTAAATCACAAATGAATATTGAATGTTATAAAAAATTTTTTCCTGTATCTATTTAGAAATAGATACAGAAAAATAATAGAGAATCCAATTATATTTCTTAAACAACTATTGGGAATATGGTTGGGATTACTTTGACTCTATGTATTGATTTGGGGAGAATTGATATCTGTGCCTTCCCCCTTTTGTTTACTTAATATGGAGAATTTCAAACATCAAAACAACCTTGCATTTCTGGAATAAACACCGTGGTCATAATGTACTATCCTTTTTATATATCTTTTTATTTTATGTGATAACACTTCATTTAGGATTTTTGCATCTTTGTTCATGAGAAAGATTGCCCTGTAATTTTCCTTTCTTTAAAGGTCTTTGTCAGGTTTTGATAATAGGATAATACTGGTCTCATAAAACAATTTGGTACATATTCTCTATGTTATCTGGAAGAAGGTGTGTAAGATTGTTGTTAACTTCTTTCTTAAATGTTTTAGAAGAGTTTCAAGTGGAGCCAACTAAAACTGGAGATGCATTTAAGGAAAGGTTTTTAATTAAAGATCCCACTTTCTAAATAGATGTAAGACTCTTTAGTTGTTCTATTTCTTCTTGTGTCAGTTTTGGTGAATTTTATTTTGCAAGGTATATGCCCATTTCATCTAAATGTTTTTGTCATAATGTGCTCCTTACTATCATTTTATTTTTTAAGATCTGAGGACCTAATATTGGTAATTTGTGTTTTCTTTCTTTTTTTACTTGGTTAGGGTAAGAATTATGGATTTTATTCATCCTTTCAAATAACCTATTTTTTATTTGGTTGATTTTTTTTATTGTATGTTTCTTTTCTATTTCTTTTTTTTTTTTTTGCTCTATATTTTTCCTTCATTTTACTTTCTTGGAATTTTATTTTCTCCTCTTTTTTTCTTCTTGAAATGGAAGCTTATATTATTGATTTTCAGACCCTTTTCTGTTGAAATATATTCATTTAAATGTTTATTTAATGTATCATCTGTGTTTCCATCTAAGCATAGATTTAGCTATATCCGTAAGTTTTTATATGTTGTATTTTATTACCTTTCACTTCAGAAGTATAATTTCCATTGTGATTTATTATTTGACTCATAGATTACTCAGAAGTATATTTTCAAATGTATGAATATTTTCTAGTTATTGTTATATTACTGATTTCAAGCTTAATTTCACTATAACCAGGAAATATATGCTGTGTATCAATCCTTTTATATCTATTCATACTTGCTTTATGGTGCAACATATGATTTGTTTTAGTAAATTGTCCCTTTTAGATTTAGAAATGATGTGTTTTCCATAGTATTGGGTCCAATGCTCTGCATATGGTAAAAGGATAAATTTTAAGATTGTTTAAATCATCTATACCCTTTCTGATTTTTAATCTGCATGATGTACCAGCTTCTGAGAGATACTTGTTAAATACTTTAACTGTGATTGTTGATTCTTCTGTATTTTTTAGTGTTGTCAGTTTTTGCTTTATATGTTTTTAGGTTATTTTTAGATATATAAATTCTATCTATTATGATGTCTTCTTTGAACTATGTGTTACTTAGAAGTATGCTATTTGCATTTTTGCTATTAAAGTTTTTAGCAAGGGAATGAGCGATTCTTAAAAAAGAATCGCTAAGAGATTTCCTTCTGCCATGCCCTCTGATATCTCCCTCTTTCTGTCTTCTATTCTACAGTTTATAGAAATAAACTGTAGACTTACCACTATACCAATCACTGATATATGAATTACTGGCAGCTCCAATTGCTTTGATCCCATGGTAATTTAAGCGAATCCTTAAGCATATTGAGGCCCTGTTCATATTGTTCACTTATTCTTTTCTCCCAAACCTTGGATTGGGTGAGTTGGATTCCATGGGCTCTGACTGATTTTTTTTTTAATACTAGCATATGACTTTAATCTCTGAAAGATCCAGATATCTCATATACTAGAAATAATCTTATTTCACTCACTAAAAAGACCTTAATCCCAAAATGAGTTTTGGTACTTAATCACATTAACAAGTATAAACAAGTATGTCAGACTGATTTCCAGCTTTCAGTTTTTTAAGATAAAATATGAATCTTTTTTAACTGTATGTTGCAACTTTCCTTCTAGATGGTTTCTTGAATAAAATAAAGCAGTTTTCTTACCATGTATTCTTCTGCATTAAAAATTATTCATAATCTGGAGCCTAAACCTAATGTAAAACTTGAGTTTGGTTTATATCCAATAGCCTCAAGGAAGGTTTCATAGAATTTTGGTGGTCGGCAAAGAACTACTGGAATAAAAATATCACAGCTTCTGTGTTGTGTGCAGATACTTCCTGAGTGTGATGAAGGAATTACTCTCTAACCGAGCCCGTATTCTGAGCAATTAGGCCAAGTGCCAAAACCATTAAGGCTCAAATGCCAAGTGCCTGTAGGGAGGGTTCTGTTACAGGATTTAGCAACCAACCCTTGGCTTACTTACCAGAGGGTGGCACTCCAGGCTTCCTGATAACTGTGCCAGCCTGGCTGTGACACAGCAGCTGCCACCCAGCCACTTCTGGCTTCTGGACCCTCTCCCCAATACTGCTTCTGTCTCCACCCTTCTTGCCCATCTGCTTTTCATCTGCCTGTCACTTGGGCAGTGGCTACACAGTTGGGGACACCTTACATGTTGAGTCATGACTCCTAGCTAGCACATTGCATTCACCTTCCCTCTTCCTCCACTACCTACCAACACTTCTCCCGCTTGGCAACTTGCAAGGAAAAGGTTGCCAATTTCTGTTTCATAACATTTCAGGGGCCTCCATTCAGAGGCTTCTGGAGTATCCTGGCACTCAAGGAAACTGGGCATGGAAATGGGGTAGGGAGAGCCACTCAGAGGATTCTGGGCATCCAGTCACCCCTGGCCCATACCCGAAAAAACCTGGGGGAACAAGAGTAGCCTTTGTGACTCCAAATTTCATCAAGATGAGCTGAAATCTGGTTCTGTCATTTCCCCATCCTATCCCATCTCATACTCGCCCCCCTACCCCTATCCCAAAACCAGAGCAGTGGAATATCTTAACAATTTGACTTTTATCCAGAACTGAGGCTCTTTATTTGTTAGAACTAAGCATTTGGTCCAAGATTTTCTAATTCTTTCTGTGGGAACTTGAATCAGCACCCCCTCCCCAAGCTCCCACAGAAGAAGCAGATGGGGATCTTGGCAAGGTTTGGAAGTCCAGGACTTGGACAGGTTGAGAGTTCTATTTGCCAGGCTGAATTGCTTGTAATTAAAAAGCTTATCCTCCTACTTTTTTGCACTTCTGAACTTATCTGAGGAATCAGAGTATTTAATCATGCATAGAAACAAATCTGTGCATATAAGTGAAAATCTGCATTTAAAGGCAGGTACTTACCAGCAGAGATGAGTCATGCAGACTGGTTAGAGTGAAGTTAAGCCCTCATGTTGACTTGACATTTCTTGTTTTAAAGGGTGATGGGGCATGATCAGCGTTCTGTGCACAGGTTAGGGCTGGGGTATAGAACTCGTATTTACCCCCTTCCTTCTCTATTTGCTTCCTTCATCTCCTTGCCTAAGCTGTACCTATAATAAGCACTCTGCATGTTTTGGGCCTTGTTAGTGACACTTACTGACACCAGATTGTTAACGTTTATCTGCTTTCTACAACAGAAAAGTAAATAACTCATTAGTCTTGACATTTTAATATGTGACGGTTTTGAGACAAAAATTAACTTTGCTCCTTCCGGGCTAAGTTGTGCTAATTGCCAGATTGTAGTCGTGCTAGGAAATTGAGAAGAAAGTGAAGCATGACCACTTGAGGCTCTTGGGATAATGAGAGTTCTAGGTTATTGTCAGAAGTTACTGATTTTTTTCTTGAAAATATTTTAAAGGAGGTGAGTAGGTGACATTTTTCTTTTTCTGGTGTTCTTACGTGGGCATTGATGATTTTAAGGACTTGTGTGGCTGTTTGGAAGTATTTCATCCTGCAACCATGCTCCTGTCACTCAAGCAAACAACCCCATCTCCAGCTCTGAATCTGCCATGAAGGCAAGTAGACATGGAAAGTCCCAATTTTACAGCTTGCTTTGGTAGCCATGCCAAGGTAAACTAGAGGCAACACAGGGATAGAAAAGTATTCCTAAACTGGAGCTTTGATTTTAAAAATGGAGATCTGCTGGCAAAAGATGAGACTTGATTACATTTAGTTGGTCCCAACTCTGAGCTGTCATTACACAAGAGCAGCCACAAGCTGGGGGTTTCCACAGGCTGTCCATTAGGAACCAGGGTCTCTTCTGTCTAGGTGGCACTGCCAAGCACTCTCAAATGTTACCTGCTCACATTCATTGGTGTAACTTCGATTTCTTGCAGTTTAACACACATGTCTGTCTACCTCTTTCACACTCACACACAATGAGATTTAGTAACCCATTTTAATGAGGCAATTATATTTTAACTCCATTATGTGCAATTATGCACTCTTTTAAATTGCCTCAGCTGGAGTGCCCTGGTGTTGATGTCTCACTGGCACTTGCTGGTCCCTGGGGGCCAGCTAGGCAGCTGAGCCCTGAACACTGCCACTCCTCCTGGCCCCTGCTGCCACTCCACAGGTGGCTTAGTGCTGCCACAGGGCAGGGACAATTGCAATTTCCTGGCCCACCCAGTGGAGCTCTTGATTGCTGTGTGGGTGGCCTAGATCTTTCTCATCTGCTTTGCTATACCAGCAGTATTGTTTATCCAGGGCTCAGAGCCCCAGGTAGTCCTCTAGCTTGGAGGGGCCAGAAAAACAAACCTGGACAATCATAACCGTGCCCTTGGTCTGATGTTTTTTCTTTTTAGTCATTTAGGCTTTGGGTTCCTGGGGATTGGCGTGAGAAGCAGAGACTCCTAATACACTCATCTTCATACTACGTTTGCAGTTAAGTCTCAGTGGTAAGTTTTAAAAAGAAAGTTGTAATTATGTGGTATGTGCTTCCCTTAAAATAATATATAATACTATTATATTTTAGCCACCAAGCAGGCACCTGTGGACTTCACTATCCAATTTAAGAACTGAAATGTTTCTAATACTCTTGCATCCACCTGTACATAGGAATCCCACCCCTGCCGTCCATCAGAGGGAAACATTTGCTTGAATTTTGTCTCAACCTTTCACTTGATTTTTTAAAGGCCTTATCACATATGTATGTATCTCTATTCATCATTTTTTAGTTTTGCATATTAAGGTAATATTCTTTAGGTAGCGCTCTGTAATTTTTTTTCCCTCACTTAATATAATGTTAAGATTTCTCTCTGGGCCAGGTGCGGTGGCTCACTCCTGTAATCTCAGCACTTTGGGAGGTTGAGGTGGGTGGATCACAAGTTAGGAGTTCTAGGCCAACCTGGCCAAAATGGTGAAACTCCATCTCTACTAAAAGTACAAAAATTAGCCAGGTGTGGTGGTGGGTGCCTGTAAGTCCCAGCTAGTTGGGAGGCTGAGGCAGAAGAATTGCTTGGACCCAGGAGTCAGAGGTTGCAGTGAGCTGAGACTGCGTCACTGCACTCCAGCCTAGGCGACAGAGCAAGATTCTGTCTCAAAAAAACAAAAAAGACTCATCTCTGCACCTCTGTGGAGCTGTAGTTCATTTACCTTCACTGTTGTATAATTCACTGTGACAAGTTAGTCACCCTCCTGTCAACAGAATGTCTGAGCTTTTCTAAAGTGTTTTGTTGCTTCCATAACATTTCTGCATACACATACTAGTATAATGCATGAGAATTTCCCTACCTTGGAGTGAAATTTCTAGGTAACAGAATGTTTGAGATGATAAGAGAGTGCCAAATGGATTTTCATAATGGTTGAACCAACTCATACTTTCTCCAACCAGGCAGTTGCAGTTTTCCAGATTCCCGCAGTGTTCTGTGTCCAATGCGATATTAAGAGTTCATTTAGAAATGAATTCCAGCTGTTGGCTGTGGGACCTTGGAAAAATTACTTGCCCTCTCTCAGCCTCTTTTCTCATCTGCAAAGTAGGAATTATAAATTGCATTAAGGTATAGGTTTATTGTGAGAATTAAAATAATCTGTGCAAAGCCAAATAATCTAGTACAGAGCTAGATATACAATAGTGTTCAACAGTTATTAGAAATTATTATTTTATGTTAAAACTGGAGTTAAGAGTAGAGGGAAATAGTTGAATACAGTACTGCTGTAGTCTGAAAGTTCATGTCCCCCCTGAAATTCATACGTTGAAACCTAACCCCCAAGGTAATGGTATTAAGACAACAGGACCTTTGGTTGATGATTAGGTCATGTGGCTGGATCCTTCATGAAAGGGTTTTGTGTCCTTATAAAATAGGCATGAGAGCTTTTTTGCCTCTTCTACCATATGGAAGGTCCCATCTTTGAAGCAAAAGCCAAGTCCTCCCTGAATCTGCTGATGCCTTTGATGTTGGACTTCCCAGCTCCGAGAACTGTGAGCAATAAATTTCTGTTTGTAAATTACCCAGTCTATGGTATTTTGTTAAGCAGGCTGTACTAACTAAAACAAGTAGCTAAGTCATGTTGTCAAACTGTTTACCTTACAGTACTGCTCACAATTTAAATCTGTCCGCAAAGAAAATTAGAAATCCATATCAGAAAATACAAATATTTTCTGGTTCATATCACAGGTGGCAAGCAATTTGGTAATTTATCTAATAACACCCACGACTACTATTGTCTTACACATATTAGTTGGGTTTTCCTTTTGGGGTCCAGTGCAATCCCACTGACGTCGGCACTCGAGGAGACAGCACATGCCACATGAAGTCTCCCTCACATTGACAGAGGTGTCCTCAGAGACAGCTAACATAAATGCTAAGAGCAGCCGACATTTGCACAGGGCTTTCACAGAGCACATTCGTGTATGGCCTCTCATTAGCCTCCTCACTGAGGTCCTCAAAGTTACATGTCATTTTTCATTCCATTTTTACAGATAAAGCAGCAAGAGAAGAGACAATTAAGTGATTTGTCTTATATGACAGAAGCTTGACTGAAGCCCAGGTCTTCTGTCACTGGATCCTGTATTTTTTTTCCACTGCCTCACCCTGCCCCCTGTATTATGCTCCATAGTACGTGTTTATCGTGTTTATTCATTTTCCTTTCAATGTTATTTAATTTAATCAATTTGATTATATTAAAAAGAGAAAGAAATCCATTTGGGTCTCCAGAGGTAGCAGTAGCCATTAGTCAGAATACTGAATAAAGTTCACTGTCAAATTTGCTTTAAGAGGAATGGTGCAAGAATTAATTGTGAAAGGCTTATTTGAAATGAAAAAGACCTAAGATCATGGGCTTTCATTTCTCCCAATCAAGTTTTAATTACTGAAAAGTTTAGTAACAACTGAAGCGTGTAGTTACCACACTCTATTGCCAAGAGGTTTTTTTCAAAAGACTTCCACTGCCTCATTGCCTTCTTCTTGTTTCTACAAGACCTCACTTGATAACATTAATTGTCTTTTTAGTGTTCACTTTCATTACAGAAAATCCTACATTCTCTCGGGCTCAAGCATTAGCTGCTCCTCATTAGCTGCTCCTCATGTCATATAAGTAGCTGCAGATCAGGTCCGTGCAGACACGTGGCACTGCTCAGCACCGACACCCGCTCCCACACCAGCGGGAAGAAAGCCTGCCACTGCTCAGTGTCATTCCATACAAGGCTGATGGGCAGGGCCACCATTACCAACAACTTAGGGCCTGTCCTCTGTGCATCACTCAGCAGGAAACAGATCCAGCCATCCTTCTGGCTTGTTTGCTGTAGGTACTGAAAGGCATTTGCTGTGTTTAAGTCATCCTGAAAGATTTCTAAGTACTTCCTCATCCGTCATCTCCACACTGGACAAGATTAGCCAGATGTGTGTGTCCCACAGACACCCGGATGGAGTTATAGTGAGGGGTAACTGGTGGCTTACCCGCTGCCCAGGGCTCCCCAGGGAGACCTGGCTCTGCTGCTCAGTCCTGCCACTTGGTTTTCGCTGGAGTCAGAGTCAAGGAATTGTACTGGCATAGAGTCAAGGAGGTTGGTCACAATTCCGTCTCTCATTTGAGCTGCTGCCTTGGCAAAGTACTTTTAACTCCACTGGCCTTTTCTTACTTGCCTGAGGAAGATAATAGAAATATATAGTAATAACTTTCGGTTTTAATTGTATAAAGTAACTGAAAACCACATATGTGGTTGTTAAAAATGGCCATGGGCCCTTCTCATCTCATCCCCCTGCCTGGTTCACTTTTTCATTTATCCAACACCTTTCTAATGCCCACCAGATTCCTGGCACTATAGTTGGTGCTGGGGAAAAAGCACTGAGCAAGATACATATCTTCCAAGGATGCAAGGGAGGGGTGAGAAGGTTGAAGCCTGGCACAGAATAGAAATAAAACTTCTGCTGTCTCATTCAAAAACTGTCTCCCGAATTCAGTAGGCCTCAGCCTCCTTTCCAGATCTTCCCCAGCAAGGTCCTGTCTTGCTGGTCCAGTTCTGGGGCCGCTCCTCACATACCGCAAGCTTAGTGTGATTAGAACCGAGAGCATGTATCGGAAGACATGTGTTCTCGGAACATGTCTTGTGTTTCACTTCTGTTCACATTGTTTCCTGAAATGTCTTCTCTTGCTGCAAGTTTGCTTAAACTCTTGCAATATTTTATCAAACTTTTCCTGATTTCCTCTCCTGACCCATTAATGCCTCTTCAACCTCTGAGCCTCCAGAATCTATTGTATCTGCTTCACATGATAATTCT
The DNA here is from genome assembly GCA_028533165.1 of Leontopithecus rosalia. NCBI lineage: Eukaryota > Metazoa > Chordata > Mammalia > Primates > Cebidae > Leontopithecus > Leontopithecus rosalia. The sequence continues at coordinate 6,119,636 of CM052652.1, read as the reverse complement.
CTGCATATTTTATTCTGTAAACATCTCTTGAGTCCTATCATGTGCCAGGCATTTGGCTTAGCACTAAGCATTCTACTTTAAGTCAGACAGACGTGATTCCTACCCTCATGGAGCTTGCAGTCTTCATTTCTTCAGCTCTCCATTGTTGAGGGCCAGGGGCTGGATCTTTCTCATCTTTGTGTTCTTTGCAGGACGTCAGCCTCTGAACATCAGTTGAATTGACTTGGTCTTTTAAAGTTAGAGGAGCTGTCAATAAACACCCTACATAGGCTTTCCTAAAGTTCCCTGCATTGTGGAGTCACATCACCTATTATCTGTTTCTGGCCTCGGGGGTCTTCTCAGACTCTGTGCTGGCCTGTGAGCTCAGTTCTTGACCTCTTAAGGATGGTCCAGGTAACCAAGTGCTTGATTTTCCTTGTGGTCTCTTTAGGAAACAGAAAGGCATCCTTCCAATTTCTCACCTTGGGCTCTCTTGCCCAGATTGAGGAACTGAAGGCTTTCACGGAGCCTCCAAATCTTCCAGCCAGTGGCTCCAGTTGCAGAGCAGTTGCTAGCTGGTGAAGACTTGCCTTTCTGCCACTGTATCTGGGGACTGTTTCTTTCTGTACATTTGCCATTTTGGATCACCAATTTGGGGCCAGGAGCTTTGTATATTTTACGTCTCCTAACATCAAATGGACAAGGCAGAAATGGATCTCTCTGTTTATCAGTCGAGGATCAGAAGGGCCTTAGAGATGGAGGGACTTGCCCCAGTGGCACGGCAAGATCAAAGCCATTTCTGTCCACCCCGTGCTCCTTCTTCCCTCTTTACCTTCCCTCCATCCTAATGCCAGGAAGGGAAAAATAGCCAGTCTGTCTTCAAGGCAACCAGAGGGAGGAGATGCTTTCCAAGGGTGCAGGTCATCTGGGATATTTACAATCACTTATTTCTTGGGAAGAAGCTTAGGCCTAAATGGAAGCAGCAATAAGCAGTTTCCAAATCTACTTTCCTGGCAGTGTGAGGGGAACGATCTTTACATGATCTTAAGCACTGGAGATTGTCTGTTTCTGAAACTTCTGACAAAGAGAAAGATAATTAATGGAATTTTTACGTTTTTCCACCAGCAACCAAACAGGCAGGGATACCATAGTTCTCAGTTACTAGAAGCTGATGATCTCTTTCTACCTCTGCTTCCATTAGAACAAGAAGAAAACAGACAAAAGCCCTGAACTGGAGAGTGAATGATTTTAGATTGACAGTACCCATTCAGTAAGAGAGCTGGGCCATTATCACTTAGGAGTTACTCTATAGAGAGAGTAGTCACTGTAATATAGAAACTCTGTCCCAGCCTGACTCAAATCAGTATTCTCTTAAAGCTAGTAGTTTTGTGGAAATAGGTTAATTATTTTTGGTGACTTAGGTTCTGTTCACCTTATAATCAGCTACTTATTGTTTAAAAGTCAATGCGTTCCTTAGAAGAAGAAATGCTGTGGATAGCACATGCAGACCTATCATGGCATACTCTAATTGGTCTAGATGGAAATGGAAATGACCAATCTATTGACATTTTTGCTTTTTATTTTTTTTTTTACCCAATCATGTCTGAATACTGACTGAAATAAACCTAGAACTTAATCATACAAGGGAATGTGAAGGTTTGCAGACATTCGGGTAGAAATCCATGGGAGTGTGTGGTGTGGGCTGACGGTACAGGCTTTGGAGCTGCCCCACAGTCACAGATCGGGACTGTCAAATTGCAGGAAGTGCCCAGCTGACTGCTTCCCGGACTATATTTAGGGGCGCATGAGAGGTATTTATACGATGCTCACCAGTTAACCCAAGTTCACAGCTGACAAAGGAAACCTTAGTCTTGACTTTCAGGGTCTTCAGCATTATTTATTCTTTCCCAAACTGCATATCATTTTAAAACTTGTTGAATGTAATATACATTTTGAGGGCTTCTTTTGTCAGTGAAAAATCATTTTCCACAAATTGTTAGGCCAGTTGTTTCTGCTGTTTAGAGCAGAATATAAAATTCTTATTAAATGTCATCTTGAAAAACAAATTTGAGATCTATATTCAGTATTTGGTAGACCTGATGCTCAAAAACTCTTCAGTGGTGTTGGATATTTTTAATTTCTTTTCATATCTGTAGATTTTTATGCTGGTCCTTTTGTAAGTCTTGTTGTTTATAATTTACTTTTATCAGTGGGCTGATAAAAGTATTTTGTTTTTACATCTAGAAAGTTCACGAAGATGGAAAAAAATTTCAAAGTATGTTTTCACACCATTGCAAAATCAGTGTGATGATATTCAGAAATTCTGAGAGATTGCACATTTATTATTAATAGTTACATTAAAAGAGGCTATAAAAATGCAAAGCCATGAAAATGACAATGAAATATCAACACTCAGGCAGGGGAACGGGCATTTTAATTGCTATCCCAGACTTGGAGGAAGGTCTGCTTTTGCGGGGAAGCCATCAGGCATCATGGGTGGGTGTGTCTGCTCTGGAGCCAGGCCTGGAGGTCCCGTGTTTTCTATCATCTGTTACCTAAAGTAAGTTACTCAAGGAAAGTAACATAACCTATTTTACCTCAGTTTCCTCATTGGTCAGTTGGGGGTAATGATGTTGTGACTCAAATAAGTTAAGACAGGTAAAAAGTGTAGCACAGTGAAGGGCACAAAGTCAGCATTCACTGGATATTAGCTGTTCTTATTCTCATTATAGTTAGGTTTCTAGGATTATATCTGAGAAAAAGAAAAAGTGTACAACAGCTCAATTGTCTCCACGCACTCTACCCACTTGGTATAATGAGAAAAGTTTAGATGAAGAATGAAGACATCTGGGATCCAGTCCTGACTTTGACTTTGACTAGCCTTTGACCTTACTATCCATCCTGGGATTTGGTTTCCTCATCGATAAAACTGAAAGGGTTGTACAAGAGGCTCCCTGCTCCCATTCACCCCTCACATCCTATGACCTTGCTTGAGTGGCTCACAAAGCCCTAGTAATGTAGTTCTTTTTCACGTAGTTTTACATTTTAATGCCATACCAAAACATATTAAAGCATCCAGAATCCACCTACAGTAAAAGAGGGAAATATCCTAAAATAATATTTCCAAGATACATCTGAAAGTTTTTTTTTTTTTTTACGCAAAATTCTGATCAACAAAGAGCTGGAAAAACCTAACTATATTTTAAAAGCTAAAAAAACAACTGCAAAAGAATAGTAATATCAGTGCTTTCATTCCAGTGCTTGGCTTGGTTTCTAGGAACTCTGAGACAGAAAAAAGGGACAGAGAAGGGAGGAGGAGTAGGAGTAGGCAGAAGGGGAGCAAGAGAAATTACAACTCATGTGCTTTGTGTGATCGTTATTTTAAGGAGGTATATTCTGACCAATTTTATCCAAAGAATAAATCAACAAACACCCAGAAGCAATCTGTCCCAAGCTTTTTATTTCCAGTATAGACCTAATCAAAATAATCAGGTTGTGTCAAAAAAATTTCCAGTAAAGTGGCAGGTTCTGTCTTCTCCATTGCTATTGTTAGATATTCGCCCTTCTGATCTTGCACAGTCCTTTTGCCTGGTAATGTTAACTAAGTAAACATTAATACTGTACACTTTTCCTCTGGAAAATGAAGGAGAACAAATGGGAAAAGATGTATCAAATGTTTTGCAGCCCTGTTATAAATATTTTATGAATGAATAAGAGAAATTGAAGTTGAAAAAAGCCCACTAATTCAGCTAGTACCCTGGTGTCTACTGCTCTATTCTTTCAAGCGGTTTGTCTGGTCTGGTCTTCAGTGACTCAGATTATAGGGAATTTACCACTTCTGTCAAAGCTGCTTTCATAGTGGGGACTATCTCGCTGCTAGGAAAGTTTGTTAAATTCCCCTGTTTTTGTTTAATTTTCTCATTAGTCTCATTTGATTGTATTTAATTTCTTATTTTTTTAGTGTCTTTAGATTTTTCATTGATTTCTATGTGTCTTTTCTAATTCTTTCTTTTTTGTTCATTCAGCTTTTCTTTGTTTAGTTGTTACCAAGAAGAGAGCAAAATAGCTCTTTGTGGTTTGTGGATAGGTGAGCAGTAACAATTGGTTCCATCACCAAATTGACAACAATGCTTGCTACATCAAGTGTTAGTCTAAGTACTCCGCATATATTATCTTATTTATTAAGCACCTTCTGTTTGCCAGACACTGAGAATGCAAAGTTAAATATGACTCTGCCACCATTGGCAGGGGCTTATAATGTAGTAGGGGAAAGTGTCAGCACAGCATACTCAGTGTGTGGGGCTATTTTCAGAGTAATCCTGGATCATAAAGGGTGGGGGTCCACTCCAGCAGTGAAGAGCAAGGAACAAGGGCAGAGGTCAGGTGGCGTGGGAGGGAGATACCCCAGATGAGTTGACCTGTAAGCTGACTCCTTTAAGAATAAGAGTTAACTAGGTTAGAAGAGGGGATGTGGAGCCCCAGAGTTTCACTACTGGGGAAACTACATAAAGTTCAATGTTATTAGGTTGCAAAATGTGAGAATTGTTGGAAGACGAGATAGGCCAGGGACAGAAACTGGCCAGGTTTATATTACCTGGTGGAAAACTTGAACTATGCTTTGTATTTTAAGAACAGAAATATGGCTGTCATGTGAAGAACACACAGGCAGCAGAGACTGGCACCTGTCCTGGGGAGGCGTCACCAGTGTTGGAATCCCAGGTTAACTCTTTGGTTGGAGAGTCACTAAAGCTCTTTAAGACCATCTGGTCTGGCTCTAAATGACTAAGAAATTACTCATCATGTGCCTTCTAACTCTCTGAGTAGATGTTTCAGTTAACTTGAGACTGAAAAAAGGGTAGTAGGGAATGTATGTTTGCTGCAGCCAGTGGGGTTATGTCAAATAATGGTTACTTATTGACAGCTGTCTAGCAATTTCTGTGAACACTATTGTGCTCCTGACTGCATATGTAGGAGAGAGATCAGAACTGTCATTTACTGAATATCCACTGTGTGCAAAGCCCAGTGCCATGGGCATTAACATTCATGGTATCAATAAGGTGGCAGCAAAGAGTCAACCTTCTGAAAGTTAAGCAGTCCTAATCTGCACATTATGGGAAATAGCTAGCTATGTGCAGAAGTTACCCTGTCTTAGAGATGAGTTGCTTATATTTTCCTCCCAGCCTAAAAGGAATAGTTTGTAAAAGATGCTTAATACTTGAGGTTGATAGATTTAATATATATCCAATTTGGATAAAGTGACTATGGTGTATTCTCAGGACAGGAAGGACCCTAAAGAAAGCTAGAATCTGACTAATTATAACTATAACGGTCTTCTCTGAAGTGATGTGCTAATGGAAAGGTAGTGTCTGCCTAGAACCCAGAAAATGCAGCATAGGGCAAAAGGCCTTGACCAACATTAATTCATAAGAGCCCATGAAAGAAGTGACTACATAGCTCATGTGTATCATTGATTTCTAAGTGTCTAAAAACACATCAGAATTTCCTACAGCTTGGATAAAACATTTACTGAACATTTATTGCCAGAATTTGAGCTTATTAACAATCTCCTTAGTATCAGGAGAGAGTATAGCAGTAAAACGTAGACTTTGCCTTCAGAACCCCTTGATTTGTATCTTGACTTTGCCACTTAGAAGCTGTATTAGTTATCTATGAATACACAACAAATTATTCAAACTTAATTATTGAAAATGATATTATATCACAGTTTCTCTAGGTCAGAGATTCAGAAGTGACATAGTTGGGCAGTTCTGCCTCAGGTGCTATTGTGGTTGTTGTCATCTGAAGGCTTGACTGGGGCAGGAGGGGACCCACTGCCAGGGTGGCTCACCCACATGGCTGACATGTTGGTCTGGTTTGTGGTCCTCCCCTTGTGGGCCTACACACAGGCTGCCTGAGAGTCTTCACCACATGATCCCTGGCTTCCTTGAGAGTGAACAACCCTTGAGAAAGCCAGGTAAAAGGGGTAAGGTCTTACATCCTAGCCTAAGAAGCACATGCCCTCACTTCCACCATATGCTATTCATTAGAATTGAGTATCTAAGTCTGGTTCAAATCAAGGGAGAAGGAAAATTATACTCCACTTTTTGAAGAGAGTAGTGTCAAAAAATTTGCATGCTGCTGTAAACTGTCACACTGCGTGATCTCAAGCAATCTATTTCAAAGCTTTATGCTCCAGTTTTTTTCACCAGTAAAATAGAAATAACATTAGTATCTGCTTTATGGAGTTGTAAGAATAAAATAAATCAATGTAAAGACCTTAAAACCGTGCAGGGTATATGGTAAGTGCTCTCAGTAAGTATTAGCAATGATGCTGTTTACTGATTCCATTCTGAGTCTGTTCCACTTGTGATAGAGCTAATCTAGAGACAAGAGCGAAAGATGCTGGCATCAGTCATGCATGTCCCTTAAATCGATCATTTCTATAAGCAACAGTGTTGTCACTACATCATACTATTGAGCTTTGAGGAACCTGGATACTATTTTGCCTAGGCTGTGGATCCAGGACAGGCAGCATGCATTCTGCTGTGTTACAACACCTTGTTTTTCTTTTCTCATCAGAGGAAGTGTTCTGGAAAAGTGCCAGCCAGGCTATGTGACTTCTCAGGTTCAAATCATGGAGATGAGAAAGACCAAATGGCACCCAGGGTCCTGCTGAAATCAGAGGCATAAATCTCAGCTGGAGCCATAAGGAACCCTTGAATAGACCCTTTCAGACTCTTAGTGTGGCTTCATTGAACAAAGACCTCTCCAGGGTTCTGTCCTGAAGTCACCTCAGAAAGCTGTGTCTCTGACATCATAGGAAGGGGACCCAGGGCCAGAAATCACTTCAGAATCATTCACCTCAAGTTCACCTCTGAGAATTGAGCTATCATGAACAAACATTACAAGAATGCTCAAGAATCTGGCTACCAAATAGGCCATAGAGATATTATACTAGATTAAATAAAATTAATAAACATTTATTAGATGCCTACTCTAGGCAAGTCACAGTATTTCTTACATTGGAAGAAACTTGCTGACGGATGGAAAATGAATAGAATTTTAACCCATGCAGGACTTAACGATTGCTATATTCTCCAAAGTCCACAGTGATATTCCAAGAACATGTGTCAGAAAGCTGAATGAGGAGAGAGTTATGAATTTTTGACTTACAAATGCATTGAGTTCAAACTAGAAACCAAAATCTACTTTTTCACCTACTTTTCTCAAGTACAGCCCTCACAGCAACAAGCTTGCTTTCAAAAAGAGCAAAGAAAATGTTTGATAGGATGAGGATATCCCCACTCCTGATAGCTAACCAAATTAAATTTAAATGATCAGAACTTTGCTTTTGAATATGGAAGGCAATATGTTGGCTGGCACCAAAGAAGGCAAGACCACCAGTGGTCTAAATGTCCCTTCAGGCATGCATGCCTCGGCAGCTGACCCTTCCCTGAAAGAAATGTCCCTTCTTTCAAAGGCAACGTCTGTGGTGAAGGGAAGTAATTTATAGATACTAATACAGGAAGTGAAAAATACTGTTTCTGGCCCAGTATCTATATTAATTTGGAAGAAATGAGAAAATAAATCCCATGGATTCTCAATGTGTTACACTTTCAACCAACTTACTAGAAGACTGAGCTTTAGAATAAATCCTTGGATGTTTTATATATACTCTATTATTTAGGGAGGTCTGAGGGCATCTGGACATAGACTATTGTTTTCAAGTTATAGCACATAATTTTTCAGGCAAAATTTACCTTTCAGAATAGATTATGAGCCATTTAATTTCCCCTTGTATTTATTCATATGAAAAAATGCCACACAAGGAACTGGGCAGGGAAACAAAGATAAGAGCTAGTCTTTTCCTTGCACAAAAACTGCACGAGGAAAGGCAATGGCTCTCGGCACTGTGCACAGATATGTGGCTGTGAACCGCGTAGCTTTCTTTTCTTCTTGGAAAATGGCCTCAAATTAGTCTAGGACATTGGATGAACTGTTGCTAACTAAGTACAAAGTTCATTACTCTGCAACAGTGAATGCCATTGAGTTATATCAACGGTTCTGAATTCCTTTTTCTCCAAGGGGCCCATTTGGTCTCTAAATCTCTTTCACAACTCCTCTCCCCTTCTTAAAGATGTTTCCTATTCACTGGGAGACACTCATCCAAGGAAAATAAATGGAGGTGAAGGGGCTGCGGGTGGGGACAAGGATGCAGAGGGGAGCTGTTTTAGAGAAGAGAAGGGGAGGTGAGAGCTGCTACCCACATAATACATGGGCACTTATTAGAGGCTGGAGGACTCTTTTTTTGGCAAGCATCAAATTAGGTCCAAGCACTCATCCCAATTCACTGGAATGTGCAAAATCAGTTGACAGGTTAGAGAAGAGAGGTTTTTAAAAGTTAACATTTTCCCCCCTGAAAATATGAAATGACTGTGGGCTGCAGAAAAAAGTAGGAGCAAAATGAAAAGGGCTTTTTTTTTTTTTTTTAGTATGAGAAACTAAATGACTGAAATAGAACTATTTCATATTTTAGATGCAGGCTGTGATAGCTGAATAACCTTCTTATTTTGACTCACAGCTTGATACAATGCAGGCTTTCATCACATGAAGAGCCACAGCAAAGAGTTTTTGGCCATTTTCTCTTTTTATTCATTTTCTAAACCCCATCTCTCTCCCACCCGCATTCCCCCATTTCCTCTGTTTGGGTTTGAATAGCTGAAGTGTGCCCACAAGATGTATGCACTAGATGCATTGTTACCTCCCTTTTACCAAAAGCACCTGGCAGGGTCACCAGTCCCAAGTCTCCCCATGGTGTCTGGCTTAACTCTTTGAATGACAAACATCCAAATCTGTTTTTCAGATAATTTTTAAAAAATATTAGAAATGATCTAACAAATGATTTTAATTAATACTTTATGGGAAGAAAATTAAACCTGTTAAATTTGGCTGTTTTTATAATTTTCTTTCTAATTTCCTCTCTTCTCCTGCCCTCTTCCCTTGAGTTCTTAACTTACAATGTGAACTTGTTCTTTCCCAGCTGAATCAGTGGGAGATGGCATTGTTCATTGATTTTTAAATCCAAATCTGAAAATATCTATAGACTTTGTGGTCACAGAATAAGTAACCACACATATTGGGTAAAGGGGAAAACATTACCCATTGTACAGAACAGCCTAGGAATCATCAGATGCTTTGTATTTCTAGAAACCTTGCTCTTCTCAAGAAGCCAGAGGGCCATCACACCATAACTCTTCAGATTTCTGCTTCCAGCCAATATGGAGTAACAGGGACTAGATGTACCCTTCTGTATGAAACAACCAAAAATTTGAAAAACTATGAAATAATCATTTCAAGACACTGGGAAACAGAAAGCTCAAGATAAACTAAAGCAGATGCAGATATATTTTAGTTAGAAGTTGTAGTTTGGGTAAGAAGCAAAGGAGTTTAATTTTTTTCCTCTCTGGAAGTGTAGAATGTTGGACATGCCGTTTTTAGTAACCTGTGGGTAGCCCCACTCTTGTCCAGGTCAGAAGGAGTCTTCCCTAAATACTGTGTGCCATGGATCTTCAAGAAGTGCACGAGGAATAGATTTTGAAACCTCAATTTCTGCTTCATTTTCATCCAGACAGAGGATGAAGTGAAAATGAGGGCTACACCTATCCTTGAACATGAGCACAAGCTGGTCATGTTTGGAGCCACAGTAGAAAACAGGAGCCATAGGAAGTTGGGGGCTGTCTGCCCCATCACAACAGGGGCTAGTGATGGCCTTAGGGGCAGCATCTGGACCATGGTGTGCAGGGGAAAGAGCATGCCTGCAGTCGGTGGCTCTCCTGCCTGTGAGATGCCTTATTCCCATGAGATGTGACTGGTGCATAGGTTAAAAACAAGAATTTTGAATCCTGATTTTAAAAATAAGTGTGATTCATGAGGGAGCTTCTAGGGTGCAGTGACTATCCTGTTCCTTCATCTGGATGATGATTAGACACGTACGTTTATTTTGTGATCATCGAGCTGTATATCGATGACTGTGAACTTTTCTATACATACAGTTAAACAAAAAGTTAAAAAGACAAACATAGTGGTTCACGTTCATTATGTCTTTTTTAAACTACCCTGTTTTGACCCAATTGCTTCATTATAGAAGAATGTATTAGTAAAGCTTGAGTATTAATTTTACCTTATATTTTTAATGATGATCTTAGACACTTTACCTACTTTCAAATAACAAATAAGAATTCATTCTCTTTATTCCTGCAGGTGGAGACAAAGCTGTATCGTTCAGTCCTCTGGCTTTTGTTAGGAAATATTTACTTTTCAAATGGAAATAAATATTGTCATTGACAAGACTGTGGCAGCCGTTGGGCAAGTAGGATGGAATTATTTAGAAATTTATGATGCTTAACAACACAAAAGCCTGGATTTTTCAGTTACCAGATGACTAATATTTGTTTGTTCATTTTTATTCTGTTTTGTTTTGTTTTATTTTTTCCATTTCTAACGTCATAAACACAATGCCTTATTTTAAAATGGTTCTATTCTCTTCTGTGTGATGTTAAATTCTTAGAGTCAAGCACTGTGTCTTTATTTTAAGATGATGTTATCACTGGCAATATTAGTAATATGCTTGTGTGACTGAAAAGGACAATACTTCCCAGAGGACTGTTAGACTACCCGCTAATCCAAACGCCCCAGAGTGACCAGATATTCGATGTTACAAAATACGATCCCTAACTTGGACTCTGACCCCAAACCAACAGATGACTCAGAATCTGTCTCTGTCATCTCAGCACACTTGAACATCATTGATCTATAGGCAGCTCCTCCTCAAGGTAAGTGGCCATCCAAATACAACTGTAACACCATTTGCATAGAGAAGTCCGACTTCCGAGTTTACGGAGGACATTTTCCGTTCCTCTTTTGCTGAAGGGTTTCTGATAAACATATAACCTGAAGGCAAGTGAGATAATTTTTCATTCTAGTCTATAGGAAGCGGAAGCGGAAGCTGGGCTGGAAGTGACCCCAAACAGTGTGGATTCTGGGGAGAGAAAGTGTGGTGAGAAGGGAAGCAAGCTGGTTGCCGCGAAGCTGGATGCAGGACCGGCTCCATCTGTCCACTCCACACAGCCCATTCCACATTAAGAAGGGGTGATGAGAAGGCTGTGCTTGGAAAAGCTGTCATCACCTTCATGATGGGCCAAGAGCTTCCACTCATGGAATGCTTCGGATATACCTATTTGTCAGAGTACAGCACACCTGACCGCATTTACAAGGAATAGCTCAGGTGCAGAACCTTCAGGAGAGCATCCTTTGAGGGTAACAGCAAGGCCTAGAATAGCTGTGAGCAATGAGCGGTGAAATCCAGATTAGTTGGGAAACTCCAACAGAGACTTGGAGGAGACCACCACCACCTAGAAGGAACAGGAAGCCTCTGTGCATCAGATCCATCCAACTAGTATTTGCTAACCATTGTCCTGCACCAGGAGCATTAAGGGGCATTAAGCATTGGATATAAAAGTCAGCAAGACCAGAGGTTCACGAGGAGTTCATAGTTTAGAACATAGTAGGCAGTTCACTGAAGTGAAATTTGTGGAAACTGTAAATAATCAGAGCTTTTAGTTGACGGTAAGGGAACAAATAAATCATGTGGCAATTGTCCAGATGTCCGCAAGGAGATTTCCAGCTCCTGTTCTGTTAGATTCCAAGTTAAGGAAACCTGTTCGGATGAAGATAATATCCTTAACCAAGGCCCAGAAACAGGGGAGAACAGTGAACTCCTCCAGATAAATTTTTCAAGAGAATAGAAAGAGAGGAAACTCTTGGCTCCCACACTGAAGGCTGGTGGTTCAGGAGCTCCCAGACTATGGGTACTGAGATGTGAGTCCACCCTGAGGGCTGTCTGGTAGCCTGAAAAAAATGTGGCTAAAGGCTAACATGTTGAACTCAGTCTCATTTGGTTGTGGGAACTCCTAAATGAGCGATGTATTAGGGAAGAGCGAGTCTAACTTGAACTGCCAGGGACTGGGCAGGAATTGGAGTGAAGGCCCAGTCTCAGGTCCTTGGCCTCAGTCATGACCAACTGCAATATGCTTCAGCCTTGGGGCTATGGCGTGGTCAAGAGAAAACCTCTTTGAACGTCTGGAATTCAGCTGACTCTACCTTTGGGAGCAGCATAGTGGCTTTGCAACAGCAGTGAAGGTCATCAAAAAAGGTGTGTCTGAGTCCCTGCTCCAGAAATGAAGCTGGAAAACTGAGAATTCCATGAGGTTCTGATAACCTCCTTGGCATTCTGGGCTGTATCAGGGTATATTGTGAGGAGGCGGGAAAACTGGAGGAGTAAGGCAGGGATTAAAGGGGTTAGATTTCCTGTTATCTGGCCATGTGAAAAATTAAGTATTTTATTTTGGGTCTTTGCTGGTAAATATTACTTTCTCAGATTTATTTATTTTTTTCTAGCCAGTTGAATTTAGCAGTGGGGGTTGAATACCAACTTTTGTGACACTAATGTTAATACATTCTGATAACCCACCACCGTCAGACCAGCTCTTCTCAGATTTAAAATTACCTTATGTCTATGGTCATTTTCTAGTTACTATTCAGGAATTCTCTCGTATACACAATTCGTCCTTTAAATTGTTAATAGTGTCTACTTACACTCCTCCATCTGAAACAAAAAGGGTCAGAGAATTTACCCTAACAAGTATTTCTGCTAATGCTTTTATTTTTTAATTATTTAATGTTTTTGATAGGGCACTCCGAAGAGATCTCAGCTGGAAGACTACACCTCATACATTTTGCTTTTCTACTTATTTATGTTGTATTTAAACTAAATATTTCAGATTAGGAATTGAAGCAGAATGGCCACTCCCAAATCAAAACAGGGAGATAGTAGGGGTCAAGAGTACTTGGAGAATGGAGCGTTTTCCACTTCACTCAGCTTTGGGGAATGAAGGAAATGGTATGTCAAAGTAGGGACAGAAATCAATGCCGTGGGCTATAAATGTGATGTAGTGAGTAGGATGATCCCTATGAGGTACAGTCAGGATAGAGCCCAGCAGTGCCTCAACCATATACATCCCTGGCTCAGGAAATCCTGCACTCCGACAGCAGGAAACAGAAGCACACTGAAATCCTAGGGCTTAGAAGAAACTCCTCACTGGTGGAGAAGGGTTAGCAGTCTAGCAAGGGAAGCTATATGAGAAGAGAGGAGGAAATCAGTTACCCAAAACAACCAGGCTCAGAGGCCAGGCTAAAGGGAGAAATTTCCCCCTCCAGGAGATTACAGGAAGCTGGTCCAGACCTCTGCAGCAGCATGAATAGGCAGAGGAAGGAATGGGGAGGCAGATAAAGAGGGCGGCTGAACACTGGCTTGGCCTGTTTTAATCCAGCTGATAGTGAGTGGAAGGAGAATAGTGGACGCCTGGACAAGGGCATGTGGTTCTAGGTGATGATGGGATCCTACAGTTTGTTGTCAGTGGGCAGGGAGTGGAGAGGAGAGGCACAGTTGTTAGGACTAGATAGTTTGGAAATCACATTTCAAGAAAATGACCACCCCCATAGGGTAAGTGATATTGAAACAGGTTTTGCAGAGAGGAAGTGGTACTCACTTATGTTTGCACTTTTAAGATTCAGCTTTACAGCAGTGGCATTTCAGACAAATATGAAATTGAGAATCTTTTTTTATAGGGCTCCCAGGAAGAGGCACTCTGTGATGTGAATTCTATCTAGCCCTGCTGATTTGAGGTCTCTGGATTCCAGAGGGGACACTTGGATTTTACCCACAGCAACCCAGTTAATTCATTGCTGAAATGAAGCAAAACTTTTACTTGTTGATTGACTGATTGATTTGTATAAGGCCCTGAGATTCTAGCATGCATGCGAAGAGAAGAAGCCTGACCAAACTGTCTCCTGTCCATATTCAATGACTGTACATTATTAAGAAACATTTGGATCGGAAATGCTTAAGACAACTGAAACACTTAATACTATTAATCACATTACGAGCCCTAAGAGACTGCTTACTGGAAAGTATTTTGAGAAATTTGCAGATGGGAAATGGAAGGCACCACAAGTCTGCTGGTTCTTTGCCCATTTTTTTTTCAAAGGTAGGAAATGTCCCTCTTCGTTGTGAGGTTGGCTCATCATGCTGTGAACTATAGTGAGCAGACTGGGTCAAGGGTCAGGGGAGTGGAATAAAAAAAGAGTGTGGGTGGTCACTGCACAAAAACCCAGTTCCAGGCAAGGTGGTCGGATTTGGTTTCAGCAAAGTATTCTTGCATTGCCTGCCAAGAAGATGGGGTTAATTGGTAGGAAAGTGTGGGAGGAAACTGATGTTAGTGGAACATTTAACTGCATGCTTTAGCATTTAACTGGATTCTGTATCTCGTGTGTGTGTGTGTGTGTGTGTGTGTGTGTGTGTGTGTGTGTGTGTATTAACTCACCCTACAACCCTAAGAAATGAGAATTAGTTTCCCCATTTTACAGGGGAGAAACATGAATATTGTCTGGCTGCCTAGAGTTACTAAGAGGCATAGTCATTTTGAACAAATAACTGACTGAATTCTATGCTTTTGCTCTTTTAATATCATTCACATTATTTGTTAAGTGTTAACTATTTATACATAGATTTATATATACATATAGACACATATATATTTATATACACACATATACACATATACACATACATACAACACACACAGTCAGCTGTCTCTATCTGCAGGTTTGGCATTCACAGCAGATAATTGAAAATATTTGGGGAAAAAATAATACAACATTAAAACATTTAAAAAAATACAGTATAACAACAAAGCACATTGTAGTAGGTATTATAAGTAATCTAGAGATTATTTAAGGTATTTGGGAAAATTGTGAGTAGGTTATATACAACTATTATACCATTTTATGTCAGCGACTTGGGCATTAGTATCTGTGGGGAGCCTGGAACCGATTCTTCATCAATAGTGAAGGATAACTCTACATATTTCATTTTATTTTCATTAAAAAAGTTGCAGTTGGCAGACAGCAGGCAACAGTGCTTCCTTCCTATGGAATTTCAGCCACTGAAGGTAGAGGTGTGGAGAAATTCTATTTTGGCATGGAATTTTCTCAAAATGCCATACTTAGAGCTTTTCCTGCGTGACAACTGTTAGCACTATAAAATAATCACGGTAAGCAGAGTGCTTAATTGCCCTTTCCGTCTTCACACATCCGCCACCACATGGTAATCAGTGTATGGTCCTGGATGAACCTTTATTTCAGCCCTCGCTGTGAACATGCAGGAATGTGAGGTATTCAAAGCAGGAAAATGTACCATGAGCAACATTGTCTTTGAATGTTGACATTTGCTCACAGGCTCACCCCACGGACCATCATCATCTTGTAACCAGTGCTGGACCTTGTACTGCTGGAACCATTCCAATTGTGGGAGGTGACATCGTCTCAGAAAACTCTGCCTTGGGGACTGACTGCAGAAATGTGACCAGATGGCTTTGTCATCTGCTCGTGTCTACTCTGCGACTCTTCATTTGGTGGAAATGCTGTGAGGGCTGAACCAAATGGAAACTCAGATTTACTCTTCAAAATAATGCGGATAATAATATGCACACACACAGCATGTAGAGTTGCTGTGTGGCTTAAATGAGTAAATATACGCAAAGCACTAAAACGGTGTCTAAGTGTAAACAGCAATTGTGTTGGCTATTACTGTTACTGTTGTCCTTATCTCAAATATATGTTACTTTCTAAATAACTTTAATGTTCAGATTGTTAAAAGACGAGATGACCTGAAAAGTAAGCCCTAAACATCCATTCATTGTGCTCAATAAATAAAAAAAAGTTGCTCTTTTTTTCTCTGCCACTTTTTACTTTAAACTTCACTATTCTTTGTGTTTTCACAGAAGTTGCTAACTTCACCTGGCAGAGATAGCATTACACAGGGGGTGGTTAAAATATCCTCACTTGCACTTGTTGGTTTGAAATGTTATTATTTATGAATGGGTAATAGCATGTACAAAATCTTGAAAGGCACAAAAAGATACACAGTAAACAGTAAGTTCCTCTCAGCCTAGACCTTAGCCATCAAGTTCTCTTCCCCATAGACAATCCCTGTTGCCTAATTTCCAATTCTCATGCATACTTTAGAGATCATCTGTGCATCTGCACCTGGACCACTTACATATCTAGAACAACTGATAGACACTACACACAATGTTCTGTTCCTTTTTATTCTCAATGATATGTTTTGCATCACATTCCATTGTTGTATAAATAATGTTGCCTTGATTTTTAAAATAACTGAACAGTACTCAACAGTATGAATTTACTCCAATTTAAATCCAATCCTTAGTTCATGGATATTTTGATTTTGTTGTTAAAAATCATGCAGCAACGATATGCCTGATCTTTATTTTACATTTTTGTTCATTTAAATATTAAATATATTATCCACCTGGTGTTAATTTGTTTAAATAACTGTGAGGTCGAATTCCAATTCTATTTTTTAACTAGGTAGGATATATTGAATAATCTACACTTTGAAAATGATTTGAAATATACTTTTCATCTATTGAGTCCTCCCTTGTGTTTAGACAGTAAGGCATATTTGAGAGTGTGGACTCTGCAGTCCAGCTATCTGGGTTTGAAGCTTAGCTCCTTTACTTGCTAGTGGTACAAACTTGAAAAAATTATGTAATCTATCTCAATTCGCTCATGCATTAAGTGAGGATAAAAATAGTAACTCCATGGGAATAACGAAATGCAAGGTAAAAATTGTGTAAGGCTTAAAATTGTGTAGCCTGGTATGCAAGAGGCTCTAAATAACATAAGCTATTATTGCTTTTCTAGTTATTATTTCTGGCTTTTTCAGTCTTTCCTGTTGATATCCCACTATTCACGAAGCACGAATCTAGTATCTATAGATTTATAAATTAATGTAACCCTTCAATATGTTTTAATATCTCACAGATTCTGTTCTTCCTCATTACTTTTCTATTTCATAAATTTTTATTTCATCAATTTTGTCTTCTCATAAACTAAGAATCATCTTGTGTAGTTAAAAAATATTGCTTGTGGCCAGACACGATGGCTCATGCCTGTAATCCTAGCACTTTGGGAGACTGAGGCTGGCGGATCACGATGTCAAGAGATCAACACCATCCTGGCCAACACGGTGAAACCCCATCTCTACTTAAAATACAAAAATTAGCCGGGCGTGGTGGCACACACCTGTGGCACCAGCTACTTGGGAGGCTGAGGTGGAAGAATTGCTTGAACCCAGGAGGTGGAAGTTGCAGTGAACCCAGATTGTGCCACTGTGCTCCAGCCTGGTGACAGAGCAAGACTGCTCTGTCAAAATATATATTGTTTGTATTTTTGTTGAGAGTAGATTAAATTAAAATATATTGACTTAAGGAGAACTGACATCTTCATAATATTGAATCTTCCTTTTTAAGATTGGACTTTATGTCCATATTTTAAAGTCTTTGTTTTATGCCCGTAAGTATAACTTTAACGTTTTTATATTAGGCTTATTCCTAAATGCTTTTATGCTTTTTGTTAATATGTCATCTAACTGGTTCTTCTTCATATATATATATAAAATGACTATGAATTTTTTCTCAGTGTTTTTTCTGAATTCTCATATTTGTGATATCATTTTAGATTGACTCTCTTGAGTTTTTCAGGTAACAATGACATCACCTATAAAAATAATTTTGCATCTTAAATTAAGAAAATGTTTTTCGGCCAGGCTCACGCCTGTAATCCCAGCACTTTGGGAGGCCGAGGCGGGTGGATCACGAGGTCAAGAGATCGAGACCATCTTGGTCAAATGGTGAAACCCCGTCTCTACTAAAAATACAAAAAATTAGCTGGGCATGGTGGCGCGTGCCTGTAATCCCAGCTACTCAGGAGGCTGAGGCAGGAGAATTGCCTGAACCCAGGAGGCGGAGGTTGCGGTGAGCCGAGATTGAGATGGAGAGCCATTGCACTCCAGCCTGGGTAACAAGTTACCTGGGTAACTCCGTCTCAAAAAAAAAAAAAAAAAAGGAAAATGTTTTTCTATTGTCTCATTGCATGGAACAGTATCAATAAGATTGCTTACAGGCCGGGCGCTGTGGCTCACGCCTGTAATCCCAGCACTTTGGGAGGCCGAGGCGGGTGGATCACGAGGTCAACAGATCGAGACCATCCTGGTCAACATGGTGAAACCCCGTCTCTACTCAAAATACAAAAAATTAGCTGGGCATGGTGGCGCGTGCCTGTCATCCCAGCTACTCGGGAGGCTGAGGCAGGAGAATTGCCTGAACCCAGGAGGCGGAGGTTGCAGTGAGCCGAGATCACGCCATTGCACTCCAGCCTGGGTAACAAGAGCGAAACTCCGTCTCAAAAAAAAAAAAAAAAAAAAAAGATTGCTTACAAAGGCCATGCTTTCTTGTTCCAGATTTTAAAAACATGCTTTCAATGCTATCTCATTAGCAAGAAGCTGATATACTTACATACATGCATACCTACGTACAGACAGACAGACAGACGGGTATCCGCTTTCTAGATGTATATCTAGATAGATTTAGATAGACATATGTGTGATTCATGTTAATTCTAATTTTTGTATTTAACATTTAAAAAATCTAGAATGAATGTTATATTGTATTGAAGCTCTTAAGCATCATGGAAATGAAAGTATTTTTCTCTTTTGACTAATTAATATGATGATCCACAGTATTTTAGCAATAGATTTCCTACTGTCGAATGATCTAGGCATTGATTCTCGCAGATTATGTTTACTGGCATTTTATTTAAGATTTTGACTCAATATTAGTAAGCAACCATGGTCTATGGGTTCACTTTTTTGTGTGCTATGTTTGCAGTGTTTGTAGTTTAACTTTCCAAGAGATTCGTACAGACTTCTACTTATGACAATATGGTAGATTATATACCTGAAAAAACATATGTTCTCATTATGGAACATATACAAAACTGCTGAATAAAATGAGGCAACCACATTTTTTTTTTGAGACCGAGTCTCAGTCTGTCTTGCACGCTTGAAACAGTGGTGTAGTCTCAGCTCACTGCAACCTCCACCTCCTGGGTTCAAGTGCTTCTTGTGCCTCAGCCTTCTGAGTAGCTGGGACTACAGGTGCTTGCCACCATGCCTGACTGATCTTTTTAATATTTTTAGTAGTGACAGGGTTTCACCATATTGGCCAGGCTGGACTCCTGACTTCAAGTGATCCGCCCACCTTGGCCTCCCAAAATGCTGGGATTACAGGTGTGAGCCACCATGGCTGGACTCCAAAATTTTTTTTTTTTTGAGATGGAGTTTCACTCTTGTTACCCAGGCTGGAGTGCAATGCGCAATCTCGGCTCACCGCAACCTCTGCCTCCTGGGTTCAGGCAATTCTTCTGCCTCAGCCTCCTGAGTAGCTGGGATTACAGGCACACACCACCATGCCCAGCTAATTTTTTGTATTTTTGGTAGAGATGGGGTTTCACCATTTGACCAGGATGTTCTCGATCTGTTGACCAGGATGGTCTCGATCTGTTGACCTCGTGATCCACCTGCCTCGGCCTCCCAAAGTGCTGGGATTACAGGCTTGAGCCACCGTGCCCGGCCAAAATTTTTAAATATGTAGTTAATAAGGTTTTATCTGTTTTGGTGTCATTTTTTGGACATTTTATATTGTCATAAACAATTATACCTTATATCTCAGTTTCCAAATTTATTTGCAGACTGTTGAGGTTCTCTTCTGTGAATAAATCAAAGTCTGTATGTCTGTGATAATTTCCTATTATCTTTGTAAATATTACATGTTTCTGCTTAATACTTTCTTTTATTAAATTAGTTGTTTATGTCATTATTTATTTATTTATTTTGAAAGAAAGAAAGAAAGAGAAAAAGAGGAGAGAGAACAGGAGTCTTCCTCTATTGCGCAGGCTGGAATGCAATCTAGAAGTAGGTATTAAAAAACCTCTTTTATGCTGAAGATTGTGCTTAACAGTGGAGACAGGAAGGAATAAGGAAAGAAAATAACAAACAGCCAACCAATATTTCGTTTAAATCTGTGAAATGCTGTGCAAGTGCTGAAGAGGGATTTGCTTCCATTTATGTGGTCACTTTCAAAATAGGTGTAATGTGATACTAAAAAAAAAGTGTATGTTTTGTGGACCTGGGGTGTAGAATTCTATAAATACTCACTGAGTTTACTTGTTCCAGGTCTGAGTTCAAATCATAAATGTCTCTGTTAATTTTCTATCTCATTGATCCATCGAATATTAACAATGTG
>CM052652.1:6040578-6098872 GCA_028533165.1 Leontopithecus rosalia | reverse complement strand
TCTTCTTATATATTATTATATATATTATATTATATATTTATATATTATATAATATATATTATATAATTATTATATTATATATATCATTTATTATATTATATATAATATATATAATATAATATATAATATAATATTATTATATATAAATATAATTTATATTATATATAATATATATAATATAATATATAATATATATTATATTATATATATATAATGTATTATATATATATAATATAATATATATATACTTCCTAGTGTTGCTGTGGATGGAGCTTGCATTTCTATTTCCTTTCCATGTTATTTTACTCTACGATTTTTAAAAACAATTTTAACAGTATTCTAAATGATCTATTTTGAAAGGACTCAGAGCATTAAAATTCTTTATTTTTCTTCACATGTCTCTGCAATAAAAAATGAATTTTGGTTGTTGTGAAGTGGTTAAAGTGATGCGTACATAAAACCAGCTGGAATCATTAAACATTTAGGTAACATATCTTGAAGAGTGAGTTTTTGTGAAAGAGTGGTAAGAAAAAAGAGACAAGAGATGACACCCACCCTAAAGCTGATAGTCAGTGAGTACTCTGAAGTACAGATGAACCGAGGATTTACAGTTGACATTGGGTCTGCTTAGGCAATTATCTGCTCTGATTGTTAGTTCTTTTTTGTTACCTATTTTTAACATTACCGCTCTCCCCAATGCAACATAGAGATTTGTGATTGTGGCTGGCCAATTTGAAAGAGTTCTTGAATTTTTCCACACTGACCAGATTAACCAGATAGTTGCCATGTATCCAACATGTTACTTGAAGCAGTAATCCTACTTCACTTGTTTTTTCCTTTTGACTTTATAGGCAAATTAACTCTTCGGTGGCTTTTCTTCTTACCCAAATATTTTAGTTATGAACAGAACCCTCTGATTCATATTTTCTATATTAATGCCAAAGCAATGTTTATATACTAACAGTAAATGGGACTGTTTATGTCGTATAGCCTGGCTGGTTTGTTACGGTTTCAGGGGAGGTCTTTTCTCAAGATGTGAAAGCTCTAGTGTTGGAGATCAATAAACTCTTTCAGGACCTGTCAACGGTAGCCAGAAACCCTTTCTGCTAAATCTGCTACTTTGGCTCCTTTCCTCCATCAAGGATTAAAGATGCAAAAACAAGCTGAGTTAAACCAATTTGTGCCAGGGGTGATAGCTAGAGTGGCAATTCCAGTTGGTAGGAAGGCAGATGTAGATGGAAGAGCTACAGAGGGGAAAACAAGTCCTTGGCTGAGGCAGAACCAGATGTGTAAACTGAAGAGATGAGAAAGTGTTCTGGGGGGCTGGGGTCTTGTACCCAGATACCAAGGGAACCAGCAAGGTCCACGGCTGTTAACGGTTGTAGCAGGGTTTGGTAGGGTAACTGTGGAGGGAGAGCTTTTGTTTTCATGGTGTATGAGGAAGCGTGTGCTATCTATAAGTAACCACTCACTTTCATTAACGAGATTGGGTATGAGCAGACAGAAAGAGGGCTCTGGAGGACAGTCCGATGAACAAGGGGAGGGTAACCAAGGATGAAGTGAGAGACAGGGTAAATGCCTACCTAGGCAAAACTTGACGTTTATTTGTCAGTCTTGTGTAGGGGAAAATCCGTGGGCCTGACGTATAGGAAAAGGAGGGGGTCTGAGAAAGCCTTAAGGAGTAGTAGAGTGACAGAACATTGAGATGTGATTGTTTTGAGGATGAACTTCCATGATGGAAAAGAAATAAGGGGTTTTGAAGACGAGCCAGGGGCTTGTATCCTGCATGGAAGCTGTCGTGAAAGGATAAGAGGATGGAGTGAGCTTGTGAGGCAGGCAGGAGGAACTTCCCGTGGTTTAAGAACCATTTGCCTTGTGTAGGAAGTGACTGGTAAAGCAAGTTTTCGGAAGAAGAATAGGTGGGGAAGATAGATAAGAAGGGAAAATACTGCCTTGTGGGGGAGATACTGGGGTGTCCGCTGCTCCTTTGGCTGTTTTGTCACCTAAGGCATTTCCTTGGGCAACAGAATCTGAATTTTGGTGTCCTCTGCAGTGGATAACTTCAGCCTCCGCTGGGAGGAGAACGGCCTTAAGGAAGGCCTTTATTAAGGGGGCATTGATCATAGGGGACCCCTGTGTGGTGAGAAGACCTCATTCTACCCATATGGCAGCATGGTGGTGCGGGATGTGGAAGGCATATTTAGAGTTAGTATAGCTATTGACATGTAGTCCTTTGGCAAGGGTAAGAGCACGGGATAAGGCAGTCAGTTCAGCTTGCTGAGAAGTGGTGGAAGAGGGGAGTGTGGCAGCCTCAATGATAGATGAGTGGCATTCAACAGCACAGCCAGCTTTGGCCAGCACCAAACAACTGGGCTTGGAGGAGCTGCCATCAATAAACCATGTGTGGTCTGGGGCTTGAACAGGAAAAAGAGAAATATGGGGAAATGGGGAGGATGCTGTATGGATTAGGGAGATATGGTCATGGGTTTTGGTGTTTGTGCTGGGTGTTAAGTGAGAGGCTGAGTTAAAGTTAGGACCTAGAGCAATGGTTGCAGTGGGGGCTTCAATAAAGAGTGCATAAAGCTGAAGAAGGCAAGGGGCGGAAAGTATGTGTATAAGGTGTGAAGAGGAAACTAAACTCTGAAGGTTGTGAGAGCTGTAGAGGGTAAGTGGGGCATAGCCTGCACTTTTAAGGGATTCTGGGAGTATCACGGTGGCAGCTGCTGCCGCGCAAAGGCACGAGGGCCAGCCCGGGACTGTGGGGTTAAGTTGTTTGGATAAAAAGGCTGCAGGCCATGGGCCTGGCTCCTGTGAGAATTCTGATGGCACAGATTTTTATTTCTGCTGTGTAGAGAGAGAAAGATTAAGAGGAGTTGGGGAGTGCTAAAGGAGGAGCAGTCTCTAAGGCCTTTTTTAGAGAACACAAGGAAGAATTGGGAAAGGATTTTTGGTCTATGGGGTCAGATAGGTTTCCTTTTGTAAGTTCATAAAGTGGTTTGGTTGGGGGGCAAAACCTGGTGTCCGGAGCCGAACGTACCCTACAATGCCCAGGAAGGAGAGAAGCTGTTTAGTGGACGGGACTGGGTTTGGGAAATCAGCTGGATACAGTGGGCGGGGAGAGCACGTGTATGCTGGCAAGGGATTATGACAGATGGGGAAGAAATTTGGGCTTTAGAAAAAAGCATTTTTGAGGTCAAGAACAGAATAGTGAGCTGTGGAAGGGGGTATGGAAAATAGGAGGGTATGGGGTTTGGTACAACCGGGTGGGTGGGAGGTACAATCTGATTGAGGAGGCGGAGGTCTTAGACTGCCCTGTAGGATTTGTCTGGTGTTTGGACAGCTGGGAAAGCGTAACTGTAAGGAGAGTTAGTGGGAACTAAAAGGCCATGTTGCGGTAAGTGAGTAATAACAGGCTGTGGGCCTTCTAAGGCTTGTGCTGGAACGGGGTACTGGTGCTGGGCGGGATGAAGGTGGTTAGGTTTGAAGGGGATGATGAGGGGTGAGTGACTTGTAGCAGGGATGGGGAAGTAGTGTCCCGCACCCTAGGGTTAAGGTAGGAGGACATAAGGGGAGCTACTGAGGGAGGTGCAGACCCGGGGAGGAGGCAGCAATGAGGTGTGGCTGTAGCCCAGGAATAGTTAAGGAGGCAGACAATTTTGCTAGGATATCTTGGCCTAACAGGGGAACTGGACAGGAGGGGATGATTAGGAAAGAATGTGGAAAGGATTGCTGGCCTAAATGACACCAGACGTGGGGAGTTTTGAGAGACCTGGAGGCCTTGCGGTCAATTTCCACAACTGTAATGGAGGGCAAGGAGACAGGTCCTTGAAAAGAAGGCAGCGTGGAGTGGGTGGCCTCCATGTTGATTAAGAAGGGGATGGACCGTAAGAATTACCTGAAGCTTGGCGTCCGTGATGGTCCAAAGGGCGTCCGAGGTGTTCGGGCAGCATCAGTCTTCAGCCGCCAAGCTGAGGAGATCTGGGAAGGATTTGGTCTGGGAGCTTTGGGTTCGAGCTCCAGGAGCTCTGGAGCAGCAATGAGAGTTGAACACTCTGACTTCCAGTGAGGGGCCCGCACACACAGGGCAGGGCTTAGGAGGAGTCCTGGGTGGCAGGCGTCCTTGGCCTAGTGGCCAGGTTTCTGATACTTGAAGCAAGGTCTGGGAGGGGCAGCTAGATGCTGCAGTCTGGGTGCTTTGAGGTCTTCATGAGCCGGTGGTGTGGCCGGGTTTGTCTTACAGCAGAGGCAAGCATCAGTAGTTGTAGATGCCCTGCCACCAGGCAGCTTCTTCCCTGTTATTGAACACCTCGAAGGCGCGGTTGATTACTTCCTGTTGTGTGGTTCGAGGGCCGGATTCTAATTTCTGTAGCTTTTTTAATGTCGGGCTGATTGAGTGATAAAATGAATATCAAGCGTTCTTCATGGGTGAGCGTAGAGGATGACATTTAAGTCATTCCAGATGAGATTATAGGACTGGGTTAAGTACTGGAGGATCTGATGAAAAGGAGCCAATTTGGAAAAGATCGGATAAAGAGAAAGGAACATGCATCCTAATTATGCCTTCAGCTCCAGCCACCTCTCGAAGGGGGAACTGTTGGGCAGTGGTGGAGGAGTTAGTCATGGGACTAAAATGTGAGCCGGACCGGGTATGAGGTTGGGGGGTGACAAGAGGGGCATAGGAGGTGGGTTGTGGGCAGAGGAAGAGGAGGGAGGCTCTGTCAGGGGAGCCCGGTGGTTAGGACCTGGCTTGGGGTCTGGTTTGGACAGGTGAGAAGGAAAAAGGTTGGGAGGGTCGATGGACAAGGAGGATTCTGGGTCCCCAGCAGAGTCAGGAGGGTGGACAGAAGGGAGAGAAGAATTTGGGATGGGTTGCATTGAGAGCAGACATTAGGGAGGGATTGGAGCGTAATAAACATGCCTGGACATCTGGTACCTCAGACCGTTTGTCCATTCATTGACAAAAATTGTCTAGGTCTCGCAGAATAGAAAAATTGTAAGTGCCATTTTCTGGCCATTGGAACTATTGTCTAATTCGCATTGAGGCCAGGCGGTGTTACAGAAAAAATGAGACGTTTAGATTTCAGATTGGGTGATAGTTGAGTAGGTTTTAGGTTTTTTAGGACACAGGCTAGAGGCGAAGACTGAGGAGTAGAGGGTGAAATATTCCCCATGGCAAAGGAGATAAGTTTTAAAGAAAGGAGTAGAGTAGAGATGAGGAGAAGGAGCGAGCAGCTCCCAGGGTTTTCAGCAGCGTCCCTGACTAAGCCCTGGTCTGTAACGTGGGTGAGTGATCAAGGCAGGCGTCCCTGCAATTGACCAGACAGACTGTCTTCCCAAGTCCGTGACTGATGTCAGAGTTTTTGAGTGAGAGGGACAGACTTGTCTCCTCTGTCTCTACACAGATAGCAGTGTCGCCTTTGTCTATAAAGGAAAAGAGAGAAAAAGAGGGAGAGACTTGTCTCCTAGGAAAAGAGAGATAAAGAGGGAAAGAGATAAAGATAAGATGCTTATCCAATCTGAAGGTGGCATACTAAGCGTGAGCTGCTGGTCTGGTCTGAAGTGTTGAGGTCTCAGGTGGGTCTCCTCCCAGATGGGGAGCGGGGACAGGGGGCTAGTCTCCCCAAAGGAGTACTCCTCTCCCAGGTTTTTGGCACCAAATGTTAAAATGCATGCTCTAAATGAAGAGACACCCCCCAAACAGGCTTTGTGTGAGCAACATGGCTGTTTATTCAGCCAGGTGCAAGTGAGCTGAGGCTGAAGAGAGAGTCAGCACAGGGTGGTGGGACAGGAGTTGCTTTTATAGATTTGGGGTAGACAGTGGAAAGTAACACAAGTTACAGTTTAGGGCGGTTTTTGCAAGCTGGGAGCGGGTCATAGGGTCTGGAGTCACGAGGTTGACCAAGGTTGGTAACAAAGTCCAATTGCCTTATCAGTGAAGGTGGGAATAAGGAGCAATAGAAGAATGTCTCAAAGTTAATTAGATGTGGCAGGGGTTGGTCATTCCTTCTCCTTTTGTGGTTTTTCAGTTACTTCAGGCTTTCCAGGAACTCATCTGGAGGTGCAGGTCACAGAGGTTACCATGGCATCTGTGGTGCTGGCAGTCAGCCTAAAAGACCTTACACTTCACATTAATTTTATCTTCCTTCCAGGTCCACATAACATGTTTGCAACCTTCCATCCCACAAAATGTGTTTAATACATAGTTTGGTTAGATTTTGCAGTGTTTGATATCTTTACTAATAAAGCTAATATTTGATGAATATTTACCATGTGCTTTCTATGTTTTTCCTCATTTACTCCTCAGAACAACCCTAATTAAGTTTGAGCCATTACTATCTCAAGTTATAAGTTAAAGAAATTGAAAGCGAGAGATGATAAGTACATTGTTTAAGATCACCCAGCTGGATAACAATAGTAGCAAGACACTAGTGTGGTCCATCTGACCCCTAAGCAATGCTGCCCCGTGTGTGCACGTCCTTCTGCTTTGGGCCTCTGCAGTTTGTATTCTGTTACCTCAACCCAGTGGTTTTTAATTCTGGCCACAAATTGGAATCACCTCTTAGCTTTTAAAACAATGTGAATATCCAGAGATATTAATTTAATTGGTTTGGATGGAGATCAGATTGATATTTTTAAAAAGTTCCCAGAGTTAAGAACTACAGCTTTAATCATACATTGTCAATGAAAGAACCTGGATACCTTGATTTGTATGTATTAGGTTCTCAAGAAAGGCATCTTTAAAACGAATTAAATGGCCATAGATCATTTTCTGATGTATTTAGTAGTGTTTGTGGTACAGCCGTATATATTAAAGAATAATGTCTTGGCCAGCTGCAGTGACTTCTTTTTTATTATTATACTTTAAGTTCTGGGGTACATGTGCAGATTGTGCAGGACTGTTACATAGGTACACACATGCCATGGTGGTTTGCTGCATCCATCCCGCCATCACCTACATTAGGTATTTCTCCTAATGCTATCCCTCCCCAATACCCCCACCCCTGCTATCCCACCCCTAGCTCTCCCACCCTCCAACAAACCCTGGGGTGTGATGCTCCCCTCCTTCTGTCCATGTGTTCTCTTTGTTCGACACCCACTTATGAGTGAGAACATGTGGTGTTTGGTTTTCTGTTCCTGTGTTAGTTTGCTGAGGATGATGGTTTCCAGCTTCATTCATGTCCCTGCAAAGGACCTGAACTCATCATTTTTAGGGTTGCATAGTATTCAGTGGTGTATATGTACCACATTTCCTTTATCCAGTCAATCACTGATGGACATTTGGGTTGGTTCCAAGTCTTTGCTATTGTAAACAGTGCCGAAATGAACCTACGTGTGCGTGTGTCTGAAATTGACTTGTCAATGCAGCCAGAGAAAATTAGGGTGGGTTGTGGGGGAAACACACATATAGACCAAGTCAGGACACATGTTCAGGAAAGACTTGAAAAGACTTTAAACCATCACTCTAGTCTGATCTTGAGGCTCAGGGGCTCATAAATTTCTGATGGTTTTCTGTGCCACTTTGCAAGCTTGGAGAAGGTGGCTGTTTTTCTAAATACTCAATTTAAATCACAAGGCATGCAAGGAAACAGAAAAACATAACCCATTCAAAAGGACACAACAGAACCCCAGAAACAATCCCTACAGTAACACATGTCTCAAACTTACTTTAAAACAACTCTCTTAAGTAGGCTGAAAGAGCTAAAGGAAATAAAAAAAATAATGTAGGAATAAAATTAAAACCTCTGCAGACAGAAATTAAACAATAACAACAACAAAGAAAATCTGGGAATAAAACATATGAGAACTGAATTGAGGCTGGGCATGGTGGCTCACACCTGTAATCCCAGCACTTTGGGAGGCCAACGGGGTGGATCATGGGGTCAGAAATTCAAGACCATCCTGGCCAACATGGTGAAACCCCATCCCTACTAAAAAGAAAATACAAAAATTAACTGGCTGTGGTGGCGCACGCCTGCAGTCCCAGCTACTTGAGAGGTGAAGTAGGAGAATCACTGGAACCCGAAAGGTGGAGGTTGCAGTTAGCTGAGATCACTCCACTGCACTCCAGTTTGGGGGCAGAGCAAGACTTCATCTAAAAAAAAAAATAACTGAATTGAAAAACTCACTAGAGAGGTTCAACAACTGACTCAAACAAACAGAAGAAGGAATCAGCAAACATGAAGTCAAATCTTTTGAAATTATCAAGTCTGAGGAGCAAAAAGAATGAAGACAGGGCCTATGAGACTTATGAGACACCATCAAACAGACCAACACAGGCATTTTAAAAATTGCAGAAGGAGAAGAAAGACAGGGAAAGGGGCAGATAGATTACTTGAAAAAAATAATGGCTGAAAATGTCCCAAATTAGGAAAAAGGCATGGCTATATAATCCAAGAAGCTCAATGAATGCTAACTAGAATAAACCCAGAGAGACCTACACTGAGACACACTATAATCAAATTGTCAAAAGTCAAAGATAAAGAATTTTGAAAGCAGCAAGAGAAAATTGATGTTCATTACATACAAGAACCCTCAATAAGGTTATCAGTTGATTTCTCAGCAGAAACCTTACAGGCCAGAAGGACTGAGATTATATATTTAAAATACCAGAGTGAAAAAAATATATATTAACCAAGGATTTTACATATGGCAAAACTGTCTTTCAGAAATGAAGGAAGGCAGGGCATGGTGGCTCACACCTGAAATCCCAGCACTTTGGGAGGCCAAGGCAGGTGGATAACTTGAGATCAGGAGTTCAAGACCAGCCTGGCAAACATGGTGAAACCCCATCTCTACTAAAATTATAAAACAAATTAGCCAGATGTGGTGTCCACGCCTGTAGTCCCAGCTACTTGGGAGGCAAAAGCATAAGAATTGCTTGAACCTAGGAAGAGGAGGCTGCAGTGAGACAAGATCACATCACTGCACTCCAGCCTGGGCAACACAGTGACACTTGATCTCAGAAAAAAAAAAATAGAAGGAAGAATTAACATATTCCCCAAACAGAAGCTGAAGGCATTTATTACCATGGACTTGTCCAACCAGAAATGTCAAAAATGGGTTATTTAAATTGAAATGAAAAGACACTAGACAGAACTTGAGGCCATACAAAAATGTGACATTCTTCAGTAAAACAAATTACATGAATAGAAAAAAAACAGTATTATTGTCGTTTTTGTTTATAACTCAATTTTTTATTTTGTACAAAATTTAAGAGACAAATATGCAATAAATAATTATAAATCTATGTTAATGAGCATAAAATAGTATTATGAAGATATAATTTGTGACATCAGTCACATGAAGGACAGACCCTATGAGTACTGTTTTGTATTTGATTAAAATTTCATTAGTTGGGAATCTCCAGAGAAACACAATGTTGGAAGCGGGTTTATAACATTGAGAAAAATCCACACTGAGACAATGAATCACTCAGCAAGGCTAGTTTTCCTGCAGGAAGAGTGCAAGTCACTGGCAGTCTTGCCACGAGAGCACACCCAAACAAGGGAGACAGGGACATTTATAAATTTCATAACCTGATGCAATCGCCCCACTGCCGTGTCCAGTTTCCATTGGCCGGAACGCGACCTCACATTCTATGCTTGACCCGATTGGCTAAAAACTTGGAAATTTTCTAAAGAAGTAAAGGCAGAGGAGAACAAAGGAAAAGAGGAAGTAACTTGAGGAAGCTTACAGAAGCGATAATATTTCCAGATAAGGAAGGGAATAAGCTATGACCTAAGACTTGTCTGGGCTTGTCCAGGCGTGTCAGGGCAAATATGTAGGTTAAAGGGTAAGAACTAAGAACACGGGATGCACTTACTTCTTTATCATGACTAACAGCTACTTTAAGATTATTAGCAAAAGCTTTAAAGTAAATTAACCTTTGAAGAAACTATTATTTATTCGTAATGAACTAAGAGGAAAGCTTTGAAGAGGAATCTTTTACTTATTCTTATTTCATCCACAAAACTAAAAGAAAATTATAGACCAATAAGATTAGATAGATGATAGATAGATAGATAGATAGATAGGTAGATAGATAGATAGATAGAGGTAAATATTTATAAAAGGAGATTTATTATTAGAAGTTGGCCCCCATGAGTATGAAGGGTGAGAACTGTAAATCTGCTGTCTGCAAGTTGGAAATTCGAAAAGCTTATAGTGTAATTCCAGCCAAAGTCCAAAGGCCTGAGAATCAGGAGAGGTGATGGTGTAAATACCATACAAATGGCAGAAGACTGATGTTGTCAGAGGACATGTGAACCAGAACAACTCCATCTTGAGCAGGGGCTGGGTAAAATGAGGCTGAGACCTGCTGGGCTGCATTCCCAGACAGTTAAGGCATTCTTAGTCACAGGATGAGATAAAAGGTCTGCAGGAGATCCAGCCCATATGGACCTTGCTGATAAAACAGGCTGTAATAAGAAGTCAGCTAAAACCAACCAAAACCAAGATGGCGACGGGAGTGACCCCTGTTTGGCCTGGCTGCTACACTCCCACCAGCACCATGACAGTTTACAAATGCCAGGGCAATGTCAGTAAGTTACCTTGTATGGTCTAAAAAGAGGAGGCATAAATAATCCTCTCCTTGTTTAGCACATCATCAAGAAATAACCATGAAAATGGGCCTGTCTATGGGGTAACCATTCTTTTATTCCTCTACTTTCCTGATAAACTTGCTTTCACTTTACGAACTCTCCCTGAATTCTTTCTTGTGTGAGATCCAAGAACCCTCTCTTGGAGTCTGGATTGGGACCCCTTTCTGGTAACAATGTCTCAGCTCAAGCAGGCAGACGGGAAGAAAAAGGAGCAAATTCATCCTTCCTTCACCTTTTGTTCTATTCAGATCTTCAGTGGATCGGATGAGGCCCACGCTGGGAAGGCTACTTTCTGAGCCCACTGATTCAAATGCTAATCTTACCCAGAAACACCCTCCCAGACACACCCAGAAATAAGGCTTAATCTGGGCACTCAGTGGTGTAGTCTAGTTGGCAGAGCCTTGCATTCCAGGAATAAATCCCATTTGTCCATGGTGTATAATCCTTTTCATATGCTATTGAATTCAGTTTGCTAGTATTTTACTGAGAATTTTTGCATGAATATTCATCAGGGATATGAGTCTGTAGTTTTTTTCCTTGTAGTGCCTTTGTCTGGTTTTGGTTTCATAGTAATGCTAGACTCATAGAATGAATTAGGAAATGAACCCTCCTCTTTAATTTTTTGAAAGAGTTTGAGAAGGATTGGTATAAATTATTCTCTAAATGTTTGGTAGAATTTGCCAGTGAAGCCATCTGCTCCTGAGTTTTTATTATTTAGAGGTTTTTGATTACTGATTCAATCACCTTTTAGTTTAGGTCTATTTTAGATTTTCTATTTCTTTATGATTCAGTCTCGGTAGAAACTTGTTTCTAGAAATTTGTTCATTCCGCTAGGTTATCTAATTGGTTGACATATAATTGTTATTCTTTATAATTTTTTTATTTTTATAAAATTATTCATAATATCTCCTCCTTCATTTCTGATTTTAGTTATTTGAGACTTCTCTTTTTTCTTAGTCATTCTAGCTAAAGTTCTGTCAATCGTGACCTTTCACTCAGCATACAAAAATCAATGTACGTACCACATTAATAGAGTGAAAAACACCACCATATGATCCTCTTGATGCATAAAAAGCATGTGACAAATTTCAATGTCTTTTCATAATAAAAACACTCAAGAAGTGAAGAATAGGAGAAAACTACCTCAACATAATAAAGGCTGTATGTGAAAAACTCACAGTTAATATCATACTCAACTGTGAAAGACTGAAAGCTTTTCCTCCAAGACCAGGAACAAGGCAAGCATGCCTGCGTTCACTGCTTTCATCAATTTCAATATAGTACTGAATGTCCCAGCCAGAACAATTAGGCAAGAAAAGGAAATTTAAAAATTCATTTTCACTTTGGAAGGAAGAAATAAAAGTATCTCTGTTCACAGAAGACATGATCTCACATGTAGAAAACCCTGAAGAGTCCAAACATACACACACACAATGATTAGAACTGATATATTCAGCAAAGTTGTAAGATACAAAATCAACACACAAAAATAAGTTGCATTTTTATGCACTAATAATGAATAATCCAAATAGGAAATTTAAAAACAATTCTATTTATTATAGCATCAAAAGAATAAAATACTGGGATAAACTTAACCGAGGAGGTGAAAGACTTGCGTTGCGGAAAAGGGGTCCCAATCCAAAGCCCAAGAGAGGGTTCTTGGATCTTGAGCAAAAAAGAATTCAGGGCGAGTCCACAGAATAAAGTGAAAGCAAGCTTATTGAGAAAGTAAAGGAATAAAAAAAATGGCTACTGCATAGACAGAGCAGCTTAGAGGGTTTATTTCTTGACTATACACTAAACAAGGCATGTATTATTTATGCTTCCCCTTTCTAGAGCATGTAGGGTAACTTCCTGATGTTGCCATGGCATTTGTAAACTGTCATGGCTCTGGTGGGAGTGTAACAGTGAGGACACTCAGAGGTCACTTTCATTGCCATCTTGGTTTTGGTGGGTTTATCCGACTCCTTTACTGCAACCTGTTCTATCAGCAAAGTCTTTATGACCTGTATCTTAGGCTGACCTTTAATCTCACCCTGTAAGTTAGAATGCCTTAACCATCTGGGAATGCAGTCCAGTCTGTCTCAGGCTCGTTTTACCCAGTCCCTATTGAAGATGGAATTGCTTTGGTTCACATGCCTCTGACAAAAGGATACTATCAACAGAGTGAAAAAGTAATGCACAGAATGGGAGAAAATATTTGCAAATTATATATCTGATAAAGACTTATTATATAGAATATGTAAGGAATTCATACAACTCAACAACAACAAAACAAACAACACAATTAAAAAATGGACATAGGACCTGACTTGGATAGACAGCTCTCCAAATAAGATGTACAAACAGCCAAGAAGCATATGAAAAAATGCTCAATATCATGAATCATTAGGGAAATGCAAATAAAAAGTACGATGAGAAACCATCTCACACCCATTAGGTTGGTTATTATCAAGAAAACAGAAAGTTAAAAGTGTTGGCAAGCACGTGGAGAAATTGGAACCCTGTACATTGCTGGTGGGAATGTAAAATGGTGGAGCAGTTGCAGATAATAGCATGGTGATTTCTCAAGAAATTAAACGTGGAATTACCATATGACCCAGCAATTCTACCTCTAGTATATACCCAAAAGAATTGAAACTGGGAACTGGGACAGATATTTCTACACTGATGTTTGTAGCAGCATTATTCACAATAGCTAAAAGCTGGAAACAACCCAAATGTCCACCAGTGGATGAATGGATAAGCAAAATGTGGTATCTACATACAATGAAATATTAGCCTAAAAAAGAAATGTGGATGAACTTCAAGGATGGTATGCTAAGTGAAATAAGCCAGTCATAAAAAGACAAATATCATATGTCTATACATCTGATAGCTGGTACCTAGAGTATTCAGAATTATGGAGACAGAAAGTAGAATAGTAGTTGCCCTGGGCTGGGAGGAGGTGGAATGAAAAGTTAGTCTTTAACAGACAGAACGTTTCAGTTGGAGGAGACGGAAACATTCTGGCAATAGCATTAATGGTTGCCTAACAATATGAAAGTACTTAATGCCACTAAACTATACACTTGAAAGTAGTTAAAATAGGACATTTTATGTTATACGCTTACCCACAATAAAAAATAATAATACCAGGAAAAAAATCACATAAAAAAGTCATATGACCCACAGATTTTCTCTTTTTTCTGGAAACCTCCTACCTGGGACCCACCTTCCCTCTCTCTAATCCAGATGCACTCAGCTCCAGCAACCCAGCAGCCGTCCAAGGCCCTCCCTTCCCAGCTCTGTTACTGAAGCCGCAGCTTCCTTAATTTATTGCTTGAGTCATTCCCTGGTTTTGGTGGCTAACACTCTCCATGAAAAAGGGTGTGTGACATGTTCAAAGCAGCACAATTTGCAATTACAAAAATGTGGAAATAACCCAAATGTCCATCAGTCACCAAGTGGATAAAGAAACTGTGCTCTGTGTGTGTGTGTGTGTGTGTGTGTGCGTGTGTGTGTGTGTATACATATATATTTGTGTGTATATATATATATATATATATATATGATGGACTGCTACTCAGCCATAAAAAGGAATGAATTAATGGCATTAACAGCAATCTGGATGGGATTGGAGACTATTATTCTAACTGAAGTAACTCAGGAATGGAAAACCAAACATTGTACATTCTCACTCATAAGTGGGAGCTAAGCTATGAGGATGCAAGGGTGTGAGAATGACACAGTGGCCTTTAGGAACTCAGGAGGAAAGGGTTAGAAGAGGGAGAGAGATAAAATAATACAATTGGGTTCAGTGGACACTGCTTGGGCGATGGGTGCACCCAGATCTCACAAATCACCGCTAAAGAACTTACTCATGTAACCAAATACCACCTGTTGCCCAAAAACCTATGGAAAGTAAAAATTTAAAAAAGAAAGGGCGTGTGAGTATTAAATTTGAGTCCCGGAATGTCTACAATGTCTGTATTTTGTTCTTAGTCGGATTGCAGTTCAGTTCTTTCTCAGAACACTCAAGGCATTTGTTCATTGACTTCTAGCACCCAAGCTTTCTACTTTCCATCACACAGTTGTTAGTGCACCTCCACTGCTACAGATGACTCATATCTTATAGGATTTATCGACAGACTGTCTTTCTGTACATGTGTCTGCAAAATTAACAAAACAATTGGTGAGTAACTCACTGATATTTTCTCTCCATGTTTACCTATTGTGTTTGCTATTTTGCTCCTTGCTGTGCCCAGGAAGTTGCTGGAATTCCAGAGCATTGTAAGCTGACTGTATAAAGAGGGACTTTATATATTGTCCATAGTCATAAATCTTCCCTGATTTTATGTTTCATTTCAAAATAGTTTTGGAGTTGGAAATGCTATCATTTTCTATAAAAATAAAAAAGTGCATCCCCAGATGAACAAAACATCAACTTAGTAAAAACTCCAATTTGTTTGAAAACTTATTTTGTAAACTATTACATGTGACCTTCATATTTTCTTTCCTTTTCCTTTTTTTTTTTGACAGAGTCCCACTTTATCATCCAAGCTAGGAGTGCAGTGACATGTTGTCAGCTCACTGCAACCTCTGCATTCTGGTCTCAGGCAATCCTGCCTCCCTCCCAAGTAGCTGAGATTGCAGACATGTTCCACCACGCTCAGCTAATTTTTGTGTTTTGTAGAGATGGGGTTTCACCACGTTGCCCAGGCTGGTCTCGAACTCCTGGGCTCAAGCGATCCTCCCACCTGGGCCTCCCAAAGTGCTGGGATTACAGGTGTGAGCCACTGTGCCTGGCCTACCTTCATATTTTCATGTTAGATTGTTATTATCACCTGAAAACCAGTCATTGCAGAGACTAGATCTTTCCATCTTCTAAGGTATGACACTGAGGGTTAAGAAAACATATTTCATATTTCATTTTGCATTTCTTTTGTTTTTTGTTTTGTTTTATTTTTTGCCTTTGTGTTCCCAAGTGTTTTCAGTTTCTAAATAAATATTTAAAACCCATATCTATCTTTAGATACATGCATAATCAACATCACCTTCAGTTAAACCTTCTGCATTTTGCAACAAACGGCAGAAACTGACCTTGATATTTTCCAAGAGGACAAGTTCATAAATATGAAAACAGAAAAGAAAATTCTGCATCAAGACAGCAAATGACTCAGTGCAGCTTCTGTAGTGAAATGAAGACAATTCACAAGGTTGGCATATTTACAAAATTTATAATGAATTATATAAATAGCACAAACAAGCAAGATAATATGAACCTGAGCCTTTCTCTTGATGCTGAGAGTTTTTATATATCTAACTCATGTGCTTCACCTCCAGTGGGTTTTGTCCAAACGTTCTGGAGAAATCCCCAGTGTAAAGCTATCATTTAAAATTCTACTTCTGGTTGGGTGTGGTGGCCCATGCCTGTAATCCCAGCACTTTGGGAGGCTGAGATGGGTGAATCACTTGAGGTTAGGAGTTGGAAACCAGCTTGGCCAACATGGCAAAACCCCATCTCTACTAAAAATACAAAAAAATTATCTGGGCATGGTGGCACACACCTGTAATCCCAACTACTTGGGAGGATGAGGCAGGAGAATCACTTGAGCCGGGGAGGCAGAGGTTGCAGTGAGCCAAGATTGCTCCACTGCACTTCAGTCTGGGTGACAGAGCAAGACTCTGTCTCAAAATAATAATAAAATAAATAAAATTCTCCTTCTGCTTGGTTACAGATGCTTTGTTTGGAAAGAAATAAAACTAACTCATGCTTGTAATACCAGCACTTTGGGAGGCGGAGGCAGGCGGATCACAAGGTCAGGAGGTCGAGGTCATTCTGGCCAACATGGTGAAACCTCGTTTCTACTAAAAATACAAAAATTAGCCCGGTGTGGTGGTGGGTGCCTGTAGTCCTGGCTGCTTGGGAGGCTGAAGCAGGAGATTTGCTTGAACCCGGGAGGCAGAGGTTGCAGTGAGCTGAGATCACACCACTATACTCCAGCCTGGGTGACAGAGTGAGACTCCATCTCAAAAAAAAAAAAAAGAAAACGTAACTGTTGTGAGTTTTTTTCTCATGTAGCTATGGAGTTTTTAGAAAACACTGATAAAGGAAATCTATAATTAACTTTTCAGAGCTGGCCAATACTCAACTTTCCTGACTGAATAACCCCTTCCAGCAATGCAGCTAGCTATGAGACCAGTAGGTTAATATGAAGTTCACGACACTTCATTTTTTTCTAATTTAATTTTTGATAAATACAGAAAGGCTACACAGTAAGGTGGAGGAAGAATAGGAAGTGACACAAAGTACTAGACAGCACATAAATAGAGTCAGAGGCATGTTGTCCACGCAGGCTGCATTTTCTCCAGAAGGATGCACTTCCAAACTCAGGGCCTTTCTCAACAGCAGGTGACTCCTCATTCTCAGCCTCTTCTCCCTTCCTTGCAGCTCCTAAGCAGATTCTCCTGTTATCGCTGCCTCCAGCACTCTGCCCCAGGATATTCACAGACTCCTTCTCCTCCCTCTTCAAGCCTTAGTGGAGAGGAGAGTGGACTCAGCATGTCAGTTGCCCTGTCATTTGCTGGTACTGAAGATGGGCCATGTTAAAGTGGACTTAGTGCATTAAGGGCAGAGGTACGTGAAGAATCATAGCCTTGGGCCGGGCGTGGTGGCTCATGCCTGTAATCCCAGTACTTTGGGAGGCTGAGAGGGCAGATCATGAGGTCAGGAGAAAGAGACCATCCTGGCTATTACAGTGAAACCTGGTCTATACTAAAAATACAGAAAATTGGCCAGGTGTGGTGGCACACACCTGTAGTCCTAGCTACTGGGGAGGCTGAGGCAGGAGATTTGCTTGAACCTGGGAGGTGGAGGTTGCAGTGAGCCAAGATCGCGCCACTGCACTGCAGCCGGGGTGACAGAAAGACTCCATCTCAAAAAAAAGAATCAGAGCCTGTAGTGGGGTGCCTTCCACGCAGTAAGCACGACACCAGGGGTGTTCACTGTCACACCTTATCCTTCCGAATGACTGTCCATTACTATCTGGGGCATTACTATCTCTCAGTGACATTAGGGAATTCTCCCTATGTCACCTCAATGCCCACATTCTTCTTACTACACCATGCTGCTCTGGCCCAAGTTACAAAGCCTAGTTCTAAGATTAGAGGTTTCTGGTTCCCAACTGGAAGCCCTCTGAGTCCTTTACTGTCTGCACTTTGATTTCCTCTCTTACATAGCATGCCTCTGCTGCCCCAAGGCTACCACTGAGGAAGGGCACGTATGCCTCTTGTTCCTAGAGAAGATGCAGAAAATATCCTCTAGGGAGCACCCATGGCCTTGCCAGTCCTGGCTGGTCCCAGGAGACAGTGAACAGCATTTTCCTTCCACCACATTTTGGTGAGTGTCACCCCTGCTACTCCCACCTCTCTCCTCCCTCCCCTACACGAAACCCCAGTAGCAGATGACTTTGAGGCTTGTCAAGTTGTTGAGTAAAAATGGATTGGACATGCCATTTGTGTTGAAATGGAAATGCTGATTTTGTGAAATGAAGCTTGACTGGCAAAGAACGTTTTCACAGTTGCTGTGAAGCCTCAGTAGGCATGTATTCATATCCTTCCAATAATCTCCAAGCGCTGGATGTAACCTGGTAATGTTTATAGGGCAGAGCTCATTATGCAGTTGTGGGGTGCAGCTCCAGCAATGCACAAACCAGTCTGTGTCCGATGAGTCTGGTGAACTGCCAGGGCAGCCCCCTGCCCACCATCCTGCAGTGAATTTCCTTGAGTGCAGTGAATAAAAGTGGAACGAACTACGTCACAGCAATCTGGGGGTAGAGGGAAGTGCCTGTATCCTGACTTTTGTGCTTACACTCAGGTGAAAGAGGAAGTTCCCCATTTCAGCACTGACCTGCTATGTGGCCTCGGCCTTTAAGGACTGCAGAGAATGTGGCCCCAGTATGTCTGCTGGACTCATCAGGAGAGAGGCAGGAAAGGTGATGTCTCAGTCAGCTGTGGCTGCTATAACAAAAATACCATAGGCTGGGTAGCTTAAATGGCAGATTTTATTTCTTCTTACCACTTTTGAATCTGGGAAGTCCAAGGTCAACGTGCCAGCCAATTTGGTTCCTGGTGATGGCTCTCTTCTTTGCTATGTCCTCACAAGTCAGAGAGAGAGAAAGAGAGAGAGAGAGAGAGAGAGAGAGAGAGAGAGAGAGAGAGAGAGAGGAAGCAAGCTAGCAAGCTCTGTTATGTCTCTTTTAAGGGCACTAATCTCATCATGTGGGCTCCACTCTCATGACATAATATATTCCCAAAGTTCCCACCTCCAAATATATACATTTGCATACAAAAATATCACATTGGGAATTAGAGTTTCGATATATAAATTTGGAGCGGGTGGCATTGGAGGAGGCTCCTTGCAGGGACTGGCTGGGGCAGTGATGAGTGGTACTGGTGACAGCAGTGGCCCTAGAGGCACAGTGGGAAACTGGGCAACAGTCGGTACCAGAGGCCGAGGGGGAGAGCTTCATTCAGTTTTAGGGAACTGAGGCCTGGAGGTAGGTTGTCCTAATGGAGGCTTGGATGGGAGCGGAAATGCAACTGCTGGGAGTCCCACAGGGGGCCAAAAGGGATGCCAGTGAGAATGAAAGAACCCCAGGAATTCCCATTTATAATTGAAGGAGATGAGAGGTTCCTACAACCACAGGGGTTAACATAAAGCAGCAAAATCAAGACGATGTTAATATTAATACAACTCCACTTTGAATCTCTGAAAAACGTGGGTTTTAGCTGTAAGAAAGAAATGCTGACCTAATTTATCTCCATCATCATTTAACTGGGAGAAATAGAAATGATTCCTTTCACTTGTATGAGTCTGTGTTTGTGGCAGAAAGGGTCCAAGTGACTTCCTGGGGGTCTGATTCCAGTCTGAATGAGTGAGTTTCAGCCGTGATTCAGACACGTGTGACACTTACCCTTTTCGAAGCACTGATGCTTCCCCGTTGGCAAACACTAGCTCAACTCACCAAGAACATGATCATAGAGCAACTGCACATTTCCCGTCCCCTTGCTGTCTGCTTTCTGTGGCTCCCAGGGCTTTGCTGAGCAGCCATACCGCACGACTGCCTGTTCCAGCCCCACATCTGGGCACCTTATGTAATCTCTGTTTATCATAGGGGTCTGCTATGAAAGCAGCATCCTCTGCTGCTTTGTGGGGATGCTCAGCTTATATCATGTGACTCTTGAAGCCTGGGCTTTTCCAACAGATTCTTGCGTTGGTCTTTAGCTCCCATTGTCACCATTGCTTTCAACCTGGGTACCTTGAGGCCATGCAGCATCCTGGGTGACTTATGGCCTCTTTGTTGTTGTTGTTTGTTCTAACTTTTCACCCAGACTCTGATATCTGCATAGAACCACTTAAAAAAAAAGAAAATTAAATTTTGTTTTCTCAAGAGACCTGCCCGCCTCTCCTGGGGCTGCTAAAACACCCTGCCTGTTCTTGGGTGAAACTTCCGCTGCACCAAGTAAGTGGGACTCAAAGTGTAAATCCACCCATTCACCACCAGATCCCATTTTAACTTTGCAAAAAGCTGGCTTAATTACCAGAGAGATACATTTATTTGTGTGCCTGGCCCCATAGGAGATTTAAAGTTATCAGACATGTTCCCTGATGTCACAAACTTTGCAATCTGGCTCATCTAAGAAAACATGGGGGTGAACGAGAACTAACAACAAAGTGCTAGAAAAACTGACTCTTTTTTTTTTTTTGAGACGGAGTTTCGCTCTTGTTACCCAGGCTGGAGTGCAATGGCGCAATCTCGGCTCACCGCAACCTCTGCCTCAGCCTCCCGAGTAGCTGGGATTACAGGCACGCGCCACCATGCCCAGCTAATTTTTTGTATTTTTAGTAGAAACGGGGTTTCACCATGTTGACCAGGATGGTCTCGATCTCTTGACCTCGTGATCCACCCTCCTCGGCCTCCCAAAGAAAACTGACTCTTAATACTTGTCTATCTCTTACTGACGAGTCGTTTACACCTTAAATGCAGTAGTCACTGCAAAAGTCTCTCCTTTTTTTGTTTTTCTGTCTCTTGACTTTCTTATCCTGAATCTAGATCTAACATTAACATCCCACTGCATAATCTAGAGTTTATGCTCTATATGACCTTCAGCAAGTTACTTATATTTGTCATGTCAGTTTTTTATATGTAAAATGGAAGTAATAGGTGTTTTCTTATAAATTCATTGCATGCATTAAATGAGAAAATCAACGTGAAGAGCTTAGCCTCTTTTTTTTTTTTTGGAGACAGAGTTTTGCTCTTATTGCCCAGGCTGGAGTGCAATGGCATAATCTTGGCTCACTGCAACCTCTGCCTCCTGGGTTCAAGAGATTCTTCTGCCTCAGCATTCCAAGTAGCTGGGTTACAGGCACCCACCAACATGCCCAGCTAATTTTTGTATTTTTAGTAGAGACGGGGTTTTGCCAGGTTGGTCAGGCTGGTCTCGAACTCCTGACCTCAAGTGATCCACTGCCTTGGCTTCCCAAAATGCTGAGATTACAAGAGTGAATTACCACACCCAGCACCTCATCCTTGATAAATAACATTTACTGACTTGGCAAACAGCCAAGAAATATTAGATATTGTTAGTGTATTAGAAATACTATGAATTGCCATCCTCATCATTTATTTGTCCATAGATGAGATACTGTCAGTAGCTCTCATGTCACAGTTCTTGGCAGTGTACACAGTACTTTAAGTATACAAGCTGGAGCAGCTGCTGAGATTGTAGCACTCGTTGGCTTGGGTGCCTTTCTGTTTTTCTTAGCTGATGATTGATTGATTCAGAATCATGAGGGAAGAGGAGAAGAAACCACTCCCTGGCACAAATGCTTGGGGACCTGACCATTGTTCTAGTGATGGGGTTGTAACTGGGTTGCAGGAGGGGACTCAGCTCCCTCCCCCATGGGATGTGCCCTGAGGTTCTTGGGCTTCCTTGCCCCAGGAATGGGGAAGAGGCCCTGCCCCGCAATGAGCTTACTGGTTAAGTAAATATGGACCCAAAGAGTTTTGCAGAGAGCGATATATTAGGCAGAAAGAGAGAGAAGTAGAGAGAGCTCCCACGCTGTTGTGGGAGAGGGTCCCAGAGAGTGAAATCCGTACCGAGAGGGAAAGGCAGCTCCCACCTTGCCTTGGGAAGGGAATCGGAGAAAGAGTCCGCACAGGTAAGGGGCAGTGCAGTTTTAACTTTGAAGTTATTCCCGCCCCATTCATGTTCTTGTCCAATGAGAGGAGTTCTTTTAAATTTTCTCTGGAGTGATTGATCTTTGACTCTGATCCCAGATGGTTGCTTGGGCCCTCAACAGAGCCCCTCCCTCCAGGGCTCTCGTCGGGCCTTCCGAACAAAGGACGCTCACCTGGAATTTTACCTAGCCCCTGCCTGGAAAGTTAGACAAAGAACTCTAGGTTCCAGGATGGGGAGGTGGATGGAGGCATGGCGCTGGGAAGTTCCTGCCTTTGGAACCACGCCCCTTGTGGACCCGGGAAGAGAAGTTAACATAGTCCCTCAGGGTCAAGTGGCCGCTCTTCATCACAAGTATGTGCTGTCATCCTTTAAACATGAGGGCATTACAGCTGGAAGAATTTTCTTTCTGCAACTGTAATATTAAATTTAAATTACATGTGTGCAGCTCTTTGACATTTTCATTGTACTTTTGCATATATTTGCTTATCCTATTTTACAGGTGAGGAAATTGTGACTTAAAGAAGTGACTCCTCTCTTCCCCCCTCAAAAAAATGGAGCTGAAGTAGAATGCAGATGCTTTAAACTCTATTAAATATCCTCTATGACATGGTGGCCTTCTCTTTAATATCAAGTCCCAGTGGGCATTACTCCCTCAACAGCTGTTTCTTTTCTTTTCACCTTACATATTTTCTCTTTTTCTTTTGGGCAGAGTTGCCTCACTTTTTTATTGATGTTGATTATGGGAGACTTAGCAGTAATTTAAAAATCTATCCCTGGGCGGGCCCGATGGCTCACACCTGTAATCCCAGCACTTTGGGAGGCCGAGACAGGCAGATCACAAGGTCAGGAGCCTGGCTAACATAGTGAACCCCGTGTCTACTAAAAATACAAAAAAATTAGCCGGGTGTGGTGGCGCGCGCCTGAAGTGTCAGCTGCTAGGGAGGCTGAGGCAGGAGAATCTCTTGAACCTGGGAGGCGGAAGTTGCAGTGAGCCGAAATCGCACCACTGCACTCCAGCCTGCTGACAGAGTGAGACTTCATCTCAAAACAAAACAAAACAAAACAAAAAAGAATTAATTTCTTATATTATCTTCTTTCGGTTTGAGGATGACAGAAAAAAATGTATTCCCTAAAGAACAAGACTTTAGTGTGGAAATATATAATATACACTGAAAAGGGGCTTGTTCTTTTTCAGTGTGATTGAAGTGATCACATGTCTGGAGTTGGTTGTTCGTTTCTGACACCCCTCAGACGAGGCATTTGGTACTCATTTTTACAATCCCCACTATTACACATACACTTTAAAGTTATTGTTGATGATAAGAATATAAATATCAACTAATAAACAAAAAGTTTCAAGGGGAATACATAGGCACGTGTGTAGTTGTATATTTACAACTGTGTATACATATATTCATGCATTTATTTTAAAACATACATTTACATGCGAAAAATACAAATGGCTCCAGTAGAATGATACAATTCTAAACTACAGCTTTTTTGTTTTTACTGTTTTAGGCGAATGTTTACTTTGTATTGCACTTACATGGCTGCTTTCTTTTGTGTTTTTAGAGTACGACTGCTGTGCTTTTCTGCTCAGCATAAAATTTCTATCTGGATAAAATTATTCTGATTGCTACCTCCGAGGCTCTGTGATTTCAACGTGTTTGAATTCATGATGCCATTCAGATAATGTTCAGAAATGCAAATAGTCACAGTAGGAATGTCCACAAAAGTCATTTTCTCACATTATACTGGAGACAAAAATGGAAACAGGAGTATGATAATATGAACGGTAGAAGCAGCAAAACACCGTGGGGCAGCAGCTAGAAGCTAAACCGTGGAAGGTTAAACAGTGCTCCTTTAGAGTTCCTGCAAGTTAGTGGTATAAACTTGAATGCTTCAAAGCCTGATTTTCATGAAAAATCAAACTGACAAAGGACTTCCTGCTAGATTTTCAGATTCTACTCTGAACATTTTTAGAATACGCTCCCTAATGTTTATGATTAGAGTGTCTCCCTCTTGACACTCTTTAAGCCAGGCTATTTTTAAGCGTCTGCACAGATTTTTGCTTCCTCGAGCTTTCAGACTTCTGATTTCTGCATGTCAAAGTCAAGCTTCCAGCTGTTTGAATCATAGGCAGGGGGCAGAGTCAGTCCAATTACTAGAGGAGACTGAACTGTTTGGAGCTAGCATAGTTAGAAATATAAAGAATGGGTGAAGAGAGGATTGATTGGGAAGACCGGACTCTTGGTGTCTGTCCCCATAAGACTAACACCTGAGCAGATGAGTGCCCTGGAATGCAGGTGACCCATTTAGGGGTTGTGAAAATTTTTTCTAAAGAACTCAGGTGGCTCACTCCTATAATCCCAGCACTTTGGGAGGCCAAGGCGGGTGGATCACAAGGTCAAGAGATCAAGACCATCCTGGTCAACAAGGGGAAACCCTGTCTCTACTAAAAATACAAAAATTAGCTGGGCATGGTGGCGCGTGCCTGTAATCCCAGCTACTTGAGAGGCTGAGGCAG
This sequence comes from Leontopithecus rosalia, assembly GCA_028533165.1. NCBI lineage: Eukaryota > Metazoa > Chordata > Mammalia > Primates > Cebidae > Leontopithecus > Leontopithecus rosalia. Next base: position 6,074,518 of record CM052652.1, on the reverse strand, counting down.
GAGAATTGCTTGAACCCAGAAGGCGGAGGTTGCGGTGAGCCGAGATCGCAGCATTGCACTCCGGGCCTGGGTAACAAGAGAGAAACTCTGTCTCAAAAAAAAAAAAATAGAACTCAGTCCACCCTCTTTTTGTTGTTCTTCCATTAATAAAATAGAGCAGGGTTCCTCAGCTATGATACTGTTGACATTTGGGGCCAGAATATTCTCTGCAGCAGGGCCTGCCATGTGCATTATAGGTCTCTACCCACTTGATGTCAGTAGAACCTCGCCCCCTCCCGCAGTTGTGAAAATCAAAAACATCTCCCTACATTGCCAAATATCCACTGGGGTACAGGTGGAGAGCAAGATCACTCTTGGCAGAGAACCACTGAGAGAAAATATTAGATACACTTATTCATGAAGACAAATTTTTCTAAATTATTTATCTCAACCACTGTTTGCCTCTTATCTTTAAAACGGAAGTGATAAAGTTTTACAGTCATATGTCCCCTAATATTTATCACACCTTTTAAAACTGTTGAATTGTTTTTGTATAGCAATAGTGCCCACATTATAAAGATAACTCATTTAAAAGATCTGTTTGCAAATTATTGCGGTGTTCTTGTGCCATTGTTTTTCCCTTGACCTTCCTTCCTCTTTGACTGCAAATTATCTAGAACCTACATAAAAAGTAATAAGCATGGAAGTGGCTATTGCTTCTATAGGGTCAAAAACGTGATGTTGCATTTTGGGGAGTTTGCTAGTTATAAGAGGAAGTAGAGAAAACAATATGAGAAGTTATGATGCTAGACTAAATACTAACTCAGAAAAGGAGGCTGGCGGTATAGAAATATCAGACATTTTAGAAGAAGGTGGGCGTGTCTTCTTTGTATTTGTTTTGGAGAAGAATGCATTGTAGAACTGTATTATTCTGTTCTCATGCTGCTAATAAAGGCATACCTGGGACTGGGTAATTTATAAAGGAAAGAAGTTTAATTGACCCACAGTTCCACATGGCTGGGGAGGCCTCACAATCATGGCTGGGGAGGCCTCACAATCAAAGGCATGTTTTACATGGTGGCAGGCAAGAAAGCCTGTGCAGGGGACTCCCATTTATAACACCATCAGATATCATGAGACTTATTCACTTCCATGAGAACAGTGTGGGGGAAACTGCCCCCATGATTCAATTATCCTCACCTGGCCTCACCCTTAACATATGGGGATTATTACAATTCAAGGTGAGATTGGGTGGGGACACAGCCAAACCATATCAAAAACTTAGATACTTAGATACATACCCTGGACTTTGGACTACTTAAGCAGACATCTACAATTCTAGAGGTAGATGTGGTTATAGAGCGTGGCTCCCATAAGAAATGTGGGTTTGGAGAAAGTTCTGTCTTCAGGTACTCAAGTACATCTACGTCATCATGAGATGACCCCCGGTGAGGAATAAAAGAGGAGGCATCCAAAGAATGAGTGTGAAATAGCTGAAGAATGGGAACCCAAGAACTCTGATTTTAAATTCCTCTTTATCAGACAATATAATCCTTAACCTTTTGTGTTGTTTATACGATTCCTCAAAAACACTGTATTTAAGCTCTTGATATAATACAGACTGTGCCCAGATTTGGGGGGATTAGATAGATGTTATTGAATCTGTTTTGAGAAATCTTCAAAAGGAGTACTCCAGCCCAAGTTATTTCAGTTTATTCCACCATACTTTTTTCCCTCCACTGTTAAAAAATCCGAACAATAAAGTTCATTACTTGTCATTATAACATCAACAAAAAAGGGCAGTTAAACACAAAGTTTGACATTTAAAACCAAAATTTAAAAAAGGGCTTTTACACCGTTGATGAACTCAGAGTGCATGATTATGAAGGCATAAATATTCATGCAGACTTATACAGTCGAAGAATGAGATAGCTAGTCGAAGCTAGTCGAAGAATGAGAACTTAAAGACAAAGCCAATCTAGACACATTGCTTTGTATTTCACCTGCCTCATTGTGTTGGTGATAGCAGGAGTTTTAAGAGAGCTGCTGTGGTTGGTGTCCCATTCATCCCAGCCTCCTTTCTAAGCCCATAGCCGATGAAGACAGTGTGACTGGTCTTCTGTTTAGCTCTACTCATTCATTAAATCATTTCTGGTAGTAAACTGTGGCAAGCCTTCCACTTCAACCCCACCAGTCAGTTCCATCACTTTGTCTGAAAAGTCTTTGTGGTAACTGCAGCCTAGGAGGTGGTGGGCCCAGACCACGGAGAGGGACAGCCGCTCATTCAGGCAGCTGGTTGTGGTCAGTGGGTAGGTGGTGCAGGATGGACTCCAAGAAGACCTTCCACTGCTTCTCTCCGAGAAGGAGCTGGGCTGCTCTGCGGAGCTCGCTGCCTGTGTGCTCCTGAAACCAGCACCTCCCAGGGGCAGACTCCTCACCACTCACCACGGTGCCTGGGCTCAGGCACCTTCAAGGACCGGTCATTCCAATTTCACATTGCGGTTTGGGCCTCAAAGTTAATAGTAACAAAGAGTGTCCTTTGGCTGTTATCCTTCTTGCAAGAATTTCCCTAAGGCCAGGGGAAAAACAAGTATCTAGATTTGGGTGTCCTTGGTCCTCTGCGTGCTCCCTTTTAAATTTCACTTATTATTTTTCCTTTTAGCACTGTTACCTTTGTCTTGTTCATTAGTTGAATCTCGGTTGCTTAGGTAGCAGCAAAGACTTCCTAAAGCTGTAGACAGGCCAGTCATACCTGTGAAGCCTTTAGAAAGGTTAGATTTTAAGGCATCTGTGCAAAGAGACAACTTTTAGTCTTCTACTTGGGCAAAATCTCTATATGCTTAAGAAGATTTCACAAATTCAATGTGTCATTTTAAGTGAGCCCATTCATTTCATCTCATCAACATCTTCACTTTTCCCACTTCGGTCACTGAGAAATTCTGAGTCTAGAGTATGTGTTTTATAGAATCATGTTCACAATTTATTGCTGGATGGAATCTGACTCTAGGTGATAAATTTCAACGGACAGGTTTTAATTTCCTTGCGTACTTTGGTTTTAGCAGAGAAAATTGCTTGCAGTATATTCATCCCCAATAGAACACAAAGTGGAGATACAAGGTGGTGATAAAAAATATAAGCAGAAAAGATGCTTACTGTACCTTTATTTTAGTATCAAAAAATAACTTTAGGATGTGCTTTATATAACATGAGTTACATAAAAGTATGAAAAGATGCCTTGAAATTTCAGGGGTTTCTCCCTCAAATTGTAAAAAAAAAAAAAGTACATGTGCTTTCCTTCAGGGCCTTTATTTTAAAAGGTAAAGGTTTTGAAATATGTTATTATCTATTTCTAACCTTGGGAACCCCAAGGTCAGTTTGTAACTGCCGTCCGACGTGGGCTGAGGATACGAAGGCTGAAAACAGAACAAAGCGTGCTTGAAACTGCTGATTCCAGCGCTCACAAAGTTCACGACTCTTTTTGAGACACTCACAGTCTTGCATGCCAGGGGTCAGAAGGTGAACGCAAGAAGAATCAACAGACTTTAATTTTTTAACCAAGTAAGTTTCTCATCAGGATGTGCTACATCATTTTTCTCGACCAGTGTAAAATAAACGTTCAAGGCCTCTTGTGCCAAAATTATAAAGAATTTCAGGACAGTAACACCAGATCATTAAACCAAGTGAGTGGCTCTTACATGTAATATTTTTTGAGACAGACATCTTTTCTTCTTACCTAATTCCTCTTCTGCTTCAGCTGGGGACTTTGTCTCAGTGAATGTCTTTAGTTGTTCAGAACAGGCCAGAGAGATCGATTCTGTGGTTCATTGATGATTAACAAGAAAACATGACTTTTGAATAATACCATAAACTGGCAAGACAAGTTTAAATCAAATTGTGTTTTGTTAAATGTATATATCATCAATACCATTGCTTCATGTGCCATTAAGAAAGAAAACGTGCCATTAAGAAAGATAACATGCCAATTAAATATAATGCATCATCCACTGTAAGATGAAATGCAAATTCGGAGACATTAAAATGTGAACAATGTTGGAGATCTTAGAATTTCCGTTGTTGTGGATTTCAATCAAGACTCTTACACTACTGTGAACTAGCTAATGTGATCTCCTTCCTACACGATTTTATAGGGGCTCTGTTGTTATAGAAATGAGGCAGAGAGGGTTAAAGAAACGAGCTAAGATCGCATGTCCTGTTAGAGGTAGAGTGGTGGAATTCGAACCTAGGACCCCTGGTGCTGAGCCTGGTGCTTTTGCCTGATAAGGCAGCTTGTCTGTTTAGCTGGGTCTTTTGCTGGGAAGGAGAAGATCCATTGTAAAGAAAGGAGAAAATGAAACCTTGATGAGAAAAAGAAAAATGTGAAGACAAATGTTAATGTTTTCTTCGCTGTTTCTCTCTCACTCAATGTATATGTATGTCCGCACAGAGCTATAATGCGTGTGTATATCTAAGTATAGATATACACACTGAGAGTGTGCGTGTGTATTTTAAATGACACTTGGGAAGCAATTAACTTTCATGTGAAATTTAATCAATGTATACCTCATTTTTAATTAGTGTCAAGCTGTTGATAACGCATGTATCTCATGTATATTTAGATTTGTGTGTGCATATATACATGCACTTTATATTTCGGAGGTGAATAATATAGTTATTTCTGTGCAAATAACACCATAAAAGTTTAACAAAGACCTATACATAAAGTTGCCTATGCAGATGAAAGGCAAGTCAGTAAATAAGCCAGAGGGTCAATTAAGAGTAGGTAAGTGTTGGTAACTGTTAGAGTAGGTAAGTTTGCAATCTGGAATCGCAAAAGAACTTTTTGGATATATACCAGAAATTATTTCATCTGCCTCACCAACACACACACACAATACACAACGCACACACACCGTGTACACACACCGCTTTCCTAAGCCTCCTTTTCAATCTTAAAATCTCATGATTGAAGTGCATTGAGTGACGGAAACGTAAAAAGATTAAGATTTGCACGTGTGTTGCTCTCCCTAATAGGCTCTTACTTCAGAGAATGAAACCTCCAGGGCAGTCTGTCTCTCCATCCCAGCTCCATCCTGCTTTGGGTGGAGGAGGGGAGGGGCCGGGTTGGGATGAGAGCTGTAAGAATTTGCTTTCATCCACTGGGTGCCCTGCATGGAGAGAGGGGCTGCCCCTGATGAGGGCAGCAGAGCCAAGTGGCCTAGATGCCTCTGGAATTCCAGGAGGAACAATGGCAAAGGCACACTGTGGTTTGTGTCTTTGTGCCTGCCAACGACTAAAACTCAAACACCCAGAACAAGGCACTGGTGCTAAACAAAAGTCAATATTAAAATTCATCGTTTGGAAGAGGAGGGGTAAAAGGAAAAGGGATTCAGAGAAAAGCTGTTGGCACCGTGGCTTTTAAGACTCAAACAACCAAGGACAAATTCAAGTTACATTCTTGCCGAGACATTCTTCAGCCCGAAAGCCACGGAAATCTACAAAAGCCTTGGGAAGTGGTAGACTTAATCAGATTTACACGGGAAAAAATAAGTAAGGAATGTGTTAGAAAATAAACTTTAGCTCTTAGCTTCCTCTCCCTTTTTTTCTTTAGCTTTTCTTCCTCTTCTTAGTGGGAGGAAAAGAAAAAAGATATCCATTCTCTTATTCCTTAATTTTCATCTTGCCGCTCATTATCTCAATCAGCACATCACAGCTGAGTGCGTTGATTTCTGAGAGAAACTTTCAGCAGGTTCTTATACTGTTTGTTGATGAGCTGTGGCTAATCACCACAGTTAAAATTCTCTGTCATTACCTGAAATGGATTCTATGTGTTTGATTGGCAGGAAGGTTAAAGAAATATACAGAAGTGATGGTGATCTATTTTGGCTGTTGGGGATCGGGGATGGAAAGAAGGAGGCCAGGGATTGTGGAACAGTAACCACCTAAGACCAATTAAACAACAGGTTTATCTCAGCCAAATGGGGTCCCAGAATAACAGTGTGCATTGAAGGAGAGGCTGTGGGTGTCCAGGGGAATACAGCAATAGGAAATGGTAAGAATCTGGTCTACCAAGACAAGGTTCCCTTCAGGAATACAAGTCAGACATCATTAGCAGCATTATTCCATTGTTATTCCTGGAGGCTGAAGGGAGATCTTGGAACAGCTGAACAGTGGACTGCCTGCGCTGGGACAGAGCTAGAAGCGACGATGGGATCCTGAATCACAGCTCACCTCTAGCTTGGTGCTCTCCAGTCCCTTTCTGCTTTCACGTTTCCCATCTGTGAAATGAAAGAGGTAGAAACTGATTTATCTCCCAGGATGTTTTCAGAGCATAATGTATAACAGCGGGCTTGGAAGAAGCAAACGGAGCAGCAACGTGAGGAGGTTCTGGGCCAGTTAAGGCCAGTTCAGTGGAGAATGAAGGTACGTGAGGCTTGAAATGAAAGAATGCAAAATTCCAAACCTATATACCCCACCCCACAAGAAGAGAAAATACACAAAAGAAAGAAAACTGGAGACCAAAAGAAGAGTCCAAGGGGCAGGATATGCCTCAGAGGTGTGGTGTGGTCAAGGAAGGGCATCTGAAAATATCTCTGTAGGTCAATGTCAGATGGACTCTGATACCTTAAGGGGTGGCAGTAGGTTTGTAACAGAAGGCGAAACAAACAGAAAAGGAAAGGGGAAGCAAACAAGGATTAAAGGACGTGCAATTTATGGAATGTATGCAAATGCATTAAAAAACCCACCCAGTTAGAGTAAGAAAGTGAAAGTTAACCTAAAACAAACAAAAAGAACTCTCCCCTTTCCTCCCCAAGCAAATAGATTGAATCACACAGACGGTTATCTGATTGCTTCTTGCACACACAATTTTAATTGGCTGTTCTAACTTGATCTTCGAATACATAGGATGAGATTCTGGGGAGGACCGAGTAAAACAAAATGAGTCGTAGATCAGAACTATGCAGCTTGTCTGCAATGGAAAGCAGGATAAAGCAGATCTCTTCTCACGGCTGCTTGAAACCACTGGTATAAAGGCACGATGGTTGTATTTGGGGAAGTAAGCAGAGTGGGTGGGTGACAGATGCCTTCCTTGTTCTTGGCTCTCTGTGGTAGAGTTGGCAGTGTTCTCTCTATTCTAAACAAAGCAAAGCGACCAGTACTGCTTTCTCCTGCCTGTAATAGTACCTTAATTCCTCAATGCCAAGAGACGGCATAGGGGAGCAAAATATAATAAATTCCTCATTTGGAACCCAACCAAGATCAAACCTTATTTTCAAGGCAATATGAATGAAAAATAAGCTTTCAGAATTCAGGCTGATGATTGATGCTTTAGTTCTTTTCATCACAGCACATGATTAGGTAGTCAAGGCAAAAGCAAATGATACCCAAGTCACCAGCATCCAGGTAATATATGAGAAAATGCCTTTCCCGCCACAATCATTGTCCATGGGATTTCAAAACTGTGGTGCTTCTTGGTAACATTTGAATAATGTACGGCCTCCAGTAAAGCATCAGGTGTGTTTAAACTACACATACGTTGGTTATTGAATATTTTCACTTGAAACTCCAGAGGAAAGACACAGCAGAGAGTCAGATAGGTTTACCCCCACTTCCTGCCACTTTGCCATGTCTCCAGCTGATAATTCTGCATTCCTGTGTAAGCAAATCAGGTGGGCACATCCTGTGCAGATGGGCAAATACGCCCACATCTTTGTGTTCTCAACACATTTTTTTTCTGTGAGCCCTTTACCAGAAAGAAGAAAACTTTCCTAGCAATAAGGCCTTGGATTCGAAGGATTAGAAATGGAAAAATATTCTGGCTTGATTGCAATGTAATCGCAGTTGAAACTGAAAGGAAGTGGAGGAAGCTGGCTGGGTGGAGGAGCAGGGAGCCCCGTCTAAATGAGCAGAGCTCACTGTTTAATTCTCCTTGTGGGATGCACACTCTTAAATAAAGAACTCAGGCACTGGGCCCTGGAAAAGTGGTTTTGGGACACATCTTAGTACCTGTCACCAAAGCCTCATATCTTCCATGACATATGGACACATTTTAAGATCGGCAAATAAATATGCTGGGCAATAAAAGGACTGTCTGTAAGCTCAGAGTGGCCAGTGGAAAACCCTGGGGGATTTAAAAATCCTCATTTTAAAGGAGACAGGGCCACACAGTCATTCTTTTTTAGTTTCCTAGGGAAATGGCACCAACCTTCCAATTGGCTAGGCCCTTTATCCCCCAGATGTCCCCTACCTGTCCTACTCTTTTTCTCTGAAATATAAATGAATATGGTTTTCCCTGGAAGTGAATCCTAAGACTAAATTTTATGTCGCTTATTTTAAATGATTTCAAAAAATGTTTCTGTGAGCCTTCAATCTTTGAATTAGGAAAAAACTGTTTATAAACAGATATGGACACAGTTGATGACATTCTTGGCTCAAAAAACAAGGCTTCTTTCAATCTAGCCCCCTGAAATAGTATTTGTAAATGATGAATTTGTGGGTAAAGGTACAATTTCCTGTAAATCAATGTACCTTACTTTAGATTTCAATTTAACACACAAAAAACCCTGCCCTTGGAAGACAAATGGCATACAAATTGCTTATGATCTTCGTAGGAAAAGGCCATATGTTATTTGGGTAGTTTATCTAGACTTTTATTCCTTTCTGATTGGAAACTTGTATTTCTCAATAATGTTCCAATTAAACTAATACAGCAGAATAAATCTGGGATACCTGTGTTGATAATAAATGGACAGAGGCTGATTCTTTGGGCATTTTCATTGTAGGATGTGACCTAATAAACAAATAACAACAGATGCTTTTAATGATGACATTGCCATGACATGGCTTGATTTTTCCAGTTTCAGACCTTCTCAGAGCTCTTTCACTTATTAAGGAGAAGAAAAAACAAGGGCTGGTCACTGTGATTGAAGACAAACATGAAGGAACCAACCTTCAGAAAATCTGTCTTCAGTTTCAGCTCTGCTTCCAGAGCATGGGGTTGAAGCTACTTTCACTTTTTCAGTGTGTAGGAACAGCAGAATTCTGGTTCCCCTTGAGACTATTTGTAACATTGTGGTATGATTTGGCCCATCTTTTTAAAGCGAATAAGGGCAAAAACATGTTCTTACTCAATGGCTTCTTGTCCTCTCAGAAATCAAATTCCTCACTCGATAAAATTTAGGCATTGTTGTTTTCTGTCTCTCAGGAATATCCAAGCCAACTGGGAAGAACATAGAATGCACCGAAGAGAAACTGTTGATTTAAGAGTACTCGCTCACACCCCAGGAGCTACAGAACCTTTTGCATAGTTCCCAGGGAACTGGAGGGCAGTAGGCGTCTTGGAATCCGTAAAGGGAGGGCTCGAATTTTTAGGTGTAGTGGTGCTTTCCATTTATGAGGAAGGAGAGAGCAGGACATAGTCATCAGTGAAATTGAGGGAGCCAGTGGTAAACTCCACGTTTCCATCTTCCAGAAGTGCTGGCTTGCTGGTCGTTTCCTGGGAATTTTATATACTAAGAAAGACCTTCCTTCTTCTGTGTAAATAGGATGACGACCTGGGCTCAGGTTTTGAAACTTGTTTCTTTAATATCACATCCTAGCCAAAAGATCCTATTCCGTGACTGTTTATGTGACATTTGTAAGTTATTTTATTTGGGCCTCATTTTTGCCTCCAACAAAATGATGACAGCATTTTTTGGCTTAAATAACCTCAAAAGAGTCTTATAAAAATATGGCCATTTACATAAATGATTTTTTCTTCTTGTGTGAAAATAAATACAAGGTACTGTGTAGAATTATTTGTATCTCCAATAACAAATCCCAAGACAAGCATGGGTGTAGAATCTTCTATTTCTGTAGTGTCCTAGGGTTTATATAGCATTTTAAAAAATACATTAATGCACTTAATATTTACAAAAATTCTAGAAAATAAACCAGGTAGATGTTATTTTTCCATTTCATAAATAATAAAAGAAAGGACCAAAATGGTTACATGATTTATATTATGTCATGCAATTCTGAAAGGGGAGCTTAAAATCTGTGGTTCATGATAATTCTCAATAATCTTTCACTTCTCTTAGGTGCTAGTTTTATTAGACCACAAAATTTTACCGGATCACATAAGGCAAGTCAGTAAAAAATCCACTGCACCCTTCAAGTTTAATGAAATTTCTTTCAAAGTTCTACCAAAGTGTTTTTGTAGGCATAGATGACTTTATTCTAAAAGTTGTAGTTAAAGATGCAAACCCTGAAATAGCGAAATTAATCCTGACAAAGAAGGATATAGAGGGAGAACCACTCTACTCAGTATTAAGGCTGAATATGGAGCTTAGTAATTAAAACAGTGTGATATTGGCATAGGGATGGACATAATCATCAGTGGCACAGATAGAGAACCCAGAAGTATATCCACACAAATATGCTCCTTTGATTTTTGAGAAAAGTGTAAAAGCAATTTTTTGTTTTTTTCATTTTGAGATGGAGTCTCACTCTGTCACCCAGGCTGGAGCGCAGTGGCCTGATCTTGGCTCACTGCAACCTCTACCTCCCAGGTTCAAGTGATTCTCCTAGCTCAGCCTCTAAGTAGCTGGAACTACAGGCATCTGTCATCAGGCCCAGCTAATTTCTGTATTTTTGGTGGGGGCAGGGTTCTGCCATGTTGGCCAGACTGGTCTCGAACTCCGGACTTCAAGTGATCTGCCCACCTTGGGCTCTCCCAAAGTGCTAGGATTACAGGTGTAAGCCACTGCTCCCAGCCTGCAAGAGCAATTTGATGAAGAATAGCTTTTCAACAAATGATGCTGGAGCAATTGAAGAGCAGTGGTTATAAAAGTGGACCTCAACCTAAACCTAACACCTTATATAAACATGAACGCAAATGAAACACCGCCTTAGAAATAGAATGTGAAATTACAAATCTTCTAGAAAAAAACTTAGGAGAAATCTTATGAATCTAAAATTAGGCAGAGTTCTTAGACTTGATGCCAAAATTATGATCCATAAAAGGAAAATTGATAAATCAGACTTCACAAAAATAAAATAAAATAAAAACCTTTTGCTCTGCAAAAACCTTACTAATAGGATAAAAAGACAAGCTACAGACTAGGAAAAAATTACTTGGCAAATGACTTGTATCTAGAGTATTCTGTTCTAGAGAGAATACTCTCAAAACTCTACAGTCAATAAAACATGGCCGGGCACGGGGGCCCCCACCTGTCATCCCAGCACTTTGGAGGCTGAGGCAGGCAGATCACTTGAGCCCAGGAGTTCCAGTCAAGGCTGGGCAACACAGCGAAACTTCATCTCTACAAAAAGTAAAAAAATTAGCTGGGTGTGCTGGTGCATGCCTGTCGTCCCTGCCACTTGGGAGTCTGAGGTGGGAAGATTGCTCGAGCCCAGGATGTGGAGGCTGCAGTGAGCTAGAATCATGCCACTGCATTCTAGCCTGGGTGACAGAGTGAGACACCCAGAGTGTCATTGTTGTCACCCAGGGTACATGGGATCTCTTTGTGTTATTTCTCAAAACTGCAAAATAATCTACAGTTATCTCAAAACAGAACATTTTAAAAGCAAACAAAATAGCCATAGTTATTCTTATAGAAATGTCATAACCGCTTGCACTGTTGGAGCCCAGCTCTAGCTGGTGGTCAGAATTATTTGGGGGAATGATTGAAAGATACAGACTCTTTGACTCCATCTTAGACCTACTTGATTAAAATTGTACGAGATAGAGATCAAGGTTGCACTGTTGGAGCCCAGCTCTAGCTGGTGGTCAGAATTATCTGGGGTAATGATTCAAAGATACAGACTCTTTGACTCCATCTTAGACCTACTTGATTAAAATTATACGAGATAGAGATCAAGGATCTCCATCTTTGAAAACTTCCCAAGTTATTTATTATCTGTTAGGTTTGGAAACCATGATAGTCTATTATGCACCTTTTTTCCTGCAGTTTTGCACGTAGTACTTTCTGTTTACATGAAATGTCAAGAAGCACATGGATCCATCTTACCAAGCGGATCATTAAAAAATTGATAATTCCTCCATGTATACTCTTCAGGTAGAATTCTGATTAAGAAAACTTGAGTAATTATAGGAGAAACTTGGGACACTGAGTTAATACAATACATTAGGATGACAATTCGTGTCGGAATTAACCTGCAGGGAAGATTGTTGATTGAGGTTCCCTCTAATAGGAGAGGAGGCTATTGTTTGGAGGAGATCCTGGCAGGGAAGGCTGACAGGTTCGGACATGAAGCGGGGACGCAGGGATTGGAGATACGCTACTTTGGACGTGAAATTTACTTTGAACATTGATAACCCTTCTGCCATGGTACATGATGGTTTGAAGGCTTTGATTACAGCTCTGAGAGTTGGGATGAAAGAGCTTTCATTTTAAGTTGTCAAATAGGTGGGGAAACCAAATGTCCAGACACAGAAACTGGAGAATAGATTAAATGGTGATGCAAAGGACGAAGCTAACTTAAAAACTCCCAGGAGTAGAGTTCTGTATGAAGACACTTGGGTGGCAGACAGTGGAAACATGTCTCTTAAAAGATAACATATCGGGGGAGGGATGGCATGGGGAGAAATGCCAAATATGGGTGAAGGGGCAGAAGGCAGCAAAACACACTGCCACGTGTGTACCTATGCAACTATCTTACATGTTCTGCACATGTACCCCAAAACCTAAAATGCAATAAAAATTAAAAAAAAGATAACATATGTCTATTATGCATCTCTGATGTAAATAGGGGTTGGATGAATAAGGTAAGAAAGTTACAATCTATGGGCCGACATTAGCTCGATTTAATTAATCGGGCAATTTTAATTGGGACGCTGTTCCCAAAAAGAAGATTCTATGTCCCATCCTACAAAGTTAATTACAAAAAAACTGACTGGGCTAACTTAAGATATATAGGCAATTGAAATTATAGGTCATGGAGAGAAACAGTGCAACATGTTCCTATGCAAAAAACCTGGTGTATTGACTAAGAACCAGCCCATACCATTCCCAGGCCATTCCCAGGCAATTAAGTGCCCATTCCCAGGCAATTAAGTGATATTAGATAAGAACATACCAATCACTGTTTTCCTGGTTGCTGCTTGTTTCCCAATTCCTCTTAGCAATAGAAAGGTTTAACCTCCAAGGTATGACAACCAGTATTTGAAACTTCATCAGAAAAATATATGCGGTGAGTTATAATCCTGTTACTCACTTTGGGTAGCATTTGCTAATGTTTTCCAGGGTGAAAGCAGTAAGTCTTGCTACAGAAACCTATCCCTGCCCAAATCCTCCATGAGCAGAGAAAAGATGCTCTCCTCTGTCTGTCCAATGCTCATTATCTAGCAAAGGCGCCCCCAGGACTGGACCATTTTCTTAGAGCTGTGGCCTCTGCAATAGAGGTGCAATCACTGGTCATATAGAGAGAGGAATGAAAAGTTTTCCCAGGCAATTAAGTGATATTAGATAATACTGTGGGGATTAATAGGTCCTTTATTTACCATAATATGCCACTGTCAGGGTATCTAATACTTATTAATGTTCTTTATATTAATAAAATTTGCTTTAAAATGTTGTAGCTACAATTCTTGAGAATGGAGCTGTTCCTAGTTTATTGGGCTATCAGGGAGAAAAATCATGAAGATGCTTGGGGGAGCCAGGAGAAGTGCATGCTCTGGAAAGGTAATCTAAGCCAGCCGTGCATATCTAAGGGAATGGGAGTCTCGTAGTTGGAGGTGAGCAACCACGAGCCTGTGAGCAGATCCTATTTCAGTTAATGGTCATGCATGACTGACAGGTGTCTAAGTTCTGTTTCCTGGTCAGGGAGGAGTTACTCTTTCCCCAGAGGAAAATGGGCTTCTCCTAGGGGATACTGGGCTTGGAAACTGAACACAGTAGAGAACAATAGTCTGGAGCATAGTACCATAGCTTCTGGTTCTAGTCCCCGCTAGTGAATCCAAACTGCAGGAACAGAGACGTGACTGAGTCAACCCAGGAACTTCTCATTCTCTGCCCTGTGCTATTCCAAGCTCTTTCCTTCACAACCTCATTTAAACCAAATCACCACTCTAGCCCTAAAAGACTGCAAGCACTCAGCTTCTCAAACTCTCAAGTCCAATCCTTAATGGATGGCAGCTTTTTAGTGTCTCTTTACATAACTCTCCGACCAGATCCTCCAGATCTTGGGGGCGTAAACCTTACTGTACATGGCACCTTGGCACACCCACGTTAGGACATACTAGAGCGGAATGGTGAACCATTAATCAGCTAGTTGAAAAAGGTAAAGAGCTTAGCTATTACTGGATATGCCTACAGTTTCCTGCAGGTGAGCAATTCATACAATACTGTACTTAAAATTCCAATACAATTCTTCTCAGGAGCTTACGAAACATTTTAGGAACGAAGCCAATATTACTCTCCCATGCCTGCCCTTTCACATCAAGGGAATAGAGGCCAAGGTTGCTCCTTCCCAGTTTATTGTTACCTTTTCTTCTCCTAGGTCAAGAGCTTTCCTTTGGCACGAGAAATTCAACCCAATATCGTCACCCCAGTCTCGCTTTCCTGACCAACATCGGGTATGAGATAAGGTTTAATCACATCAGTAGAAACTTGGCAGTGACCTGGAACTCTAGTGAATGCAAGGACCATGCCCCATCCACCTGGCCTTTTTCCTACGGGATAAATGTGGAAATGCTGAAGACGCTGTGACAAAGATCCGATTTACCATAAACACTATAATTTATTATGGAAAATTCTAATAAACCGGGTATGCTGCTGCTCTGGTGTTTTCATTCCATGTCGGTAGTGGAGGTAGGGAATTAAATGGCTCCTCAGTGACACCTCAAGTCCTTAGCTGGCTCTCATCTCCAATGTCACACTTCTAGTAAATGGCTGGATTATGTGTCACCCGCACTGCTGGGAACGACCCTTTTTGTGTTGTTCCCTGATCTAGGCACACTTACGTTCTGAAGTGCTTTCCCAATGTTTCTGCTTTTCTTTGTAAATGCCTTATTTGATATGGAACAGCCCTATGAGGGATATAAGGAACACTCTCTTTGAATGTATAGAATATATTCCCATGGTGCCAAAATGTCTCAAAATGTGTAATATTGTGTACCTGGGCACCCATATGCTTTTGAAAACTGATTATGATGTTTTCTCTGGGACTTTTCACTCTAGTTTGCATGCTGAGGTCTAAGTTGATATCAGCTGTGTAAGACACGCAGTATCAGAAGGGAAGGTGGGCACCTGAGTGACATGAGGTCCCATCAAACCAGGCCCACTTTTCCCAGACCACCTCACACTGCTCTTTGCCCACATTTCTGTACGTCCACCCAGACTCATCTGCTCCCAACACCCTCATATACCCAGCTCTTTCCCACTTCCCTCTTTCCCTTACATTATTTCATCTTTACCTTTGCCCATGTAGCAATGTGAATTACCATGCTTTAGCCTCTGAATGCCAGCTTCTTCCAATATCAACACGAGTCAAGTTGTTCTTCCTCATTCATCCAACAAACGCTTATTGAATACCTAACATTTGCCAATTGACGTGCTAGGTTTAGGGTGTCCATGGGTGAGTAAGCAATGCTCTCTGCCTTGTGGAGCTTTCCAGTCTATTGAGGGAAGCAGCCAATAAGCTGGGAGCAAACACGTAAATAGGAAAGAACAGGCAACAAGAGAATAACAAGGAGAATGTACTTAGAGAGGGTGACATTTAAGCTACGTCTTGAAAAATAAGAAGTCAGGTGTTCTCTGCAGGTGAAAGTAGACACAGGGCACCTGGCAGAAGGGACAGCATGTCACGTGATTTGATGCAAGCTTTAGAAGCTTGGTCTGGCTGCCTGGGGTGAGTGCATATGGGAGGAGGACGGGAACTGACGTGTGGACACCACCAAGGGGCCGTGGAAGTAGTTCAGGGAAATTGATGGATGAGAATGGTGGCATGAAAATCAAGGGAAGTGATGATGTTGGATTGGACATAAAGAGTGAGGGCCAGGGAGGGGCCGAGGATGGATCATCCCCAGGTCTGTCTTGAAAGCTGGGGATGAAGCTTGCCAACCAACTGAAGCCTCTACTTACCTCTTACAAAATGCCTCGTGCAAGGCACCCAATAAGTGATCAAGGCATGTCTGTTCCTTTTCTGTTTTCTTTGAGGACTTAGCAGCATTCCATACAACACATGTTTGGCAGTAACTCACGTACCATCCTGCGACATAGCTTCCACTGGTTTTTAAATCAAAGATACTGGGATATATTAACAGACAAACACTACAAGTATACAATTTGCCATTCTAAGAAACAGCACACATAGCTTTCTGAGGACAATGGCTTCTTTCTGTGATAGGTAGATCATAATGGCACAAAGAAAGCACCAATTAGGATTTCTGTTTATGATTTCAATTTCATCAAATATTCTATTTCCGATTAGTTATGTGCTTATAGTCTAGGGTAATGTCAATGTTGGGTGTGTTTCCAAAGGTTCAAGGCACATGTCAGGCATGACCCTCACTCACGGTTGTAGATGTGAGGGTAAATGACAGATTAGCATTGGTGGGAAATGCTGAGGCTAAGCTGGGGCTGGGTGTCGAGCGTGAATGGCCAAATTGGAAGGCGGACCCAGAACAGATCAAATGTTTTCAGTTAGGATGGTTTGTATAGCCAGCGAGAGAAACAAAAGAATCTGAGCTTGCTTATTGGATGTTGAGGAGCAAGAAAGGGATCGGTAAATTGCGAAAGGAGGAAGCTGAGTGAAGCTTGTTCTCTAAAATTCTGTAGTTTAGATTACTTAGCTGAAGATCTCAGGTCAGACTGTACACTCATGGCTTCCTGAATCAATAATGGAGGTCTGAGAGCCCAACGATGATGGTAAACTTGTAAATGGCTCAGCTAGAGAGTGTTCTGAGTTAGGCACCAGAGCCAGAGAGTGTTCTGAGTTAGGTACCTCAGAGATGAAGACCTGGCTCTGGAGGTATTTGGGCAGAAACGTTCAGAAGAACCACATCCAATATGGTGAGGGGGATGAGATGAAACATTTAGCCAGAGAGATGTAAGAAAGCCCCAGTGATCAGTTGTCAATATTCAGAGGGAAAAATCTTTCATTAAGAAAAAGACAGTCTTTATGTAAATGCTTCTATTATACAATTATCCAGAAAGTTGTGAAATTAACTTAGCAGTTAAACATTCTGCTACCTAAAATAGCAAAACAGCAAACACAGGTTGTTCAGTTTTTCCACTTTGGAAAAAAAGAAACACTGCATCAGTTCAACCCATAATTTCAGCCTGTGCTCACAGGTTGTGTCTGTTCCAAAGGAGCGATCTGAATGATCGGCTTTGCTGCTGGTCATTTCAGCCATTTAGAAAGCGCTCCAGCCTGGCCCCTGCTGCGAGGAAAGACTAAACCACTGCAGCTGAATCAACGGACTAAAACATTTTGTGAACCCAATTAGCTGTGGCGTGGCTCTTTGAGTAAGTCACACATTTGGGACATAATGTCGGCCCTGCCCCTCGTCCCGCAGTGGCAAATGCTTACCTTAACCGAGACTGCACTGTGCTGCCCTTGTTCAGGTTGCCCACAGGACAGGCATACACTCCTTCATTTTTCAAATAACGAAAGTGAAAATAAACGTTGCAGACAAAAGGCATCCACTGAGAATGTGGAATGGGGAGTGAACAAGGAATCATTTTGCCTAGTGATGACGCCTGGAAAAACAAAATTTTGGATCTAGGTGATTTCATTTTTCAATGATGCAGGTTAATCACGCCCCCCTTTGCCCAGAAGTACATTACTTTATTCAGTTCTCTGCTCAGCCTACATACAGGTCCAACCTCGTTTCTAGTGACATGCACACTGGCTGTTTCCCTTCCCATTTTGGACAGAAAACAAAGTGTTCCGGAAGACCCTTCTGAGTTAGGAGTTTTATACAAATAACACTCAATTATAATAGTAAAAAAAATTTTTTTTGAGACAGAGTTTTGCTCTTGTTGCCCAGGCTGGAGTGCAATGGTGCGATCCGGGCTCACTGCAACCTCTGCCTCCTGGGTTTAAGTGATTCTCCTGCCTCAGCCTCCCCAGTAGCTGGGATTACAGGCATGTGCCACCACATCTGGCTAGTTTTGTATTTTTAGTAGAGATGGGGTTTCTCCATGTTGGTCAGGCTGATCTCAAACTCCCAACCTCAGGTGATCCGTCCACCTCGGCCTCCTAAAATGCTGGGATTACAGGTGTGAGTTACTGCACCCACACGTAAAATTATTTTTTAAACCAATTTATCTGTGCAGTTCCTTTCCTTACTGTGTTGATGCAATTTTTTTAAAGTCAACACTACCAAGAAAATGTATCACTGTAATTCAGTCTTGTATTCAACGTAAAGGCTTTCAAAAATTATGTTTGTCCTGACAAAATTAACGAAATGTTGATCACCTATATAGTTTAAGTTTCAGAATGAAATGTGTTTGCCCTCCCCAAGGGCCTCTGCAAAAAGTGACAGTGTGATGGCGACTCAGACGGGGCTGCTGGTTGAGGGACTGTTACTCCCCTGCCCAGGTGAGGGTCCCAAATTGACGTTCCTTTCATGCTTCTCACAAAAGTCATTAAATCTAGGTGATATTTGGTCAGAAGTTGTGCAAGACTGAAAATGTATAACCTGGGCAGGTATGACTGCTTTGGAAATTGTGTGCCTTTATAAAATAAGAAAACAATGCTTCTTTTTAATAGCCTAAAGAAGCTATTTCATGATATTAGAGTATTTAATGTGGAGGTGGAATTTGAGCCAAGGTGATGTTTTTTCTTTAGATATATTGGGTTTCATCTGTCTAGATTACTCCCAGTTGTTTTTTTGAACTGTAATTCTGATAACGTCACAAGGGCAAGTTATATTAGTTATTTATGATACCTGCCACATAGTGAAGACTTTTAGCTACATGCATACATTCCTTACAGGTCAGGAATAGATTATGAAGCAACATCGATGCTTTTTTTTTTTTTTTTGAGACAGAGTTTCACTCTGTTGCCCAGGCTGGAGTGTAGTGATATGGTCTTGGCTCACTGCAACATTTGCCTCCCAGGTTTAAACAATTCTCCTGCCTCAGCCTCCCAAGCAGCTGGGACTACAGATGTGTGCCGCCACACTTGGCTAATTTTTTATGTTTTTAGTTAAGACGGGGTTCAAACTCCTGCCCTCGTGATCCTCCCACCTCGGCCTCCCAGAGTGCTGGAATTACAGATGTGAGCCACCGTGCCGGGCCCATCTATATGTTTTTTAGGGAACATTTTTGTCCAGAATAATCTGTAGCCTCCTAAATTGTGGCTTCATATTCGATAACAAAAGAGAATCTGCAGTGTTCGCTATAGAAATTGTATGAATTTGCCTCTTTTCTTCCTAAATCAGATGTTTCAGTTAACTTGTATTAGAAACAAAAGACATTTTATATGTGTAAGGACTTATAAACTATGCCACACATGCATTTCTCCTAAAAATATATTTATTAAATTGATCAAAAGTTTAAAATGAATCAAAGTAATGCTTGCGCTCCCTCTTCCCATGTTGGGGTCTCCCACGTTAGTCTTCGTAACGGTGAGGGTTGGAAGTGCCTGGAAAGAATGTTGCTCTCCAGCACCTGCTCCTAAAGCATCATGGACACATCTGCACAAGAGCACTAAACCCTTTGAAGGGAAACGCATTCTCTAAAAACAAGATTTTAGTGAGGTAAAGTATACATAAAATTTACTCTTTACCATTTTTAACTGTACAGTTCAACAGCAATAAACACATTTCTATTCTTTTCCCCCACTTTCCACCCCTCCCCTCTCCCTTCCTGGCCTCTGGTAGCCACCATTCTCCTCTCTACCTTCATGAGATCCACTTTCTGTAGCTCTCACACATGAGGGAGAACGTGTAATATTTGTCTTTTTGTGCCTGGTTAATTCCACTTAACATAACGGCCCCCAGTTTCATCCCTGTTACTGCAAACAACAGGATTCCATTCATTTTTTATGGCCGAATTATACTCCATCATATATATGTACCCCAATTTCTTAATCGATTATTCTGTTGATGGGCATTTAGGTTGATTCCATATCCTGGCTATTTGTGAATAGCGCTGTAATAAATATGAGAGTGTAGATACCTCTTTGATATATTGGTTTCCTTTCTCTTGGATCTATGCACAGTAGTGGGATTGCTGGATCATATGGTAGTTCTATTTTCAGTTTTCTGAGGAACCTCCAAACTGTTCTCCACAGTGGTTGCATAAACTTACATTCCCATCAATAGCGTATGAGGGTTCTCTTTCTCCATATCCTTGTCAGCGTCTGGTATTGCCTGTCCTTTTGATGTAAGCCATTTTAACAAGGTGAGATGATGTCTCATACTGGTTTTTGTTTGCATTTCTCTCATGATTAGTAATGTGGAGCATTTTTTCATATACTTGTTGGCCATTTGTATGTATTTTTTGAGAAATGTCTGTTCAAATCGTCTGTCCATTTTTAAATCAGATTATTTATTTATTTTTTTTGCTTTTGAGTTGTTTGAGCTCCTTATATATTCTCATTATTAACCCCTTGTCAAATAGATGGTTTGTAAATACTTTCTCCCATTCTGTAGGTTGTTTCTTCACTCTGTTGTTTCCTTTGTTGTGCAGAAATCTTTTGTCTTCATGTAATCTCAGTTGTCTACTTTTGCTTTGGTTGCCTGGAATTTATACCAACAGCAAACAATCTGAAAATCAAGAAACCAACTGCATTTACTACAGCTACAAAAATATAAAATGCCTAGGAATCAACCTAATCAAAGAAGTGAAAGATTTAGACAAGAAAAACTATAAAGCAATCCTTCTGAGAAGGATATTGAAGAGAACACAGTAAGTGGAAAGAAAGCCCCTGCCCATGGACTAGAAAAATTAATATTGTAAAGACAATACTATCCAAAGCAATTTACAGATTCAACGCAATCCTTATCAAAATGCCAGTGATAGTCTTCACAGAAATAGAAAAATATCCAAAAATGTATATGGAATTTATTTGCTTAAATAGCCAAAGTTCAAAATTCATTTCAAAGCCAGAGTAACCTAAACATCATGGTACTGGCCTAAAAACAGGAACTGGACCAATGGAACAGAATAGAGAACTCAGATATGAAAACAGATACTTACAACCAACTCGTCTTCCACAAAGTTGCCAAGAACATACAATGGTGAAAAGATAGTCTTCAATAAATGGTGCTGGGAAAACTGGATATCCATAAGCAGAAGAATGAAACTATCTCTCACCATAATCAAAAGTCAACTCAAAACAGATTAAAGACTTAAATCTGAGACCTAAAACTATGAAACGATAAGAACAAAACAGTGGGGAAACACTCCAGGACTTTGGTCTGGGAAGTTTCTTTCACTTATTGTGAGGGTTGGGGGCAATACGGTAGAATGTCAGGGTTAGGTTTAAATCCAGTCCAGGCCACAGTTTAGTTTGGAGATTGAAGTTAAGCTACATCACCTCCCCAAATCTACATTTTATCACTTGCTTAGGAGAAGATAGATTAATAATACCTCCCCACGTCACAGGATTGAACATGGAATGAATGTGAACTTACATGCTATATGTTAGGTGCTCTGGAAATGAGAATGTTTATGCCTAATTTTTAGAGTTATTTATCTTTTAGTAATCGATGCTTAAGTCTCTATCTGCCCTAAGTAAGGAGTGCAATAAATGTGTGTTGAGTGAATAAACTGATGAACAGAGGGAGAAGAAGGGGTCATCAGGGTTTTGCTTTAAAGGAGTTTGCCTTCTTTACCAGCAACCAGCGCTCCTCACCCAAATCCCTAACACTTTCCAGTGCTTATATAGTGTTAGCATATGGGCAGGTGGAACGGAGTGAAAAGGCAGTGGCTTTCCATTCAGTGCCTACTTTTGAGTTGGTTAATTAGCCAATTCAGTTACTTAGAAACCAGTGATCTCTATGTTAAGCCTAAATCCACTAAAATGGGGGAAAATGTATTTCTCAAAATTATTTTTGATGAGTGTAAAGAAAAGCTCACAGCATTCTAGAAAGTGTCCCCAGCTAGCCCACTGTTGGTGAATCCTCGGTTCTGTGTTGTAGAAACCTTCGAGGATGCTGAAGAAAGATAAATCTCCACTCCCCATCCACCATGTTGCAATACCAAGTGCTTTCCATAGCATTTTTTAAGCTAAAAGACAAACTTATCAAAATAACCTATTTCTTCCTGTGTCTTTTTTGCCTGTTGCTCTGAGACCAGATGATGAAAGTGAAGCCTCCCCAAAGAAAATTAAAACACTGTTTTTTATGAAATGTCTACTTTTCTGTGGTTAAATGCTATTCAGAATGCAGGTAAAGCCACGAGGAGTTGCCCTGGTGTTTGCCAAGCCCAAAGCCGCAGACAGATGAGAGGGGCAGAACATGAGCAATGAGGGAATGTGGGCTGAGGGATTCCATGTTTAGACAGATGGCTTTAGGCAGTGGGGCTAGCCAGAGAAAGCAAGAGCCTGCCTGGAGCATCAGGCCCCGGGAGAGCAAGCAGAGACGTTTGCATCAACCATGTGAGGTCATGGGGAGAACCAAGTATGAAGACAGGATTCTCAGTCATCATCAACCGCAAAGTGTAGCTAGGAAAGGAGAGTGGCTTTAGTCATCGACTGGATAAATGGCTTATTTTTCTTGAAGAAGAGCATTTATGCGAATGAAGTCATGTGGAAAATGGTGTCAAAATAGAAGCAGTAGTGATAGATCTGGCTGGGTGCAAGTGGTGATGGGGTGGTCATCTGGCCTCCTTGTTATCTCCTGACCATGATGTGTTCTTGGTCTAGACCTGGTGTACTAACTAGGTTTATTTATTTATTTCTAAATTAAAATTAAAATTAAAATTAAATTAAATTAAATTCTTTTTTTTTTTTGAGATGGAGTCTCCCTCTGTCACCAAGGCCGGAGTGCAGTGGCACGATCTCAATTCACTGCACCCTCTACCTCCAGGGTTCAAGTGATTCTCCTGCCTCAGCCTCCTGAGCAGCTGAGATTACAGGTACCCTCCACCACATCCATCTAGTTTTTGTATTTTCAGTAGAGACAGAGTTTTACCACGTTGACCAGGCTGGTCTCAAACTCCCAAGTGATCTGCCCCCTGGGCCTCCCAAAGCGCTGGGATTATAGGCATGAGCCACTGCACCTGGCCACTAACTAGGTTTATATTGTATGTCAAAGAATCTGATGGTTGATTACTGATGTCTGCCCCAGGATCAGAAAGACGGATAGTAGTATTCATGCCATTTCCTGGCCTCCCAGGTACAGAACTTAACTCCCTTGGGCTTTATTTTCCTCATCTTGAAAACAATGCCAATCACAGTTATGCAAATTATTCTAAACCTAAGGTCTAACCGGGGAGAGTGTTGTTTGAGGATCGTTGTGAGCACATTAAGTTCACTTGTTTATAAAACCATTTCCACCATTCAGGTAAATGAAAGTATTCAAACTTCAACATAATTCACCATAACGCACTCACCACGCATAGGTATCTGGGATTAGAGTAATCCTGGTGTAATGTTACCATTTACATAATGCACCTGATACAGCCTCATGGATTAGAAACGGTCATTGGCTGGGGTTACGTGGTGCGGTGTTAAGACTGAAACGTGGCACAATTTACTGTAGAAAAGAATAAGGCATTTGAGACGGTCTTAGAGGCCTGTATCTATGACTATCCATCCATCCATAGCTATCTGCCTATTATGTTTAAAATGTGTGAGATAAAGTCTGAGAGTCAAGTAGTGTAAATCTGTATTTTAAATAAGTGCTTCGTAGCAAATGGATTTTGATTGTCAGAACTTAACAAAATAGTCCTAGTATCAAAGGGCTAGAAAAATCCTTGAGAATTCAACAATTTTTTTTAAGAGACCAGGTCTCACTCTGTCACCTAAGCTGGAGTGCAGTGGTGTGATTATAGCTACAACAGCCTTGAACTCCTGGGCTCAAGGGATCTTCTAATCTCAGCCTCCTGAGTGGCTAGGACTACAGGCAAGTGCCAGCACTCTTGGTTCATTTTTGTTGTTGTTTATTGTAGAGATGGGGTCTCACTACATTGCCCAGGCTCGTCTCAAACTTCGGTGCTCAGGTGGTCCTCCTGCCTCAGCCTCCCAAAGTGCCAGGATTATGAGCGTGAGCCAGCACGCCCAGGCACTCATCTAACTTCTTAACTACTCCTTTTATTCAGGCAGGACGTCACAGGAAGTTCAAAATCATTTTGCACAATTTCCTTTCTTAAAGATTCAAATGCAGATTTGACAGTCTCCTCAGAACGGAGAGCTCCAAGTTTTGTGCAGCGTGGAGTTTATACAAATTTGAGGGTCCCTTTTAAAGAAAATATATATTTTTAAGAAAATTGCTTTGTTTTACAAATTTTACATAAGCATAGATACATAAACACATCTCCAAAACCCTCTGCCGGAGTTTTGGGAGGGACTTGTACAAGTGAGGAACTCTGAAATATCTATTCTGTCAGCTTTGTATTCTTAGCAGTCATGAATTTAGGCTAATTTCTTAATCCTTCAGGAATTAAGGAAATAGCTATAAATAGTTGCACTCTTATCTAAGGTAAGAAAGAATGTAATACATTTCGATTTCATTGATGATTTTCACGATATATATACAAATACGTACAGATTTTATTCACTTGCAAGTTTACAAAAAAACAGTAGAAATTTTTTTCCCTTTCTTTTCTAGATAAAAATACGGCCTCTGAAAAATCTCTAAATACATGAAATGTTTCCTTCTTTTCCTTGTTCTTCTTTTCTTTTCCTTGTTCCTTTCTCCTCTCTTCTTTACTGTCATCTTCTCTCTCTCTAATTATTTTTCCTTCCTTTCATTTTCCTCCCCCCTACCTCCCAGTGCTGCTGTTCCTCCTGTTTTCCTTTTTTGTATGTTTCTCTCTTTCTTTTCCTTTTGGCTGTATGTTAAAAATCCCCAAATACCACAACTAAGATATTAAAAACACAGTAACGCCTTAGGTTCATTGTTCCAGCATGTCCTATTCCTGTTTATACTTACAATTTTTAAGGGACATGGAACAAATTCAGATTAGCAATGAGCCCTCAAAAGGACGAGAAGACCTGAAAACTACTCAAGAACAGAGTAAGTGACATAACGCAGCAGTCAAGCCCTCGAAGCACCCGCGTTCAATGGAGACGTACCTCCTGTTATCCTGAACTCCAGCACACGGCCAAATCAGCGAAACATAGAGAAGAAAAAATCCTAGTTTTAATTTTCTTCCTCTAGTAAGCACTTCATTTCAGTTTTTCTCAAACTGGGTCTGCAGATATATTTTGAAACTTTGTGATTTTTGTTTTTTCCTTTAAAAGTTGTCCTCTCATGGAGGTTGTGGTGAGCCAAGATCACGCCATTGTGCTCCAGCCTGGGCGACAAGGGCAAAACTCCACCTCCAAAATAGAAAAAAAAAATTGTCTTCTTATTACTCAAATTTAGAAACATTGCTTTACTAAAATTTTGAAATACGAGATATTTCAATCCTCAGAAAGTAATGCAACAGATACCAAGAGAGCCCATCAATCAAACTGGGAGAATCTGCTGTATTGTTTCTGATTTCCAACTTTTTAGTGGAATTTAAAAACTAACATATATAATTAAAGCCATCTGCAGGCTTCCTTTCTCTCTCCCCACTTTAGAGGTAGCTGCTAACTTGTTGAATTCACTTTGTGATTTCATAGATTTTTTTCCTATGGTGGATTTCATTAAGTTGTATCAAGCATTCATTTTTGTTCACTGTGAAAATGGATTAAACGCCTACTGTTCATCCATTATTTTGGATACAAATGTGAAAGGTATTTAAAGAACAGAACAAAAGCGCGGAAATGAGATTAGTGGCTAAGAGATTAATTAATTGTACATTCAACAGATTTACCAAATACCCATAAAGTGCTAGTTCACAGTTTTTCAATAATGAGTGGTAAAGAACAGGTGATGAGCTGAGCAACTCTGATTCATCTAATACTAACACAGTTTTGATGCTATTATCCAAATCATAGATTAACTGAGACCGAGAGTTCTGGCTCCCTAGGTTTGGCTGATGATCCTTGGCATGACCTTGAAGAATCAGCAGCCCTGGCTCTAGTGCTATCACTGGTGAAATATGGATGCAATAAAACGTTTTCTTCACACAGAGGCATATTCGTACAAATAAGTTCACGTCCTTGAAACCTCTGAATAAAAGCTCATTATATTCCATGCTAAAGATGGAATAGAGACTAATGTTGTTAAGTAAAGATGAACAAAGAACATTTTATTAATTGGAGAACTTGCTTGTTGAAAACTGGGAAGGATAATCATTCATTAGTTTAAATGAGGCTTTATATCTTAATTGTAACCAATATGAATTAGGTAAAATATTGAGAGAGACTGAAAAGGCCACATATACATGCTAATGTAGGTCTGGGTTTTTAATCACTGAGGTTTTAATATCTTAGTTCAGTGAAATGCCCTAAAGACCAGAAGATTTTGAATGAAAACAAGAAGTGATTGTAGTTTGATATGAGGAACAGCATCACTCCACTATGAATGTTCAAATTGTTTCATCTTTCCTGACTCACCGTCTAAAGCAGATAATCGTTAAGATCCTCTCTGGTACTCAGCTTTCTTCTTTCTGAGCACGTTATTCCTTTGCATCTATAGTCATGATAAATGAATCTGTACAAAACAGTGTCTTGAGATTTACACTGTGACCGACATATTTGATTGAAAACAAAACTTGTTGCCTTTATTTAATATTTTGACTACATAGCAGACATTTAAAAACTATTATTTATACTATTTAAGACTTAATTGTAACTCAAAATATAGAGTTAACACTTTTTAAATTTTCTTTTAGTAGCAAGAACTTTTTGTCAGAAAGATTTTGTTTCAGTGACAGTCATGATGTAGAAACATAAAATACAATTGTCTGCCTTTAATCTCATCACCAGGCAGCTGAGCTATTGGCCATTATCTGGCTTCCAAGTTGCAACCTGTGGCTCACAGCTTGCCTGAAATGGGCCAAGAAAGCAGTTTATTGTGTTTCTATAGTTACATAGAAGTATAAGTGCTCCTTGGACCTCTGACTCCAATATGATTAAAATACAAAACTGTGTTAAACAGACAAATATTCTCAGTTCTGCGTTTTAAAGATCCATACCCTCAATATATTTCTTTTTGGTATTCCTGTAACATACTGGATGATAAAAAGGTTTACAAGATGCCACTGTCAAGCCTTTTTGTACCTTGGTTGCCCAAATTAGTTTTAAGCAAGATGATTTTTTTACATCAGTTAAGATAATACTAGGCCGGCCGTGGTGGCTCATCCCTGTAATCCAAGCACTTTGGAGCCAAGGCGGGAGGATCACCTGAGGTCGGGAGTTCAAGATCAGCCTGACCAACATGGTGAAACCCCATCTTTTATTTTAAAGAAAAAAAAAGATAATACTAATCTTTTCATTAGTTTAACTTTGAAATGATGTTTAAGAACATGGTAATTAAACACAACAATTTTCCTAGTTTGCCAGCAACAGCTCCAACATACAAATACACGTGGACATTTCTCGAAAGAAATGCTCAGGATTGTAAACATCTTTGCCAAAGTTCTCAGAATTACAAATTTATGATTCATAACAAACTTTCAAGTTGAAAAAATAGAAAACCCAATGATGATCCCATCTAGGTCTATGGACACTTGAAAGTCTGTTAGCAATGTGGAAGCGGTAATAAAAGTGGCTTTCGCACTTTGGGAGACCGAGGCAGGTGGATCACGAGGTCAAGAGATCGAGACCATCCTGGTCGAAATGGTGAAACCCCGTCTCCACTAAAAATACAAAAAATTAGCTGGGCATGGTGGCGTGTGCCTGTAATCCCAGCTACTCAGGAGGCTGAGGCAGGAGAATTGCCTGAACCCAGGAGGCGGAGGTTGCGGTGAGCCGAGATTGCTCCATTGCACTCCAGCCTGGGTGACAAGAGCGAAACTCCGTCTCAAAAAAAAAAAATTAAATAAATAAATAAAAGTGGCTTTCAATTAAAGATAAGTATTTGTAGATGTGATTTTTCTGGACAGAAATAACTGTTTACTATATTCTGAAACTCATGAAGGCGGCAGCATAAAGAGGACTACTTTGGGCGAGTTATTTAGTCTTTCATACTTTATTTCTTCATTTGTAAAACAAGAATGATATCAATCCTCATATCATAGATTTACTGGGGGTACTGAATGGCATAATAGGCAAAAATCACCTGAAACAGTCCTCACATATACTAAGCATTCAATAATTTTTACCTGTTATTATTTTTAATATTATTATTAGGAGTGACAATGTAAAACATTGACAAGAAAAAGGCAATTCAGGGTCTTCTTGTCTATTTTAAAGCCTTCATGTCTTAATTTAGAAACTTTTTTACTTCTAGTTAGGATATTAGGTCTAAAACACTTAATCTGACTTTTCTGTTGGAAAGGTATGATTATATATGTCAAAGAGGAGAATTATTTCAAAGTTTAATTACAGTTTGGATGAAGAAGTTGAGTGATCATCTTTTGGCAATTGGAATTTCTTTTGAAATTCCTACACTTTAAAAACTGAAGTGGTAACCTTCACTACTGTAGCACACACAGGTACAGTCGAGTCTCATAATGGAATCCTTGTTTCATTGTTTTGGAAGGGGTCTGATGAAGATAGCTTGTCTGATGATGAAGATAATCTTTGTGGCTGGGTCCCAGGAAAAAAATGGATGGGGCACTCCTATTGGGTAATTCGAGCAGAGATATTGGGACCACAGTACAGAGGAAGGTGTCAGGAAATAGTTTGCCAATGGTACCCCAGAGCCAGCACCATCCTGAGCTCTTACCACACATACCTGAAGGGGGCGAGCGGTTATGATCATGGAGTTAGAGAGGGTCTGCAGAGAGTGCTGCCCCACGCCACTGGAGGACATCTGCCTGTGGTGACCCTGTAGGGAGGAGCTGAGGGAATAACCACCCGAACCTTACCATCCCTGGCCAAACCCAACCAGAAGCCAGGGAACATGGGGGCCTGTTGGTGTCTTTCACTTCCTGTCCAACTTTCGGGGCTGACTGCACACAGAAAAGGGTGGAGTGTGGATCTGAAGGGAAATTGGGGGGTGGGGGACACAAGACAAAACCAGCATACACGCGTCTGATGATGAAGGTGTTCTTTTTCCTCCCCTTTTTCTTACCCCATAACACTGGCGTAGAGAAGTGGGACTGCTCTTAAAAGGTTTAAATTATATAAGCAGGAATCTCATTTAACATGCTACTTTTCAGAGACAGATGCCTGCCACGTGAAAGTTACTCTGAAGGTAGCATTATTTCAGATACTCATAAACCCAAACCAGGAGTATGTGGATCAGAAAGAAGCTGTTGGAACTACTACATTCTAATTAAATTGATGATTTTCTTTCCAGATTCCCTTTGAATCTCCATTCTTACTTAGCTTTGAACCATAACAAACAGCAGACAAATGACCCATTCCAAATACCAACATTGGTGGATCAGAGTATACTTACTTTCACTTAAGAATTATGGGATTTTTAGTCCTTTTCTGATAATATTTTTATAGTCATATCATTTTTAAAAATATAGTTTAGTCAAGAATATAAACAGTGTAATGGATATTTGGTTACTTAATAACAGTCATTTTAAGTATATCATACAAATGAATATGGTCAATATTTAATGTTTTTCAGAGGGGATGATAAAGATCCTGCCTTAATTTGCCTTTTTAGTAAAATTATTGATAAAGGGATTGAAGGTAATATTGTTCTGCGGTTGTATGCCCTTGGACATCCAACTGTAATTATCAGTAATTCTAATTACTGGCGGTTAGCCAGTATCAACTTCTTTTATCTCATGTTTCACTAGTAATAGCATCCCATGTAGTAATTATTACTACATAACAATTATATAGTAATTAAAACCTAATTTTAACAAATAAATGTAAAACCCTACACTTTCAGGAAAGGTCATATTTCATAACTATTCTGTTGTTATGTTTATCATTTACTGTAAGTGTTAAGCCTGTGAGACATTGTAGTAGAAACTGCTGAGGTTTTAACACAAGCCAAACCTATTCTTTTAGTCATTTAATTAAAAATGTCATTATATGGCCAACTATAAATTTTGCTACTTTAGTAACAGTATATCATAAAGATGCTCAACCACAATATGGCCATCATTAGATTTACGTAAAATTCCACAATGTCAGATGGACAAAGCAGAAAAAAAGGTGTTGGGATCCAGAGGGCAGGTAATATGAAGATGAAGCCTGAATGTAAAAGATAGATCAAGGACATGGTTAGTCAGATGAATGGAGAAGGGACAGAAATCAAACGAATGTTCACAGTAAGCAGGGCCGTGGGGAACCGAGACAAGAAAAGGTCTTGTTGTAAGGCCAGGCGCGGTGGCTCATGCCTGTAATCCCAGCACTTTGGGAGGCCGAGGCGGGTGGATCATGAGGTCAGGAGATCGAGACCATCCTGGCCATGGTGAAAAATTTAAAAAAAAAAATTAGCTGGGTGTGGTGGCTCATGCCTATAGTCCCAGCTACTCAGGAGGCTGAGGCAGGGGAATCACTTGAATCCAGGAGACAGAGGTTGCAGTGAGCCAAGATCGTGTCACTGTACTCTAGCCTGTCAGAAAAGCAAGACTCCGTCTCAAAAAGAAAAAAAGAAAAAGTCTTGTTGTGCCCATGGGAAACAAAGATTAGAATAAATTTTGTCCAAGCTGACAATGAGTAAATCAGAAGGCATAGATTCCCAGAAGCCAGTCTAGGGTCAGAAGGACATGCCACAGACCTGATGGCCAGCCAGTTATCAAAGTTGTAATGCGAATTTTGTCTCAGGTGGGCTCTAGCTATAGCTAAAGCTAACAGGTTAGAGGACTTCTGGCTCCATCACAGCACTGGGGTCCTGTGGCAGCAGGGCGCCCTAATGCATGTTGTGGCATCTTAAACAATGCTTTGTTAGATATTCACAATGCTGTCTATTATATCTCAGAACTAAAATCTGTTTTACTTTCTAATGTAAAATAATTGAAAAAAATTGTAATGTAAAATAAACAATAAAATAATGTAAAATAAAATAAGTGAAATAAAACTTTCACATCATACACTAGGAAGTATGAAATACTTGTTAGGATCCATGAGAGGAGAGCAAAGAACGCACTTGAAGAAACACTGGCTAATGTTTCCAGTACAGTTCTGGGGACTAGACTGGCCTTTCCAAGTTCAGCTTGATGGCAGCAGCTGTTAAGATCACCCAACTTGATCTCCTTGCTTGCCTTTCATCTCGCCAAACCTTCTTCTGATAATAATTTGGCTTTTTTTGTAGATCTGTCTACAGGGTAGCAAATGAACAAACAAGAGGATTCAGTCTGCTGGATTCTGTGTCTTTCGTTGTAAACAAATACATTGCCATCCTGGTTATTATACATCAGTAACTGCTGTTCCAATTAATATGAATCCCCCCCGAGGGAAGCATCTGCTCCCCACATTCTGACTGACTGGGTTGCAGGGCTCAGGACTGGACCACGAATAGTGAGGAGTTCACAGGGGACCTCACTTGGTAGTCTTTGTTACGTTTGCTTTTTCACTCAAAGTGTAACAGGAAGTCTGATAAGACTAACTTTTACATACCCTATAATAATCTTTTGGGTACATTATTGGTATACGTGGTCCAGTTAAACTTAACCTGTGTCTTGATCCACCACAAATTCCAGAAACTGTCCTGTTTTGGATATTGCCCATCATAAAACTTTCTTACAAATCAATTAACTGAAAGAACAAGGACCAAATTTAAAAAGGATAAGGTCTTCCCTTTATTTTCCTTTTGGGGAAAGCTGAGACAGACCATAAGAAACTACATATGTCTTAACCCAAGTATAAACACTGAAGCCACAGGAAGAGTAGTAAGAGTGAATTCTGGAAAACACTAGGATAATGAGAAAATATTGAGTAAAGAGGCAGTGATGGACATGGAAAGCTGAAGCTTTGTTATCCCTCCGCTGAGAAAGTAAACCCTGAAGCTGAGTGAAGTTTCGTCCCTCAGATCAAAAAGTTGAAATATGCATTATATTTACAACTCAAAGCCTCATAAACTGAATGCCTTAGAAATTCGGGGAGATAAAAGCAAAGCATTCAAACTTGCTTCTCTTCTACTTATAGTTTATGTATTGCCTAAAAGGATTGTATGGTAATTTATAATATTATGTAATGTGGATAAAAGATAAATCCAGTTACGTAAGTATGAATTGCTGAACCACTTGAAAGAAATCTTAGGTTTTCTCTTTCCAAATAGCAAGCAAAATCTGTCTTTGAGCAAGATGTTGTAAGACATGCAAAATCAAATATTAATTTGTGTACTTTCCTTACCTCCATTAGCTTATAGAACTTTGTCCCAGCAACACAGGAAGGAGTCTGGTTCCCAGTTGATGGAGTGTGTTACTCTATGATTAGCTTCAGAAATAATCCAACCTGTCTTGTGGGCTCTGATGTTTAATGAGGATTGCAGAGACATCCCTACAGTGGCCTGTTCTTTCATGCCAGGCTCCACCACGTAGACACTCTGCTGTTTTTATAAAATTCTCATCCTCCTACAGACTGAACCATGCCCCCTTTTGGCCAGGAGGACCCTAGGGAAAACTTGGAAGCTGAGTTCTCAGCCACAGTGGGACAGGAGGTTGAGCACGCCTCCTTACACTCCCTCACTCGCTAACTACCATCAGACTTCCTTCCCTAAGGGTTGAACAGAAACCAGCCCGTTGGAAAGACTGGAGCTGATATCCACTAACTGCCTGGTGCTGCCCCATCCACTTTGTGGTTTTGATAACACAACAACCAGCCAGCATTCCTTCCTGATAAGTGACCTCCAACCCCAGATTAGTTCTGGCTAGTCTACGGAGGATGTACGGAGAGGATTATCATGTTCTCTACTTCACTTTTTTAATGCTAGATGTCCAGAAACTCCACCATCAGATGATGCTAATCCTGCCATTTTTTTGCACATGTGACCCATGAAGGGGAATGAAAGTCAATTGCACATGCGCATGATTTGGCCACCCTATTCCCGTTTCCTTTGCCCCCGCCTTTCAGGTGTCTGTTTCTGGATTCTGCCAGAAGCTATGCTTCCCCAGCCTGTCGGAATGGCCACCTTGCAGGCTGCAACCCTTTATGAGTAATAAAGCTCTCCTTTCCAAATGTATGAGTCTTGTCAGTTCAGTTGACAGGACCAAGGCACTTGGTATGCGTACAGTCACCTTTATTTGAGGACCTACCACGTTTGGGGTGCTGTGCAGGGGGGTTACTGGAGTCTACAGATGTCTACAGGTGTCCACTACCCACAGACTCCTCTCTTGTCTCCCAGTTCTAAGGGCTTGGCAATGCGGCACCACATTTTGCCGAGCATTTCCAAACGCAGCCTTGGGGTGGCACGGGGATGGGGTGGGTGGATTATTTAGAGCTTTGGGGCCTTGGAATACAAAAAAAACTACAACCCCCCCCCCCAAAGGAAGTAAACTTCAGAACGCAAACCCTAAGGCTCTGCTATCTTTTCTATGAGAAAAGATAAAGGGAAAGGTACTTCTTTTTCCTTCTGTTTCAAAAATGTATCTACAAAAGCAACACAGTGAAGACCCCAAGTGATTGTTTTTATGTAATAATGCGAGAATAAAATGACTACACCAAAGCCGGAAGGAGGGTTAGAAAATGGTTACATCAGAAACCTGAGTAAAAGTCAGGTTTTTTTTTTTTTTTTTTTTTTTTTTTTTGAGATGGAGTTTCGCTCTTGTTGCCCAGGCTGGAGTGCAATGGCGCGCGATCTCGGCTCACCGCAACCTCCGCCTCCTGGGTTCAGGCAATTCTCCTGCCTCAGCCTCCTGAGTAGCTGGGATTACAGGCACGCGCCACCGTGACC
>CM052652.1:6029257-6040478 GCA_028533165.1 Leontopithecus rosalia | reverse complement strand
CCACCTGCCTCGGCCTCCCAAAGTGCTGGGATTACAGGCTTGAGCCACCGCGCCCGGCCAAAAGTCAGTTTTTTTAACTAAAGTACAGATTTCTAACCGCTCAGCAGCTAACATGATAAAGGAAACAATGGACTGCCTAGCTGTTGTCTAAAAATAGTAGGTGAACACTTACCTGTATTGTATCGACAAAGACAAACTGTGTTTGTTAACTAAGCGTTTTCAGTGTAAGCTGTAACAGAACATAGGACACTCAGAAGCTGGGTAAAGCGCCGCAGCTGATTTGCAAGTAGGATGAAGATTTCCGACACCTGTAACTCAGGACTAAATTGGTTCTTTAAAAGCGGCATTCAATTAGGCTTTGTACCTGGGAGTTGCCTGTAGTGGTTTTGAGAAATGATTCATTTTTAATGAATTTTTCCACCTCAGGGGTCAACATCACATGACAACCCCTGAGAAGCATGAGAAGCGCCTCCCTCTCTGTTGGGTCCTCCCACCAGCCACCTGGCAGCTAGCGCCGGACCCCCCTATGGCATTCTGCGGGTGCAGCGGCCCTAGGTCGTCCTCACGGTCCAGCTGCAGCAGCAAGTCATTCAGGTTAGGGTCAGCTCTTCTCACGGGTGGTCCATGTGGAGCACATCTGCTGGGATCTCTCCCGCCACCTCAGGTCGTAGGACCCCAGCACTACGGAGGCAATTCCTCCTGCCATGACAGCAGCTGGCTGCAGTCAGCCGGAAGCCAGGGTGGACCAGGGCACACCCACAGAAGTGAATTTCCTGATCCTGAATCAAGGTCAAAATTGATTGGCCCAGCCTCGTCGAGAACGACTTGTGAGTTTTCACTCATTTTGTTCAGATTTCCTAAGGAATGGTTTTATGGGGGTGTCATCATCAATCTCGAATGAATTTCTAAAATTCATTTTTTGGGCCTGACTTCTTGTAAACAATTCCTTTTTCTTTTTTACTGTGAAACCCAAGGGTTTAAACCCAGCTGGCATGTCTGGGTTTAAAGAAGCCACTAGTGGCGCCTGACGTCAAGCGGCAGCAGCACAGAGGTGTGGGGGTGGAAAGATCCTGACATTCATGGTTCCGGGCAGGGTGGGGTTGGGTGGGAATGGGGTCGGGAGAAGGGCCTGCATGTAAGTAGAGGAGGAACTAAGTCCCTGCACTGCCAAAGCCAGAGCCGCAGTCTGAAAAGAAGCCAATTCTGAGCCACGGATGAAGAAAAATGAGGAACCCCAGCACCCAAAGATATGCCACACCAGGAAATGGATGAGGAACCCCAGCACCCAGAGATATGCCACACCAGGAAATGGATGAGGAACCCCAGCACCCAGAGATATGCCACACCAGGAAATGGATGAGGAACCCCAGCACCCAGAGATATGCCACACCAGGAAATGGAAAGACAATACCTAAGCAGGGGCAGGACCTGGGGACAGAATGTGCTCAGACATATGGGGAAGAGCTGGCGCTGTTCTCTAGGGGAATCTTTTACCGGCCTCTGCCACGTAACCAGGACTTCTAGGCGATCTGCTTGTCAGTTTTATCCCAACTTCACAGAAATCTGGAGAGAACGTATTATTATTTTCATTGCAGCAAAATACATAGTATGGATACTGGCTACTTCCTCACCATAGCCAGTAACATGAAACAGTACATATCACTAGCTTAAAAGATAGTGAGAAGAATCCGATCACATTCAGAATCCGTTCATCAGTAAAACTCTAGAAGTGCATTAAAGACAAATGTATTCATGGCCACAATGGACACCATATACTTAGCCCAAGAGTACCATTCCGTTTAGAAAAGTTGAAAGCAACAAGACTGAAGGGTCCAGGCTACCTTACTGCGTGTCTTGGTGGAATGCAGACCAGTGTAAGCAAAGGAAAAAATAAGACACAAATACAGGAAAGATTTCCTTTTATGAAAGATGAAACTTACTTAGAGAACTCAAGAAAAGTGGCCAAGAAGTATTAATGGTCATGAAAAAGCAGAAAAAAGTCCGTAGAGAACCTGTGATCTCTATTTATCGTTTGCTATTTTTCAGTTGCTGCACAGCATTCCATTTATGGGACATCGCAGCAAACAAATTAAATTGCAGTAGAAATATTAGGCCAGAGATACTCAACATACAGGTCAGTTTTCAGATCAGTTGACATGATCAGTCCATCGATAGATTTACTCGTTCATTGACTCACTCTTTAATTGTTTATACATAAAAACAAAGCACTGTGTTGTAGGGCGTGGGGAGGCAGCTTCTAGGGTCTCTGTGCTTGGGAAGTGTCCAGTCTATTGGAGGAGCCAGCTGTTAAACGTCATGATGGATGGCAAGTGCTAGGAAGGACGCTGCCATTGACCTGCCCTGGCACAGAGTAGGTTTCAGAGATAATTTTTGTGTCATACAAGAAAAACAGTTTTGTTAGTTTACAGGGCCGCTTCATTTTAAAATATAAAATTAATCAACCAAGCAACAGAACAGTATCCAATGCCGTGTATTTACTTGTTAGCTTTGCACGGAAATGACACTGTAAACCTTGACTTTCATTCTCCTGACTGGGCTTCTGCTGACATGTGGATCTTTTAACCTTTAAACGTTTAACCTTTTTAAACCTTTGGACAAAGGTTTGTCATCCCTGAGACTACATGAAGTATTTTAAGTTCTGAAAGCGCTCCCTTAAGAGGAGCAACAGTGCTCTGAGCAAGACAGCATCATTACCATAAATGTCAAACACCCAAAGGGACTACTAAAAAGGGGGCAAAACTCTCTGAGATGAATCAGTACGGGATTTAAAAACGCATCCTCCTTACTTACATATCACCGCTTTTACGGTAGATCATGCCCTGGCTTTGCAGAGCTCTTAGTTAAGGAGAATTCAGTGCTTACCTGCATTACTGCTTCACCTTAAACATGAACGATAATACTTTTCTAAAAGATTCATGTTAGGCATGAGAATTAGGATCACGTGAACTGGATTTGGGTCTTGGTCCAGGCTCAGGTTGTAACATGAAGGCAGTCATTTATTTTCACTAAGCCTCCAGTTTTCTAAAACATTTTATGAAAATGCTCAAACAGCAAAGCTGAAAGACTTTTCAGTGAACACCCATAATCCCGCCATTTAAACTTAATCATTAACATTTTCTTTATCACGTATTTATTCATGTACCCATCCACTGATCCACTTACATTTTTGATGGATTTCAAAGTAAATTTGCAGATATTAGCATACTTCGCGTAAATCCTCAGCATATATATCATTAACTAGAGTTGAATACTTGCTTACCATTTTTTATTTTGATGTAAAACGTGCATACTTAAAATGCAAGTGTTTTTGCTGGTTTTGTCAAATTGCTAAGTTCTATGGTGGAGCCTCCTCCTTTTTTGGTATGAAATGGAGTTAAGAGTACTTGTCTCACAGGATTCAAAACCTGTGAGGGGGTCTGAGATCTTGCCCTTCCTGCAAGCTCACAAGTTAGACTGCCACAATTTCATGGAGGCTGGCAGAAGACGTAAGAGTCCTGGGTCAGAGACAACGAACTTTCTTATGACTCAGCAAGCAGCATGA
This sequence comes from Leontopithecus rosalia, assembly GCA_028533165.1. NCBI lineage: Eukaryota > Metazoa > Chordata > Mammalia > Primates > Cebidae > Leontopithecus > Leontopithecus rosalia. The sequence goes on along the minus strand of CM052652.1, from coordinate 6,036,916 downwards.
ATTTCAGATTTGCATTGGTTCCCCTTGATTGCCTAAGTCCCATGGGAACAAAGCAGTAAAAGAGAAGGAAATTCACTTTTTGATGGAATATTTGAGCCACAAACTTGAAACCTAGGGAATGCTCAATCTGTGAATATTCTGTTATGCAAGATAATAAATATCCTCATTATTTAAGACTTTTGAGTTGAGCGTCCTATAAGTTGAAGCCAAAACACACCTGACATATTCGATCATCACTGCAATTGACAAGGTGTGAGATGGTGATGGCAGTGGAAAGAGAAGGAATAAAGGGCAAACATTTTTGACTACCTTTTGGAGAAGAAATTAATATTTGCTGTTGAATTGGATTGAAGAGCTGTTAATGAGGAATTCAGCACGACTTCCAGATGTCTGGCTTAAACAACCCGGTGAATAATGATGCCCTTTACTGAAACAGGAAAAACTGGAGAGAAATAGTTTTAGGGGGATGGGAAGTCAGGCTGCTAATATGAACATCTAGCTGGAGATGTTAGTAAGTCTTACAGATAGAACTCAGAGTAAAGACCTGGGTTGGAGTTGTTGAATATAAATGGCATCTAAAGGCATTTATTATCTTTATTGGTTTATAACGGTATTTAAAGCCATGTCTTAGAATAGAGCCTAGGACAATGTACCAAGGAATTCCAACACTTAAAGTTTGGGTAGAAAATGATGAATTATTAAATGAGACTTGGTAAGACAAAGAGTGAGACTCGGTAGAGGAGAATGGGGAAGGGGAGGGGAGGGAGAACTCCAGGTAGAAGGAGAACCAGAAGAGAGCTGTGTCATGGAAGCCAGGGGAGAGTGGTAGGCCAAGGCTTCTGATGAGCTGAAGACAGAAAACCCGCTGTTGACCTGTAACATGAACATCACTGATGACTTTACAAGAGTAGATTCAGCCGACTGGTCAGGACGGTTGCTAGACTTAAATGATTTGAGAGGAAAACAGCTAACAAAGTTGCGTAAGAGTCAGATGATTGCATTTATTGTCTCTGCAAGTATTTGATTTTTTTCTACCAGGTGGGGAGAAATAGTTTCCCTCCATGATAACAGCTGGGGATCTCCCTTGAAGGTAGGTCACCTTTCACTTTCCAGGTAAAAAGAGAGTGATTTGCTGGGATCCCTAATTACCTCCACCAAAGGCATAGCTCCACGGTTTTCCTAGGAGAATGTTTGTTCTATTCTGGAACAAACTAAAACTGCTTGCTATCCATTTGACTCTGAGGCTCATCACCTCTCAGAATATTCTATTTCTTAGTCTGCATTCACCAGGTTTTGTTTACGGAATTCAGTGTCAGTCCAGACTGGATCCAAGTTCACTATTCTCCCTCAGCACTCTAAATTGTCTGTGGGCCACCTGCATCAAAGTACAGTGTTCCATTGTTCAATTCCTCTCTGTTATACACACTTTGCTACTCCCCGTGACCCACCATTAACATACGTCAGTATGTGTGTCCCAGGAACACTCTGCACAGGGAGATCAAAACTAACTTTAGACCTTCTGTGCTCTTAAAAATGAGGATGCTCACGGAGTTGGTTAGGGTGAGAACAGCCAAGCAGGTCTGAATCAGCAAGTATTTGCTTCAAAACCTGAGTAGAGAAGAGTGAAGGCAGGATATTCTGAAAAGTTAGCTCAGCATTCCTTAGAGCTAAATTCATAAAAATTAAAATGAAAAAGGGCTCCTTATTTTCTATGAGCAGAACTTCTCGAGTGGCCTCTTCCCATCTGAACAACTCCAGAGAGAATAACCTCTCCCAGTGTGTGGATAGAAGATCCTGAGAGTTCATTTTGACCGGTGGACTCTTAAGAGACTGCAGAGAGAGTTGAGTTCCTAAGACAGTCAGGACAGAATGCCAAGAATTAATAGAGACGGTAATCACCGGACCCTACAACCCAGTGATTAAGGAGGAGTCCTTTAGAACACTGAGATGGATGGAATTGTTCTTAGAGTGAGGGGTCCTAAAATCATCTGAATTGTGAAGGGGATGCTGAGAGAAATTCCATAAGAAAGAAAAGCAAGTAGATAGTGTGACAAGAAGGAAAATGAGTCCAACAAAAAGGAGCTGGCCCATACACAGTCATTTAGTTTTCTGTATCACATATTGTGTAAGAAGCTAGGGATCTAGTAGTAAGCTAGAGATACAACATTGAACGGAAGCCAAGACTGTCGAGTGGAAGACAGATAAATGTATATGAAACCCAATAAAGCGTGGGAGTGGTATGACAGAGGAAGGGGCAAGCTGCTCAGAGAACATCTAGGCAGGGGAACTAAACTAGACAGCGTTGTCAGGATGGAGATGAGTAAGTTAAAGACCAGAAGAAATTAACCACATGAAATGTGCAGAAGTCATGATCCAGGAAGCAGGAAGTTTATAGGGCACTAGGAAGGAAGAATTCAATAGGGCTGGGGGGTAGCATGTGCAAAGGAGGCTGGCAAGTAGGAAGAAAAGGAGTTAGAGAAGTAGTTGGGGCCAGGTGACGAAGGGCTCTCCAAGCTGTGTCAAGAGGTTTGGGCCTTATCCTAAGGCAACTGTAGCCATTTAACAATTTTGGACAGGGAAGTACTCGAGGTACTAATATAACAAAGCCCTTCCCCCAGGTTTCCACCTGGGTACGTTTAATGGCAGAAGCTAGTGAATGGATATCTGGAATATTATTTAATATGGCTAACTTTATGAAGTGGAATTTCTTGGTATCTCAGGTTTCATATTCAAAAAGTTACGAGCATTTAGCATCATAGATCTGTGTTTATTTTAGGATAAAATAGTTTAGAAGATACACCTTTGATAAAATGGATGCACCTTGAATACAGAGCAAGCAGATACTAAGGCTCCCAGGCGCCTCAGTATCTTAAAGATACTGCCTAGTCACATTGCCTTTTACCCTTGAAGTTGCAGGACTAGCAGTAAGAGATTAAACGAGAGTTGTGTTTTCCTGACTGAACCTAAACAGGGAGGAGACGTCTTTTCCTCTTAGAAAAAGGCAAACTACACTGGCCATCTACAGAAATGCAAAAAGCGAGAGATATAGGAAAGGTAAAAGACAAATAGTTGCAGACTAGAAGCGAGAAAGACAAAATGCCTTCAACACAAGTGGAGAGGACGTCTTAGCAGTCCCTGCAGCCAGCAGCCTTCTGGAGTCAGTGTGACAAGTCAGGGCAGTTAGCCAGTCCATCTGACGCCTTGGAAACACCAAGGAACAAGGCGCACAGAACTGACCCAGGATGAGACGTCACTTCTCGTCTGAAGTAGCTGGATTGTGCCAATTCCTACTCAGGGAAATTATCTCACATGAAGGTTAAATAACATCAGCATGTGTAAATGTAGGTGCAGAAAACTATTGTGTACATTTATGTATAATTAACCCAGTGCTATTGTTATTGTTATTTTTAAATTAATAGCTTTGTGTTGAAAGCCCCATGCAAAATCATTTCATTTGAACTTAAAAGAGAAGCCCCAGAACCCACTTCCACGCAGTTGTGACCTTCTTAGCCAGGCTGGGCCAGTTCGTGATTTATTCTCCCAAGTTCCCAACTAAGGTACCTCTTAGTTTTGAACGATGTGGATAATCATAAAGGCAGTTAATATTTATGAGCACTTATTGGGTGCTGGCACTGTTCTGAATGCTTTACTTGGTTAGTTCATTCAACAACACTCGTTACAACTTTATTTTTATCGCTATCTATAGATGAAGAAAGAGGCGTGGTGAAGTTAGGTGGCTAACTCAAGCCGCATGGTGAAAGAAGGGGAGTCAGGCTTCTAGTGTGGGTGGCATGGGAGTCCATGGTTTTAATCATTCTGGTAGGTATCCAGGTAACCAATGCATGCAGAATTGGTCAAAGCCGTCTCTTTACCAGAGAGGTCTGGCATGTGTCTGACGATATTAAAGCCCAGAGTTCCCTGGGAAATGAGTTTGGAAGAGACCATGCTAACATGACCTGTCTTGTTAGCATCAATCTTCAATTGTCTAAGACTGAAATAAATGTTGGAGCTGGAAAGCTACTCTGGGTGAAGGCTGCAGCAGTTTCCGCCTCTTACACAGAAGATTTTCCAATGACTTCTGAGATAGTATAACTTGTTTTTCTGGAAGCTCATAAACCCATGTTAATTACTGCTGTACATTGTAAGTCCAGGTGAGCTTATTTTAGACTCTTGGAATTCTATATATAGCAACATCCAAGTAAACGAGGTAACTTTACTATATATTTCCTTAGCCCATTTAGCCCATTCTACTTTCTACAATTCTGAAAATTATTTCATATTTTGTTACTTACCTCAAACATCCATTATCCCTTCCACACTTCCTCTCAGCTAATCACTTGCTTACTCTTTATTTTAGAAAATTAAAGCAGTCAGAAGGAGGCTTCTGTAAGTGCTCCTCTCATGTGTGACTGACTGCGTATGAAATGGTACATTCTATTTTCCCTCCTTTTAACTGTGGATGTACTACCTGGCTCCTCAACAATGTCAACCCTAGTGCTTGCACATGATAATGGAATTCCATTCTCTGGATTCTACTTAAAGATATTGCCCAGAAATTCTCTCTTGTCTTTCCTGAGTAGTCAGCTTCCCAACCCCACCTTTCGAATGATTCCCATCAGGTGCTATTTGTCCCATCTACTGTGCCATTTTTTTCCTACCCTTTATAGCAAAACCCTTCAATACAGTTGGTTATACTTGATGTCTCCTAATTCTCTCTGTCCGTTCTCTCTCAAGCTCACTCTGATCATGCTTTTGTTTTTGCCTCTCCACTTAATGACGTCAATATTGCTAAATCCAGTAGTTAAAATTTAATCGTACTATTTAAACTATAATTGACATAATTGACTGCTCTTGCCTCCCAGAAACTATTTCTTCATTTGACTTCTAAGATACCACACGCCTAGTTTCCTATCTCTCTGTTTTTTCTTTCTCAGGCTCCTTTGATGTTTCATTTAAAGATCTGATCTCTAAACATTGGAACGTCTTAAGGCTCAATCCTTGGACCTCTTCCCTTTCACTCTTAGGGTTATCTAATTCAGTCTCTTCATTTTCAATTTCATCTTTACACAGATAGCTTCAAGATCTATGAGTCCAACCCTGCTACCCTCCTGAATTAGACTCACATATCAAGCACCTACTCAAGGAACAGGAATAGCAACTTCATCTGTGTTAGGCAAAAATGAAGGAAGGTAAGAATTGGAAAAGAGCACAGGAAGGAGGCGTGTCAGACCCTGTTAGTTGCCAACTCAAAATTCACTCCCCAGCCTGTTTCTTGGAAGTCGTCCCCTGATTTTGCTCATGTATCCATACTGGTGGGGGGAAGTCACATATCTGCTATCTTAGTCCATTTGTGCTATATAAAGGAATACCTGGGTTGCATAATTCATAATGAAAAGAGGTTTATTTGGCCCATGGTTCTGCAGGCTGTACAAGAAGCATGGTGCCGTCATCCGCTTTTGGCAAGAACCTCAGGAAGCTTCCCTTCGTGGTGCAAGGTAAAGGGGAGTAGGCGTTTCAGATGGCAAGCGAGGGAATACTAAGATGCCACCAAGCCATTCATGAGGGATCCACCCCCATGACCCAAACACCTACCATCAGGCCCCACATTCAACACTGGTGATCAAGTGTCAAGATGAGATTTGCAGGGGACAAATACCCAAACTGTATCACCTGCCTCAAGGGTAAATCTTGTATAATCTCAAGCAATGAAGTGGTACTTGTGCTAATCATTTGTTATAGGAGAGGTCATTTCTGTCCAATAAGAATTGAAGAGACCTGGTGCCATGGCTCACACCTATAATCTCAGCACTTTGGGAGGCTGAGGCAGGCGGATCATGAGGTCAGGAGTTCAAGACCAGCCTGGCCAATGTGGTATAACCCTGTCTCTACTAAAAATACAAAAATTAGCCAGGCATGGTGGCAGGCACCTGTAGTCCCAGCTACTCGGGAGGCTGGGACAGGAGAATCACTTGGACCTGGGAGACAGGTTGCAGTGAGTCGAGATCACATCACTGCACTCCAGCCTGGGCAACAGAGTGAGACTCTGTCTCAAAGAAAAAAAGAATTGAAGAAAAATCTGATAGAGGGATTCTGAGAAATCCTTCCTCATGGACAGAAAGAGATGCAGAGAAAAATATGGACAACTTTCTTTTGATGGATGTTGAGAGCTATAGATGAGATGCCTGGAGATTTTACAGACAACCAGCAATTCAGTGTTAGCTTGAGGACAAGCCCCATGCTGAGGACAGCCAAGAGAAATGACAGGAAGAGAATGAGTGCCTGGTCATATCAGGAGCCTTTGAAATAGCCAACTCAGGAGCTGCTCTACAGCTAAACTTCCTGTTATGAGGATACACGTTTGCCTTATTGTTTAATCCAGTTGAATTGGGATGTTTTTGTTTCTTGAAGCTTAACCATTAAAACTAACAATAAATAGTGTGGAAGTTTTCAGGGAGGTAGAATCTGAATATACTTGTTCAGGTTTAACTGGAATAGTCAAGGTCACAGACGCTCTACTCATTTTTTGTTCTGCCCGCCTGTTCTTTTCATCTCAGCTGCCACTGAACATTGACCATTAGATTACCTGCTGATTTCCCCACTTGAAGGCCCATTGCATCGAACATCCTCTTTTTCCATTCAGCTGAAAGGCAAGATTGGATTTTTTTCCAAAGAAACTTTATAGAAAAGTAAGAATGTTAAAAATAAAAGTATCAATTCTCCTCCTCCTTCCCCCTCTCCTCCTCCTCTCTCTCCTCCTCCTCTTCCTCCTTCTCCTTTCCTTCCTCCTCCTCCTTCTCTTTCTCCTACTTCTCCTTATCCTTTTTCTTTTGTTGTTGTTGTTAGTTTAAGAGCGCACACGAAACTGGTACAGACTCAGACGCTCATTGCAGTGTGTTTTCCTTACTGAAGCGCTCAGTGGAATGGAAAAGAGATGCTGAACAACTTCCAACCACGGACAACTTTTGACTGTGACACTGAAATGCAGTGAATCAATCTTTCATCTCTTTCAGCCTTCATCAGACAACGTTTTTCTTTTAAAGCAACCTGTATTCTTGAGTCATTTATATGTTCACTTATTCAAGAAATACTTGTTGGGCATCTACAAGCAAGTTGTTGTTCTACATAAGGAGGAAACAGTGTTGAACACGACAGAAGGTGCCGCTGCTTTCAAGGAGTGTACATTCCAGCAGGAAGGGTGTGGCGTAGGGCTACAAGCAATTAAAGGAAACAAACAACCAAGGTAATATCCGAGAGAAATAAACGAGGTGGCATGGAAAAAGGTGATGTGGAAGGAGTGAGGGGCTACTTTAGTGGGGTGGTCACATCCGGGCTTTCTTTGCTTTGCTTTTTCCCTTTTCTCCCTCCCTTCCTTCCTTCCTACCTTCCTTCCTTCCTTCCTTCTTACCTTCCTTCCTTCCTTCCTTCCCTCCCTCCTTCCTTCCTTCCCTCCCTCCCTTCCTTCCTTCCCTCCTTCCTTCCTTCCTTCCCTCCTTCCTTCCTTCCTTCCTTCCTTCCTTCCTTCCCTCCCTCCCTCCCTCCCTCCTTCCTTCCTTCCTTCCTTCCTTCCTTCCTTCCTTCCTTCCCTCCCTCCTTCCTTCCTTCCTTCCTTCCTTCCTTCCTTCCTTCCTTCCCTCCCTCCCTCCCTCCTTCCTTCCTTCC
>CM052652.1:6006029-6028757 GCA_028533165.1 Leontopithecus rosalia | reverse complement strand
TCCTTCCTTCCTTTTTTAAATGTTTTAATTTTTTTACAGATCTGTACCAGCCACATCCTTTCTTTTTTTAGATGGAATCTCACTCTGTCTCTCAGGCTGGAGGACAGTGGTGTGATCTCGGCTAACTGCAACCTCCGCCTCCCTGGTTCAAACAATTCTTCTGCCTCAGCCTCTGAAGTAGCTAGGATTACACCACTCCTGGTACTTTTTGAATTTTTAATAGAGGCAGGGTTTCACCATATTAGTCAGGCTGGTCTTGAACTCCTGACCTCGTGATCTGCCCACCTCAGCCTCCCAAAGTGCTGGGATTACAGGTGTGGGCCACCGAACCTGGCCCACATCAGGGTTTTCTAAGAGGACTTTGGCGCTCACATATGAAGGATGAGAAGGAGCCAGCTATGCAAAGCCAGGGAAGGCTGATGAAGGCAGGGAAAGCACAACTCACGGGTTCTGAAGTCAGAATGAGCAGGGCTTGTTGGAGAGGTAAAAAGAAAGCCAGTAGGGCTTGGATGTAGTAAGGGAAGGACCAATGAGGCATACAGGGGCGGATCATGAGGGCCTTGTGACAATGGGAAAACAATGCTTTAAGAGCAGGGCTGTGGGAAGCCATTGGAACGGTTATGCAGGGAGTTATTTCATCTGATTTATGTATTTTTAAATTTCCCGCTGACTACTCTGTGGAAAACGTATCAATCTCTGCATCTGTGGTCACATTGCTTTCTCCTCTTCTGTGGTATCATCTTTCTCCACCTCCTTCCTATAAGGAAACTTGCGATTGCATTTAGGGCCCACCAAGACAAAGTTAAATGCTCCATCTCAGAATCCTTAATCACACCTGCAAAGGCTGGGCTTTTGTCAAACTAGGTTACATGAACAGGTTCTAGGGAGTAGGATGTAGATATCTTTTGAGGAGGCATTATTCAGCCTACCAAATGTGTAATTATTGAGAGAGGGACAGAGAGAGAGAGAGAGTTCCTGGCTTCCTAGAGTAGCAATATACTTCCCACTTACCTCGGATAATTGTCTTTTTAATTTTATTTTATTTTTGACAGAATCTTGCTCCATCACCCAGCTAGAGTACAGTGGTGTGACCATAGCTCACTGCAGCTTTGACCTCCCAGGCTCAGGTGTGATCTTTCCACCTCAGCCTTCCAAGTAGCTAGGTGTACAGGGGTGTGCCAGCACACCCAGCTAATTTTTTATTTTTAATTTTTTGTAGACATGGGGTCTTACTATCTTGCTCAAGCTAGTCTTGAACCCCTCAACTCAGGTGAGCTTCCCACCTCAGCCTCCCAAAGTGCCGAGATTACAGATGTGAGCCACCACAACCAGCTTCAGATAATGTCTTTATGGATGCCCCGTACAGATGTGTTCTTTTATCCATCATGGTACTCTCTGTGACTCTCAAATCTCTTTCCTGGGCTTGTATTCCATCTTGTTTGGTTTTCCTGTAAATATTTTCTGTTTGAGTAAGGTTCATTATCTAATCAATTAAACATTCTGTATTGTAGTGAGCACTTACCTGCCAGGCACATTGTCTATCGTGTCACTAGAATCTATGTTTCATGAGGAAAGGGCTTTTTCTATTATGTTCACTGTCAGTGCGGTGCCTAGAACAGTCCCTGGCACATGGCAGATACTTAATAAATATTGACCGATTGGATGAATGAATAACATGGCAGTGAACAAGCAGTCATGGACGTGCCCTCGATCCTTGAATTCATGGAACTCCGACGCGACTTACAGCTGGCAGGTGACGCTGGATTCTTTTACTCATCAAAGTCAGTGTCTAGCCATGTGGCTTTGATGACAACTGCGGTTGTTGTTTGGAACCTGGCCACGTTACATCAACGACCAGCCACCTCATGGCTTCACATTTCCAAGTAAGTGAATACGTTTTGGGATGCGCTAAATTACCATTTCCTGTCAGAACCGTCCCTCCAGTTCTCACATCTTTGCAGAATGAGGCAGTGAGAAGTTCTTGATCTCAATGAGAAATCAAATGCTGGTCAACCCAGGTTATTTCCTTCCTTGCTCCTCTGGGTTCTTGAATGACCTGTGGTCCCTTTGGTCACATCTTATTCTGGAAGGACGTGTGCTGCTCAAGTGCTTCAGCTGTAGTGCTAGTAGAGTTTCTTTCTTTCTTTCTTTTTTAGATTATACTTCTGCAACAACAATAACAAAAATTCACAAAAGCAAAAAAGAACTACTTCTGTATCATGCCCTGCTATTTTGGGGTCACTATTAAAATCGTTTGTTTTCTAACCAATCCAAAAAGCTATGAGGCTAGAGAAGTGGTGAAACAGCTTCTATGTATGTCTCTTTAAAATGTAACCTGCATCTGGTTATGGTGGCTCATATCTGTAATCCCAGCACTTTGGGAGACTGAGGCAGAAGGATTGCTGGAAGCTGGTAGTTTGAGACCAACATGGGCAACATAGCAAGATCCATCTTTACAAAAGTAAAAATAAAAAATTAGCCAGGTGAAATGGCATACATCTGTAGTCCCAGAGGATGAGAAGGCAGGAGTTCAAGGCTGCAGCAAGCTGTGATAGCACCACTGCGCTCCAGCCTGGGTGACAAAGGAAAGCCCTGTCTCTAAAAACAAAATAAAAAAAAAAGTGTAACCTGGAGGAGAAAATAAAGGTTCTAGGAAAAAAAACTAACAAAATTAGGAAAGTTAGATAGTTTGGTACAAAATTAAATGCAATGTAGATCTCGGAATTTTCAGATTATGCTTCTTGGAATAAACGATTCAGGTTGCCCCAACACACTGATGGTTCTGAATTCCTTTCAAACGTGGGGCCATACGTAGGCACCACGGTGGACATGTGAATGAATGTTTCCATGCAAAGCGTATTCATGAATGATTTGTTTTTCAAATGAAACGCCAGCTTACGTTAAGAAGAAAGAATTACTTAGAAAAATATGCCACTATGGAAATTGATCATATATGTGCAGTTTCAGTGCCAGGAAATCATTTTTAAACACAGTATCTAAAAAATAGATCTTTTACAGAAAAATAAATGGGCCAAGTGAATGTCTTAATATTAAAGGAAGAATAGAATTATTTTAAAAAGACATCTAAATAAGTAGTAAATACAATTTCATATCATTGCATAAAAGTATTTTCAGGAGCACAAACATTGTAGCTGTCGTCTTCATCCTCCTCCTCATCAAAACCACGAAGAGTTTCATATGTTAATAAAAATGTGGCATGGTAAGAAGATAGTTTTATACTTTTCTAGGAGTTCATTTTGTAAATGTAGACCACCCTGAAATGTCTACAGAAGTGAAAACCATGCTGATGTCTACTTAAGTGAAATGGTAAAGTAAAACGCATAGAGGATTATGGAAATTCTCATTTAAAAACACTTTTATAGGGAGTTCTCTGGACTATCTTCTCAATTTTTCTGTTAACCCAAAACTCCTATAAAAAATAAGTTGTTTTTTTTTAAATACCTTTAGGTTCCATGTATGTTGGAGGTGATTGAAATTTGGTAGAGGTGGCAATGGTGAATAATACAGAACTTCATCAAGACGGCAGAAATGCCCTTGGGCTTTCAGCTAAGCAATCTTTTAACACTTTCTGGTGAAAAGCAGGATTTCATAGCAGTTTGAACGGTGGAACTGAGATGGTTGGTCCGGGAGGAAGGGGTGGCCACGTGGTTCACTTCGTGAAGTGAGGCTCACAGTAGCAGCGAGGTGCCTGGACAGTGGAGGCTCTGCAGAGTTTATGAAGACATGACTTACAGACTCAAAAGAGAGCCTCGTAAAGGATTCCTGCCTCCTAATAACCAACTGTGACGTTGTGGACTTAGTGAATCAAAATTTAGTTTAGACATTATGAACTATTTTATGCAATTTACAATTGGTCAAATAAATACAAATTTGCTTACTTTTAACGGCAAGAGCTTAAGAAGGCCCTGAGTTTCTGAACAGTTTTGCTACCTTACTGTCTAGCCCAGTTTGAGACAGCAGCCCGACATCTGTACTAAAGTCACTTTACACAGAGAAAACTAGATACAGCAAGAGCTGTGAAAGAAGAAGCAAAAAGATGTACCAGTGGTCTGTTGTTTGGATTAGAAGACAGAAGCTTATCTCATGCCTTATTACAATTTCAATTCCAAATTAATTAATAATTTCAATGTGAAATGGAAACAAAGGAGGGAAAGCAGTATTTATGTGATCTTGAGGAAAAGGAAGCATTTTCTAATCATGACACTAAAATCAAATACAATTAAGGAAAAGATCAATTGTGTTTTTTTTAATCATTTTGAGCATAAACAGGCTAAACAATATTTTTAGGCTTAAAACATTCAAAAATTATTTGTTGCATACATATAGGATAAAAAGTTAAGATCTTTAATATATAATGAGCTCTTGGAAATCAATGAGAGATAAATATAGCAAAAGGAAAATGGAAAAGGACATGCATAGGCTCTGCCCAAAAAAGACAAACAGATGGCCAATACACATTTGACATAATATTCATTCTTAATATAATGCGCAGAAGTTCAAATTAAAAGCAAGAATAAGATACCATTTCTCCTTTGTCAACTATATTAAGGTTAACAATGATAATACTTATTGTTGGCTAATGAAGAAGCCAAAAATGGTGGCAGAAGTATAGCTTCATCTTTCCACAGGAAAACTTGTCAATATTTATTTAAAATCCTTAATATTTATTAAAAACATTCTTTTTGATACTGGAATTTCAACTATAAAAATTACAGTGATGGTATAAGTATACTCATCTTAGGATTTTTAATATTAAAAAATTGAAACAAGCAAACATACCAACAGTAGAGACTTGAGTTAAATAAATTATCCACCTTACATCATCATCAAAAGTTTTAATTTAATAGTGCATTACATTGTAGAATTATTTTTTATTCTTTAAAAATAATATTGTAGAAGAATATTAGTTAATATGGGAGAAATTTAGGTTCTTGTTTAAGGTCAAAACAACAGATTGCAAAACTGCATGTACTGGTGATCTTACTGCTTTTAAAAAATATTGTGTATATATCAAGAAGACATAAAAGAACATACGAGAACATGCTAATGAAAATTATCTTTCAATGTTAGGATTATAGGTAATATTAAGCAGACAAATGGAAACGATCTTATGCTTTGCACTGTAAAACTTTCTGTTTTTGTCACTCTTAGTTTGAATTGGTGATAGAATTTTGATTCAATATTACCGAGTTGGCACAAAATTGAATCAAGGACAGAACTTAGGACATCTAGCATGATAGATGGAAACTGAATGACAAAATGATTTGGGGGTGATGTAATGATTTTAATTCTTCTGGCTTAAAATGGTGACTGGCCCAAAAGAGGAAGGTATGATTAATGTAACTGGGCTGGCGGCATCCACTACTGGGGTTCGGATGAGTTTGTTTGGTGGCATTTCAAGAGCCAGTTTGCATAAAGTCCTCAGCAGCCATCTGGGAAGGATCATCTCAGGACACGCTTGGCCTAAGAGCGAAGCACCGCAGTGAGAGGCTCAGTGGTTCTGCGTTATCACTGTGTTTGACACTCACATGTGTCCCAATACAATGCTGGTGAATTTCCTGAGTCCTGGGAAAGGAAATGGTTATATCAAAATTCAAAGACCTGATTTAGTTTTTAAAAACGTTACCAAACGGTAGAAACACAAGCACACTGCTTTGGTGCCTTTCTAGTAGAAAGTAATGCAAAAGGGGTGACAAGCATTCTGCCAACTGGCTCGGGTTGCAGTCTCTGTGATTTTATCCTTTTCTGCAAAAGCAGAGAAGCTTCCCTGGACTATGACACTCAACCCCACCCCTCAGCTATGCCTTGCTTAGGCTCTGATGGCTCCTTAGCACTGGGATGTAAAGAACTAGTTTCAACTAGCTTTTAGTGGGGACTGCCAATGAGCAGGAGGTTGGAGTTCGGGATGTTATTGCGCCTCAAATTAGGCTTATATTATACAGGGTTTTCTCCATTGGTCCAGTGGTGTTTAAACTTTTCTTTTGATTAGCAAGACACTTTTTGTGTGTTAAATATTACGTGTAATCCAAAACAAAGAAATGATTACTGCAGAGCTGATTGACATAAGGAATGTGGGAAGGGAGTAGAAAAAAGCCCAACTGCCCCTCGTTATTCTCTCTGTAACCTAGGAATACTTGTTGGAACCATCGGGGCTGAAAACCACAGATCCATCCAGCTTCCGTGTGCAATGCCTCGCTCAACGTATGTAGCAGCAAAGGCAGATCTGGATCCAGCACTCCTTCTTCTGGGATATTTTTCCCACCCCATCACTTCCTGTATTATTTCCCTAGCACATCTTCCTTGGCCTCTGTGGTGCTCCTTTTTGAGAAACACTGAGTCCTAGGGGTTAGGAGGAAGAGGAACAGAGCAGATGTCACTTGGTGAGATAGCCCTGAGAGAGATGGGACAAGCTACAGAAACCTGAGTGGAAATGCCACACAGTGCCTGGACGAGACTGCCCCTGAGTCCCTTGGCAGTGAAGCCGAGCATCTCCTTAGGGCTGTGTTTTCTGGAGGGCTTGAAGAGGCCCTGAGCAGGGTAGGTTTTCTGCAGGCATTCCCTCCTGCGGCCGCTCAGTGCAGCTGAACCCTCTGGCCTTCCCAGGTCACTGTGGGCCCTCGGAGAGAGCCTTTGATTTAACATGTAAGGGAATTCCCACTGGCTGATTAAATATTTTTATATTTTATCATCTTCCTGCAGCTAGCAGCTTTTGGCATGCAGGGTGTTTTTATGAATGTTATAAGTAAATATTATCGGGTCAGTCACAGAGATGATCATGGATTTGCAAGCCTAGGGCTGGAAGACATTAGGCCTCATGTTTAAAACAATGTGGATATGGAAAAATTAAAATACTGAGAACGTGAAAATTCTCAAAGCCTGCAACCGTGCATCTGTAGCCCAATGTTAACAGAATTCAGAAAAAATCAAATGGATTTTAAGTGCTACATTTAGATATCCAAAGGGATCTAATTGCTTTTTGACTTTGAGTTTTGAGCATGTATCAGGAGAGAGAAAGTAGGATTACGCTTTCACATTAAAAACCACCAATTTTGTTTTCCAGACAGGACTAGACTCTTCCACAAAGCATGACAGATTCTCAAGATGCCAAACCGCTGCTTAGGGTTTCCAGGGGCCACAGGTCACTCTTGGTTCAAATGGTCCTTTGGAAAATAAAATAAATAAATAAATAAAACCCGAGCTCCAGTGGCATCATAGTCTAGTACCTTCTTGGGCAAGAAAGTCTGGGTGAGCTTCTTGGAAACTGATGTCAGAAAAATCCTCCTTCTTGACACAGGGTGACTCACAGCCGGGAATTTACTTCTTCCTAGGCAACTGCTAAGCTTCTGCTGTGGCTGTGGCTGTTTCATAGCCACAGGCCTGGAAATCCCCGGGGAATCCATGCAGAGCGTCACTGATCAGTGATTCCTAATGACAGCTGTCTCAAGATACCTCAAAGCATCTTTTCCACTTTCCTCCCGTCTCCCACAGTCCCTGGCACAGGTCAGAATGAATGGAAGGTGTTTAACAAATACATTGGATTTGATTTGCTCATCTATTTTGCCCTATCAACCTCATTTCAGCTCTCCCAGTCGCTTGCTGTTTGCCTCTATGCTATCGCAAATCTAAACTTACATGAGTCCAAATCATTTTATAAGTTTTCTCATTAGTTCGAGTGCATTTATCCAACACATCTATAAATGTTCTTCTCTTTCAAGGTGTTGGCAACTTAACACGATTTGCTGTCATCTGCAAATTCAAGAGCCTGGCCTAAGTGTGTATAACTGACAGAGTCTCAGTGCCAGGGACATAGCAGACAGTAAATATATAAGAAGGGAGGAAGGGAGGGAGGAAGGAAGGAGGGAGGGAGGGAGGAAGGAAGGAGGTAGAGAAGAAAGAAGGGAGGGAGGGAGGGAGGAAGGAAGGAGGTAGAGAAGAAAGAAGGGAGGGAGGGAGGAATCGCCCTAGCATAGTTCAGTTTCACCAGGGTGATTTTGAAACCCCTAGTGAATATCCTGATTGAAGGGTAGGCCCCTGTAACAACCTAGGTAAGAATCCTCTTCCAATGGGGAGGTGCAGTGGAGATAAGATGACAGAAGGGCGTGGAGGAAGGAAAGTGTTGAAAGGTCAGATAGCCTATGGGGCCCAGGCGCCAGGAGAACGGCGCTGAACACACTGACCCAGCTCCAGCAGGAAGTTGTGCTGAAGCTCCTGCCAAGTTCCACAGCTCTGCTTTCTGCAGTCCTCAGAAAGCTCTTGAAACCTCTGTTTGAAAAAAGCTGGTGTAGATTAGGGTGTCTTATCAAGCTGATCTGAATGGAATGAAAACCTTCGGAAGTCTAGATAAGATGGTACCTTCCACTTTCTCTTGCTTACCTGGCCTGCCTATCGCATGGGGGGAATAGATCACGTTGGTTGTCCCAGGCCCAGCATCGAGCCAGTCTGCTGGGGAAGGTTGACAGCGCTGTTGGGGAAGGTTCACCCCATCGGCCCTCTTTGCCACGGCCAATGCATCTTCACCAACCCTCACCACAAGAGCTGGGAATCACACAAAGAGATTTGTCTGACCTCTAGAAATGCCCCAGGAGATTTTACAATATTTTTCTTTGATTGGAACTTGTAGTACCACCTAACCAGAGGGTTTGGGTCCTCCCTGGAGAAGTCTATGGGATTGTAAGAGAGGGTCTTCTGAGAATGCATGAGAAGGGACCGAGTAGAGGGGACACGCTTACTTTGGTTCTAGGAAATGAGACTTTCTTGACCTCCCAGGTGAAGTCTTCAATGATAGAAAATAGCTAGGGAGGGGAGGGAGGGAAAGACAGCCAGTAATTTTTTAAAGACTCAGCAAGTCATGTTTGGTTAAAGGTTAGAGTTGTATGAATATTTGAAGCAGCTCTGTGCTGATAATGGTAATATCTTGCTCTGCTGCCCAGGCTGGAGTGCAGTGGCATGATACTGGCTCACTGAGACCTCTGTCTCCTGGGTTCAAGCAATTCTCCTGCCTCAGCCTCCTGAGTAGCTGGGATTACAGGGGTGCGCTAATTTTTGTGTTTTAGTAGAGACGGGTTTTCACCATGTTGCTCAGGCTGGTTTTGAACTCCTAACGTCAGGTGATCCACCCACCCCCGCCTCCCAAAGTGCTGGGATTACAGGCGTGAGCCACTGTGCCCAGCCAATAATGGTGATAGCTAATGAGATGAAATGCTTACTGAGGGCCAGGCACGGTGTTAAACGCTGACCTCCCTTGCTCCTCACCAGAAGCCTGTGAAGTAGGTACTTTCACCATCTTTGATTGGCAGATGAAGAATCTAAGGCTGACAGAAATGAAGCAAAATTTCAAGGCTACGCAGCTGGTAAATGGCCTAACTTGAACTTTTGAATTTGTGTTTCTGGTATTACATTATCTTTGTACTTTGGGACACACACACACACACACACACACACACACACACACACACAGAGATGTACACAAACAGAGTAAATCCTATTAAATAAATCCTGTTCCAAGGTTAAAATTGACAATTGCTTTTTCTTTTAGGTTTCAGAGTTTTCACCACTTGAATTCCCATTGCCCAGCTCTCAAGTGGGTTTGCTTAAGCACTCAACCATGTCACTGACAAACTAAAGCAATCTCTGACTCTCTCATTTCTCCCCCGAATGCACAAAGCAAAAACACAAACACAAACACTGCCTGGGTGTTCTAGAACCCTAGACTGAAAACCCGAGAATTTATATATGCAACTCAGGTTCCTCAATTTTCTTTGTTTCCAAAGATTCTGAAATACCTTCTGGCCCACTGCTTCCAGCCAAAGAGAAGTTTCCCTGACAGAGGATATCGTGGTTGTGGGGTTCTTGAGCCATCTTCTTAGAGAAGTTCCCTCAGCTTGTTTGTATTCGTGCGAGGCATTTGTGCAGGGAGCTCTTGGAAGGACATTCAGATTTTGTTCAGCTGTGTCTGCTGACATATTTCTGGCCTCTCTGCAAATAAGAGTAGAAGTCAAGACTCAAGTCCTGGAACTGTTCTGTAGCTAAACTCGGTTCCTCAGAATGTGAAAGCTGCTTTCAGGGTCATGTTCTAAGGCGTCTAGAGATGCTGCACTGAGAGAGGTATATTTCTTGAAATTTTAGCAATTACAATTTCTTAGTGGAAGTAATTAGATTGCATAGTTTGTTTCCTATGTTGGAAGTTACAGAGGAATCAAAGTCCCTCATAGCAAAAGTGTTTTTCTGTCCTAGCTCACTGTTTCCACTTTCAAAATATGTTAAAACAACAACAATAATAAAGCTATTTCAACTCTGCCAAATTCCCGCAGACCCCACTATTGTGACTATGTTTCTAGTTGATATTCTGTAATCCTATCACTTCTAGCCACACATCCACATACCACCCTGGCTTATTTATAAAGATAAATCCTGTGCTGAGATCACAATCTACAACCTTTTTTTTCTAAGTCTAAATTTGTTTTTGTGGCTTTATAAATGAATTGGAAAATATTTTCCAGTGAGTTTATTTGTTTAAAAAAGGTTTTGGTAAATAAATTGCTCAGAACAAAAACTAGCATTTACATTGTTAACTACCAGCTACTATGTATTTGGAATATCTGGAATTATCCAGGAACTGGTAGTTCAGTGTTTGAATGATTTATACTCTTGGGTTTTAATGTTTTCAAAGTGTGTCTGTCTAAAAATATAACTCCAAAATTCTGGCTCTTTGTGAGTATTTGCTTATGAGTGATTTAGACTTTGCATTATCCATACTTTTTTTTTGAGATGGAGTCTCACTCTGTCACCCAGGCTGGATTGCAGTGGTGCTATCTTGGCTTGCTGCAACCACCGCTTCCTGGGTTCCAGCGATTCTCCTGCCTCAGCCTCCCCAAGTAGCTAGGACCAGCATGCCCAGCTAATTTTTTTTTTGCATTTTTAGAAGAGACAAGATTTCAGAATTTTGGCCAACTGGGCTCGAACTCTTGACCTCAGGTGATCCGCCCGCCTTGGCCTCCCGAAGTGCTGAGATGACAGTTGTGAGCCGCCACACCCAGCCTGCTTTAGGCTCACTTTCTGAACTTCACTTTCCCCATCTTCAAAGTGGAATGAGTAATATCTACTTCATGAAATTATGAGAACTAAATGACATAAGACATGCAAAATAATGATTGCTCATCACACAATAAGTGCTCCATAAAGGGCGCTTGAAAATATGATCTCAAGAGTTCAGTTTAAAATTAACAACTGAGTTACAACATTTACAGCAATGTGTGTACATCTTCCGTCCCCATAAGCCTGCACGCTCTGGGAGGATGGGCCGTAGCCTCCCTTGACTGTCAACCTCCTCCAGTCTTCAGTCTGTCCTCACACAGCAGTCTCTCGGTAAATCTTGCTGGACTGAAATTCATCTGACTATCAACTTGCCATGCTCCCTGCTGGTATGATAAGTCGGAGATGTTTATATTTGTGATTCCGTTTCTTTTCTTGAAATAAGCTTAAACTTGTTAACTCTATTTTAAAAGATAATGGTTTTGTTTTACTCTTCTGTTAAAGCAACTAAATTTGAAATTCTGATGCAAATTCAGTAAATTAGTGTTAATAAGCTTATACCTAAAAAGAGTCAGCAGATAAATGATGTAATTGGCTTTTCCAGGGAGAGGTAAAATTGGGAGAATGACAATAATTTGTGATTTGCTTTGGGGCTTGTCTCAGACACAACAAGCTACAGTCCAGAGTGCTGAGCTATAGTGAAAACAAGAGTCAATCTCACATGTGAAAGTTATGTCCCCTCTCCGGTGAGAAAACCAACGTCATCAGGCCCTTTGCTTGAAAAGACCAGTTGAAGGCACATCAACCTGAACTGGTAGCTTTTACTCTATAAGGAAAACATTTCTCAACTTTCATCTAATAGCCCTTTTCTACTCTTTAAATTGTACAAATAAATGTATGAACAAATGTTCAAAGCTAATTTACAAATACTCTCTGGTGCTGTTGCAATACAGCACATATATTTGACTCAAAGCATGGTTAGCTCCAGACTTAAATGTTGCATGTGCATGTGTGTGATACAGAGACCTTTAATTCATAGGATTCTATAAATATTGGTCTAACATATATTTAAAACACCCGGTATTTGCCATGACTAGTGCAAAGTGTTAAAGACACGGCACAAAAGAACAGGAGTAAAGTGCTAAGATGCTTGCCTAGGTGACATGGGACCATGCTGTGTCACGCTATGGTTTAGAATTTGAAGCACTTTGTATACTGAAGAACAAGGTGGTGAAAGACATTTATTCCCAGCCCTTTGGGAGGCCGAGTCGGGTGGATCACGAGGTCAAGAGATCGAGACCCTCCTGGTCAACATGGTGAAACCCCGTCTCTACTAAAAATACAAAAAAGTAGCTGGGCATGGTGGTGCGTGCCTGTAATCCCAGCTACTCAGGAGGCTGAGGCAGGAGAATTGCCTGAACCCAGGAGACGGAGGTTGCGGTGAGCCGGGATCACGCCATGGCACTCCAGCCTGGGTAACAAGAGCAAAACTCTGTCTCAAAAAAAAAAAAGACATTTACATTGAGTGGAGAGCATTATAAATAGTGTCTACCTGCAAAGCTAGAATGGGAAGGTGTCCAAGACTGACAGCAGCTTTAGAGCGTGAGCATGCCATAGAAGGTGAGGGCAGGAGTGACGCTCCCCTGTTGAGTATTTGTCATCCTGGTCTTGTGGTCAAAGTCAGCCACCGGTGCTTTCTGGTAAAGGAGTAGCTTCATCAGGTCTATGTTTAAGAAAAGATGTCAATAGTGAGAAGGATGAATTCAAGAGAAAACGATTAATGTTTGATTTTGCCCTACGGGCAGCTTGTCTGGACACAGGATGCACTAGCTTTCTCAATCTAGGGGAAGGCAGGACGGGTCACTGCTGGAACAGGCCACTGTGGTGAGAAATTGCTGCTCTGCACTGCCCACCCATGAAAGGAGAGCAGTCTTGTCCTATAGTATTTGAGCCATAAATTGGTTAATGTTTCAGATTACAGGATATGACCAAGGCTATGTGTTCAATAAGAGACATTTTCTGAACATCAAGCTGACTACCAACCCTGATGAATATTATAAGTTCATTCAGGAAAATCAATTTCTATCTCTTAACACAAAGTAGTCCCCAGAATCTACCAGAATCCAAGCACATTCTCCAGAATCAGATGCATTTCTCTGAAAGATCAATAGCAACCATACATAATGGTGAAGTGTGTCCATTAGAGTTCCAGCAGGAAACAGATGGCATTCTCAAACTGTTACTCAGGGATGAATATTAATAAAAGAGTAATTTAAAACAGTGTGGGAAGATGTAGGGACATGTACAAGGGATGTTGAATGATCCTGGGCTAAAACGGCAGAAGCTGAAATGATGCATGAGCTCTTTATTACTCTTGAATGTGAAGGGAAGTGTGCCAGCTCCAGATCTCAGAGAGGGTTCCATAGGGAGACTGTTGCTGGAGAGCAGTTGTGGTGTTTTATGGAAAACATAGCCAACCTGTGCATACTACAGGAAGGAATTAAATGTACAGTTCCCTTTTCTTTCACTGGAGCAGGGAACCCACTGGTACAGACTGTACAGATCAGCCTACGGGGACACTGCAAGTCATGGAAGGTGAAAGTAGGTCTTCAGGGCAAACAGAAAATACTAAGCTGCATGCAGTTTTTGGTATGTGGTAAATCCACTTAAAATAATAATGCTGGGACATTAGCAAAATGGTGAACTAGGAAACTCCAAACTCGTGTTCTCTCAAAAAAGTGTTTAAAACAAACGTCAAATCAACCACAGGCTGTGTGAACCAAATTTACAAAAGTTTTGGAAAACAATCAAAGGTTTACAGCAACCAAGCAAACACCCAATCAAGAAAAGACTATCCTCTAAATGTCAGTGAAGTTTTTGTGATGTTTTACCTGCTTTGCCCTACTTCTCTCCCCGGGTGGAAACAGTCTTGGTCTGCAGTGGCAGCAACCCAGTTCCCAGTTCCTTTCTTTGAACCAGAAGGAGACAGTGTAACTTCTTTGCAGATTATTATGTGTGTCTGTTCTAATCTGCCTGGGAATAAATGAAAAACTGACTTGTTCTTCTCTGTCTTACTTAATTCAGAAAGCATGCAAGATAAGCAATTAGTACTGTTCAGAAAAGGTACAAGGGGACTGCAAACCCACAGACTGGCTGAGTCAAGAGATATATGAGAGTTCAACTAAGGCTTGAAGGAGAAGCTGGGGTGAGACTCTTTGGGAAATTAGGACATTCAAAAGCAGCTGTTTATATGGGGGAATCTAGGAAGCCATGTGCATGGCCAGGTAAGATATATGCTTAAAATAATTCTAAGGAGGCCAAGGTGGGTGGATCACAAGGTCAAGAGATCAAGACCATCCTGGTCAACATGGTGAAACCCCGTCTCTACTAAAAATGCAAAAAAAATTAACTGGGCACAGTGGCGTGTGCCTGTAATCCCAGCTACTCAGGAGGCTGACGCAGGAGAATTGCCTGAACCCAGGAGGCGGAGGTTGCAGTGAACTGAGGTCGCGCCATTGCACTCCAGCCTGGGTAACAAGAGCGAAACTCCATCTCAAAAAAAAAAAATTCTAAGGAGATGTCACATGGTCACCTAAGGTTGATATCTAGTCTCAGAACAAGGCTGAATGCTAAAGGATTTCCCCCAGAGCTGGTCTGAAAAGACTGAGAGGTGGTTTCTACCCCTTCCCCCACCTGTTTTGCTGGTATTTTTAAAATTTTGTTTTCATTCCTGGTCCTCAAGAAAATCTATCAAAACTTCAGCAGAACATAAGCTAGAGGAACACATGCTTCAGTGAGCACACATGTCAAGTAATAGTCTTGGCAAAAAATATTTGAAAAACGTCTCAGAACAAATGGATTACTACAGCCTTCAGCAATCAAAATCAAAACAGCAAACCCTGGGGAGGGGCATAACCTGATTTCTAGAATTACCACATTATAATTAGCAAATGCCCAATATTCAACAACAAAAAAGCACCAAGTATAAAAAAAATACAGAAAAATATAACTGATTTAAATGGATGAAATGACAAAAACTATCCCTGAGAAAGCTCAGACACTGGAGTTATTTTAAAACAACTCTCTTATATATGCTCAAAATGACAAGTGAAAACATGAAAAAAGAAGTAAAGAAAATCTTGAAAATTATGTATAAAAATGAGAATATCAACAAAGAGAATTATAAAAGAGTACCAAACAGAAATTCTGGAGCTAAAAGTACAATAACTGAAATGAAAACTTCACTAGTGGGCCTCAAAGGCAGATCTGAGCTGACCCAAAAAAGAATCAGAGAATTTGAAGATAGGTTATTTGAAATTATTGAATCTGAAGAATAGAAAGAAAATGGAAGAAAAGTTAACAGAGCCTAAAGGACTTATGGGATGCCATCAAGAGGACCAATATGTGCATTATGAAAGTCATAGAAGGAGAAAGAAAATGGCAAAGACTGTATTTGATAAAATAATGACCAAACTTCCCTAATTTTATAATATATAAGAACCTAAAGGGCCGGGCGTGGTGGCTCAAGCCTGTAATCCCAGCACTTTGGGAGGCCGAGGCGGGTGGATCACGAGGTCATGAAATCAAGACCATCCTGGTCAACATGGTGAAACCCCGTCTCTACTAAAGATACAAAAAATTAGCTGGGCACAGTGGCGCATGCCTGTAATCCCAGCTACTCGGGAGGCTGAGGCAGGAGAATTGCCTGAACCCAGGAGGCGGAGGTTGCGGTGAGCCGAGATCGCGCCATTGCACTCCAGCCTGGGTAACAAGAGCGGAACTCCGTCTCAAAAAAAAAAAAAAGAACCTAAAAATTCAAGAAGATCAACAAATTCCAAGTAGGATAAAGTAAAAGAGACTTACAACAAGATGCATTACAGTGAAACTGTTGAAAGCCAAATCCAGAGAAAAACTTGAAAGCATTAAGAGAGCAGCAACTTGTCACATGTAGGGGACCTTTAATAAGATTATTTCCCAACTTCTCAGCAGAAGCCATGGGGGTGTAAGATGATACATTTAATGTACTGAATGATACCCCCCAACCCAAAACACGCACAAAACTGTCAACTGAGAATTCTCCCAGCAAAACTGTCCTTTAAAAATGAGGGAGAAATTAAGACATTTCTAGATAAAGAAAAACTGAGGGAGCTCACTGCTACTAGACGTCTTACAAGAAATGCTAAAGGGAGTTGTTCAAATGAAAAGGAAAGGCTGCTAGACAGTACCTCAATATCAGATGAAGATATAAAGACCTCTGCTAAAGGTAAGTATGTGAGCAAATATAAAGGCCGCTAGTGTTGTAATTTTTGAAAATGGTTTTAACCACAGTCTTTAGTTTTTACACAATTTATAAGACAAATGCATAAAACATAATCATCAGTCTTAGTGGATATACAACATTTAAAGATTTATATTGTGACATTAATAACATAAAGTGGGGTGGAGCTTTATATGAGTAGTTTTTAAATGCAATTGAAGTTAAGTTCATATCAATTTAAATTAGGTGGTTATAACTTTAGGATGTTATATGTAATTGCAACAGTAACAAAGAAAGTATATATAAGTATATACAACAGTAAATGAGAAGGGTGTCACTACAAAAACTCAACACAGAAGACACAGTAATAGAGGAAATAAGGAACAAAAAAGCTTCAAGACTTGTAGAAAACACAACAAAATGGCAAAAGTAAGTCCACTGTTATCAGTAATTATATTAGATATTAATGGATTAAACTCTCCAATACAAAGGCATAGATTGGCAGAATGAATTTTAAAATGATAGAACTATGTGCTGTTGACAAGAGACTCAATTCAGATATAAAGATAGAATTAGATTGAAAGTAAAAGGATATAAAAAGATATTACAGATAAAATTAACCAAGCCAAAGAGAACTGAGGTAATCATACCAGACAAAATAGACTAAAAAGCTGTTACCAAGACAAAGAAGGATACTATATATTGATTAAAGGATCAATTTATGAAGAAGATACAATATATAATAATTATAAATGTATGTGAACCAAAATATTTCAAGGAAACATTGGTAAAATGAGAGAGATAAATAGATAGCTTTGAGATAATATAACAGACTTCAATGCTCCCATTTCAATAATGGATAGAACAACAAGAGAGAATATCAATAAGAAAATGGTGGACCTGAAGAATGTTATAGACCAAATACACCTGACGGACATGTAGATAACACTCCATCTAACAACAGTGGAATACATTTTTCTCAATTGTACATGGGACATTATCCAGAATAGACAATATAGTAGGCCACAAAACAAGTCTTAATAAATTTCAAAGATTGAAATTATATAAAGTTCTTTTCTGATTATAGTAGAATAAAGCTAATACTCATTAACAGAATACCTGAAAAACCACAAATGTTTAGAAATGAAACAGTCTTAAATAATGAATGGATCAAAGAAGAAATCACAAGGGAAATTAGAAATTACCTAGAGCAATGGGATGCCGCAAAAGCAGTAGTAAGAGGGAAATTTCTAACTATAAATGTTTATATTAAAAAAGAAAAAAGATCTCAAAAAAACAAAAACAAACAAACAAAAAAACCCTGAAGTTCCTCTTCACTGGAATTAAGTTATAAATAAAATCAGGAAGGAACTAGAAAAAAAAAAAAAACAAATAAGAAAACCTAAACCTGAAGTTTGAAGAATGAAGGAAAGAGTAGATTGTGGAGAGATAAACAAAATAGGAAATAGAAAACCAATAGAGAAAAACCAGTGAAACTAAAAGTTGGTTCTTTGAAAAATTTAACAAAATTGATAAAACTGTAATCAGACTGACTAAGGATTAACAAAATCGACAAACCTGTAGCCAGACTGACTAATAATGAAAAAAAAATGTGACTCAAAAATTAGAAAACAAAGTGAGATATTACTATTGATTTTGTAGAATAAAAAAAGAATGCTATAAACATTGCCAACAAATTGTCTAACCTAAATAAAATACACAAATTTCTATAAATACACAGCTATAAAATTAAATCATGAAGAACTAGAACATGAATAAACCTACAACTAGTAAGTAGATTAAATCAGTAATCAAAAACTTGCCAATAAAGAACAGTCCTGGGCCAGATGGCTTCACTGGTAAATTTCAAACATTTAAAGAATTAACAACAATCCTCAATGTTTCCAAAAAATTGCAGAGGAGGGAACATTTCCCAACTCAGTTTATGAAGCCAGCATTATCCTGACAGCAAAACCAGCAGATACTGCAACAAAGGCAAAACCACAACAGATAAATATCCTTTATGAATATTGATACAGAAATTCTCCACAAAGTACTGGCAACCAAATTTGGTCATTAAAAGGTTTATATATCATGACCAAGTGTGATTTACTCTCAGAATGCAGAGATGGTTTGACAAACGAAAATCAGTGAAATATACCACATTACCAGAATGGAGGAAAACAAAACAAAACAAAACATAATCATTTCAACGGACGCAAAAAAGCAGTCGACAAAATAACAATTGTGACTTCTCTTTATTTGGGATGTACTATGTGCCAAGCACCACAATAGGTGTTTAATGTAGAATCTTTTGAATTCTATTATACATTATAGGGCAATATCCTAAAGCATATATTAAACTAATGTCTTCTTCTTACATGCAAAGAAGCTAATGTTAGAAGTATTGAAGTAATTTATCAAAATCATACATATAAGTAAGGAGTAGTCAGCCCATGTATTTCAGGTTTGAGATTACAGAGCCTAGACTGTTTCTCCTACGTAGTGTCTTTTGCTCTGGTATCCAAAGAGAGTCAAAAAGGAAGATCCTCAATTGGAGAAAGTCAATTTTCATAAAATTGAGAAATTTTATGAAAGCTGACTTCATCAAACAGCCTTTTGTATCTTTATCCCCATTCCCCTCCCCACTGGTAATAGAGTAGTATTATTTTCATTACATATTGACTTATTTTGCTGAAACATAGGTCCCGTCGATCTCACTGCAGTATTGACTTTGAAGTGCTGGATGTTGTCTCCTCACTTTCTACAATCTCTTTGGGGAAAGAGGGTTCGTAGGGAATCAGCAGCATAATAATGGAGCAGCAACAGCAGGGCCACTAAAAGCTGTGGAAAATCAAAAGGAAATGAATAAACTGAGAAAGCTGGAATCAATTTGGTTTTGACTCAGAGTCATACTCTGTCTGTTTTGAAAAAAAAAAAAAATCTCTCTAAAAGGTTGGTGCCAGCTCACTGGAATTAAGTTATAAATAAAATCAGAATTATAGTGTCCAATTTTTTTATGGGTTTTTAATAGGTACACTGTTTAGCTTCCTGACAAACTGATGAAATGCAGACCTGCTAAGTCGCACAAAGACTGTTAGAATAAAAGAGATCTTTTGAGGTTATATCCTTTTTGTAGTGAAACTCGAAAATGTGCTTCTGCAGACTTCTGAATTTGTACCTGGTAAACTTTTAAAACCACTCTCAAATCTATTGCCGTGCCTTAGCACAACAGCTGGGGAGGTGGTTTACCTGTTGGGCCAGGTGTTCCCACTTTAGAGGTGATCTTTTCAGGCTAGGAAGTGGAAGAGCAGACGAAGATCCGATTTTTGTAACACAGTCTGAGGTGAAGGGACATTGGTTCCGTCTGAAAGCCTGGGTTTCTATCAGCTGTAGAGACTTGGGATTTCTGGGAAGAGGTACCTGGCATGTGAACTGGCATTTACTGGCATTATCTACAAAAGTAACTTCACACTTGGGTTTAGGTTCCATTTCTTGCCCTCTGCTCTTGCAGAGCTTTGCAACAGCCTCTCTCCATCACTAGCCATACGCAGAGGGTTCACAGACCTGTCAATGACAGGAGCACTACTTAATGTTAAGTAAGTGCTGGCCACAATGTAAATCTGATTTAATATGATTCCAGCTTCACAATTCAAACCCAGGTTGTTTTATATGAACCTGGCCTATTGAAGATAAAGCCTAACCTCCCAGCCGGGCGTGGTGGCTCATGCCTGTAATCCCAGCATTTTGGGAGGCCAAGGTGGGTGGATCATGAGGTCAGGAGATCGAGACCAACCTGGCCAACACGGTGAAACCTGTCTCTACTAAAAATACAAAAAGTTAGCTGGGCATGGTGGCGCATGCCTGTAATCCCAGCTACTCGGGAGGCTGAGGCAGAAGAATCACTTGAACCCAGGAGGCGGAGGTTGCAGTGAGCCAAGATAGCACTACTGCACTCCAGCCTGGACGACAGAGCAAGACTTGTCTCAAAATAAATAAATAAATAAATAAATAAGCCTAACTTCCCCATGCCCCCTAAAAAATGGAAGTTTAAAAGAGAAAAGATTGAAAGAAGGAAACAAAATTTCTATTTGTACTTCACACCAGGTCAGGTGACTACTGCTATCTAAATGCTTTAACCACGGGAAACAGAGTTGCATAAAGCAAGCATTTCCTATCTCTGAGAGAATCTGCTTATGAAGTTTGCCAGAAGATGTCCTACCTTGCAGTCAAAATGACAGACTTGTGAATTGCATGCCAGAGGGTGTGGGCACCATTTCAGCCTTTCATCTCTGGAGGTAGAGAGTGCAGGGAGGTCTCAGGCAAAGGCATAGATGGCCTTTTAATAGCCCCGCCTTTCCAGGCTGGGGTAGTTTTGGTTTTTAAGAAAACCTGGGGAGTGGGGGCAGGAGTGGGGACAGCAAATTAGCAGTTATGGTCTACCTGGAGGTCAAGTATCCCTGATCAGGAGCAACTCAGGGAGGAAACATCCCACTCACGCTAATCAGTGCCTGTGATACCATCCAATTCCTTACTGAAATATTGGCTAAACCCTTAAACAAAAGACTGGCTAATCCTCAAAGATCAGTTCTGCCCTCTGGGGTTTGTCCAAATCAATCTCACCCTTGTGGGTCATGGGAGACACAGTCTTTGCCTGCAGGGAACACTGGGTGTAGATTGCAATGCCTTGTTGGCACTTTTGAATTCTGCAGGTCATTTAACTCTGCTATCAGCATTAACTTGGTTCAAGTTCAAATCTAGAAATAGCTTTCTTCCTTATTCTCTGAAACCTCCCTCAACCCGCTGCTTGCTCCCCTCTCAAAACAAGCCTTTGTGTGGTTAGGAGACTGTGCCAGGGTGTAGCCTGCCCTCAGCAGAATGGAAGTGAAATGTGCCCTTTTGCTTGGATACTCTTGGTGTCTAAAAATAGCAGAGACACCCCTTACTGTACTGGTGACACACAGACTCATGGGGGATGAATAATCATATTGACAGTCATTTTTTGGGGTAAGTAGGAGAGAACAATGGGTAAAAGCTGATCCCAAAATATAAAAATGAATATCACAAATTTCAAAAGATGTTTTCGTTGTAAACTGGAATTTTTGGTTCTTGCTCAATGCCTCTGCCCTTTTTATTTTTTATTTTTATTTTTATAAGCCAAAGCAGTTGCCCTCATTCACAACCTTTTATTTACCAGATCGAGCACAGGGCACCGCCCCCATGTCAGGGAGACTCACACTCCGTTCTCTTTGAGAGGTTTGACTGCCAGGCTGGCCGGGGTGATGTGCATTGATACATTCAGGGCAACAGAAGATTGAACAGTTGTGCGCTCACATTCTTTAGGTAAAGACATTTCCCCTACCCTTTCCAATAATAAATCCATTTTCACACTGTGTAATGTAGATTTGTGGGTGACTCTGTAAGCAGTCACTTTTCCATTGCAAGTTTAGGATACTTTTACCAGCAATGTGCTTATTTTCAAGAAATGGTAAAATCAAAGTAAGAGCCACTCAGTTGGAGTGAAACGCAAGAGACGGAACCTGAAATCTTTTGCTACTTGCTTCCAGGTGTTTTTCCCCCTGCTCCACTAGATTGCACGCATACACCCTGATCCTACAAAAAGTGCCTTGTACTTTGGGACTACGGTGTTTTTGATGATAACAGCACACTGAGCCCTGCGGTGGAACGTCTCAGTAGCAGATCATGGTGAACAAGATAAGTTCACTATGCCCATAAATGTCTTTGAACAGGGGCCCACATGAAGCAAAGTGGGGCCAACGGTGAGGTTATATGAATCTCCTGGCCACTGTCTCCAAACTCCAGACCCACTAAGTATTGCTCCCAGTTGCCTGGAACTGGACACTTGCCTAGGAACAGAAGTGCAGCCATGTCTCAGAGCAATTAATGCTCAAAGCCAGAAGTCGCTTTATATTATAGGTTGCAGAGGCCAACTTCCTTGATGTATATTCTAAGACTTGAATGTTCAATGTTTAATACTTTTGAGTGGGAGAGCCAGGACAAGAAAGGAAACAGAATTCGAACACCCAGCTATTCCACCGTCTTTCATGAAAACCACAGTTCCTGGAAAAGATTTCTTAAGATGTATCAATGTTAAATTTACAGAAGTTGATAACTGTATTATAGTAACATATAAAAAATTCCTATTCTTAGGAAATAAACCTTGAAATATTTAAGGATAAAAGACCATGACATTACGTAACTTACTTCAAATGGCTCAGAAAAGAAATTAAATGATATAGATAGATAGATGATAGATAGATAGATATAGATAGATAGATGATAGATAGATAGATGATAGATAGATGATAGATGATAGATAGATGATAGATAGATGATAGATGATAGATAGATGATAGATAGATGATAGATAGATGATAGATGATAGATAGATGATAGAT
>CM052652.1:5940087-6005529 GCA_028533165.1 Leontopithecus rosalia | reverse complement strand
GATAGATGATAGATAGATGATAGATAGATGATAGATAGATGATAGATGAAGGTAGATCAGCAAATGATAAAGCATGTGGGTAAACTGTTAGATAAATCTGGGTAAGGGTAACAATTGTGTTTATACATTTTATCTTTAAGTAAGCTGTCTGTAAGTTTGAAATTATTTCCAAATAAAAAGTTTTTAAAATTTTCCCCCCACACTAAAGCTATTTTAGGATGTTAAAAGAGGCAAACTCTTTCAGGCCTCTGCCTTGAGTTGGCCGTGTTTAGGACGCAAAGCCTTCTAGCAACTTACTAGAGACAATAGAATGTAGAAAGCCAAGACTTCCCAACTCATCTGGTGAGATGGATTTACTGGGTAATTTGCAAGAATTATATAGGTGTCCGTTCATTCCTCTTGTTCATTCACCTTAGAGGCCAGGTATACTTCCTGCAGTTTAAAGTGGAATGTGTCAGCTGTAATTTGGGGTAAAATTCTTGGTTCATCACAGTGTGCAAAGGTCCCCAATGAATACTGAGGTGAAGAAAACAGACATGAATCTTTAGGATGCCAGCAGCACAAACTGAACATTTGCAAGTACTCCACATTTTGTGAAGTATTTGCGTACATATTTTGCCGTTTGATTTTACCCCAAGATTTGAAGTACAGGCATTTGTCCCATTTTGCAGTTGAGGAAACTGAGGCTCAGAAAGGCTGGTTCTGAATTGCAGAGCTGTAAGTAGAGAGGCTGAGACTTGAGTCTTACTATTATAAATTCTGTGCTCTTGTCACTAGGCTACGCTACCCTCTCTGTGGCTAGAGTAGTCTGCTCTCCAGCAGACATTTGCTATGTGCCTTCTAAATGCCAGATATTATACACGGCTCTGAAGTCTGTGGTCCTGCCGTGCCTATGTGCCTAGTAAAATGGTGCTAATAAACTGAAAAACACTTTACTTTTTGGCCATTTAAAACATTTTGTCAGAGAAATAAATACAGATGCCTGTTTTGTTTTGCAATTTTTGCCTTTGTTTTCCTATGCACGTAGAGACCCATTTTAGCTTTTATCGTAAATGTGGTACCAATGTACCCTACAAAGATAATCGTAACATCTCCTGGGAGATACTTGGGAATTTATGTAATCCAAACTTGACATCTTTAGAAAAGGGAAAATCAACACCAGAAGCTTCAAGAAATGTGTCTAAAGACACACAGCTAGTTAGATGCTGAACCAGGACTGGAAATCAAATTTTCTCATCACAGATTTTGTTTATTCCTCCTAGAAAAGGAATAGTTTTTAGAAAAGTGTAGTTGGTTTTATATTAATATTTTTTTCTTGACATCTTTTAAAAAGGAATCGTTTAAAAAGCAATTCTTTTAAGTTTATATATATATATATATATATATATATATATATATGTTTGTGTGTGTGTGTATATTTCTGATGTAAACATACAAGATTAACAAGCACATTTATCCACAAGAAGAGGGAAGAACTCAGATCAGCTCTGTTCTCTGTTATATTTGTCTTTTCTAATCAAAACCATATGAGAAGCTAGAAAAGAACCCAGAGCCCAGTATGATTGCCAAAGATGAAGAAGAGACAACAGAGAAAGAAAAATGAGGGAAGAGCGACGCAGAGACTCAATATGATTTCCAACGTTTCAGCACACACTCGCACTTCCAGCTCTTTATCAGATAAGAATGTTTTGCGCACATTGGGCCAATTTACCCTGCACAGGAAAGCCTGTAGCTGTGCTCTCGGCCCACCACTTCCTGTGGGAGTCAGCAAAACAGGCTCAGCCCTTCCATTCCTTTGACCAAAATGCTTCCAAGTCCTAGCTAGGAAGGGCCTCACTGCTTATCCGGCCATTTGGTGGAAGGAGTCCACAGTCAGTTCTTCGCAGTCATTAGGAAAACAATGTTCATTTGTCAGGTATCTTTCCCCCCCGTGTGTGTGTGTGTGTGTGTGTGTGTGTGTGTGCACGAACACACACATAAGAAAACTCAATCTTTTTGGGGCTCACTGCACTCCAATGCCTCACTATTCGTGCAAGTTGATCCTTTACAGCTGTAATGATCTGTTTCCTTGTCCCACGACACTGTAGGTCTTCAGGTGCAGAGAAAGGTCTTCTACCCACTGGAATTGACTTTCACTCACCTCTTCACTGCTACCAGAGTCCTTCTTCCGAGGGGAGGGGCTCTACCTTGCATTCTGGGAGGCAGAGATTCACAGAGTTTCTTTCCAATACATCATCCTAGGAGAGGAAAACGTCACTGGGAGGCTGCCTATTGAGATCCACTCTTTGGAGTTTCATTCTGAGACCAGCTTCTCCTGAGGCCAAGGGGCAAAGACAGATAAAGGATATGGTGCCATTTAATTTACTCTAAAATAGAATTTAAAAAGGTTGAGTTCATGGTCATCTCCAGATGCTCTCACCGGAGTCCTTCCTACTCCTGCCTCCCTGTCACCCTAGTCATCCCTCTGCCTTTGGTGGCATATCTCATAGCTTGTTTCCTAGGTGCCACCATC
Organism: Leontopithecus rosalia; assembly: GCA_028533165.1. Lineage (NCBI taxonomy): Eukaryota > Metazoa > Chordata > Mammalia > Primates > Cebidae > Leontopithecus > Leontopithecus rosalia. The sequence goes on along the minus strand of CM052652.1, from coordinate 6,003,017 downwards.
ACCAAACAACTGCTAAGGAAATCGGTCACCCCAGTCTTCCTCTTGGTGTCTTTGGAGGTCTGAAATCAGAATGGGGAGAAGGAGCAGCTGGATCCCCTGGTTTGAAATCCCTGTCCCAGAAGCTGCCATTCTGCTGTGGCTTTTCTTGAAGGATTTTCTCTGAGGGCTCCTGCCCCTCACCCCAGCCCAAATCAACTCCCGTGAAAAACAGAGCTCCAGTTAGAAGCTTCTTTTGGCAGACTGAGCGCCCTCAGAGTCTTTTCGTCTCCTTGCAATAAGGGAGCCCTCCCCAGAGCTGATTCTAGGCCAATTCTAAGAGTACAGGAAGAAAAATGGTGATTTCTGATTCAGGGATTGAGCCCCAGGAGGTGAACGAGTGCTCCTGTCATCTGCACAGTTAGTTTAGGAGAGGAAAAACACTATTTTCTCACCAAAGCTAGGTTTATGGCTGAGGCCTCTATAACAAAAGGCAGATTAACAGGAGAAAAGCGTATTTAGTATATTTTCTGTGGCACAAGAGCCTTCATAGGGAAATAGAGGCAAAAAGAAATAGTAAACGTGTTTTTTTATGCTAAGTTTGATAAAGAGTAGACCACTTGTGGAAGCATATGTTTGATCTAATAATAATGAACTGGGGACCTTAGCAAGGCGCGTTCGTTTAGACTCTCCTCTGTGACCCTGTGTCTTCAGAGTTAAGGATAACCCTTTTCTCCGGGTACAGGGAGGGCACTGCATGAATGAGGGTCTCATGCCCTGCATCAGGGGATGGTCAGAAAATACTTTCTGGATTTTATGACCTGCTGCAGGTGAGAAAGGCGGGGAGAAGAACAGAGTGACCTTCCTGCTTCTGCAGTTTTCTAAAATTCTCTCAGCTTAAAATACCGTGGGGTAGTGTGAACTGAATCCTGTCAACAGTGGGAACACAGGACCAAAAAGACTCAGATCACTGGTCTTTCTAGCACCCCAGTTCTGGCAGCGCTGAGCGGCAGGGAACACGCACGGGAGGGTGGGGCTGGGCAAGCTTCCTGCTCAGAGGACTGGTCCTTTGGTTTTTGATTATGTTTCTTACTGAGTAGAAAGAATTATTTATTTTCATTAGGAAATCTGGAGGAGTAAAAGGCCTAGAAATCCTCGGTGGGGATTATATAATTTATAATGAGGTCCACAGAGGGCAGGGCGCAGGAAAAGGGAATGACTGACGCGGCCAAAAGTTCAAGAAATGAAAGGAACCTAAAGATCCTCATAAATATCAGAAATCACAGATCCTAGAGGTATCCCTTCTCAGTATTCTCAACATTTTAAAACTGATTTTCTCACACGATAGTTTTTCAATGAAGCTTCTATGCATCTCTGCAACCCGAGATAATTTTCAGGAATTCCGCTTCTTACAGTTTGGGTCATAAAAACATGCACCCTTATAGAGTCTTCTGTCTCTAGAGGCACAAGGTGCTTTTCCTCCCCACATCCATAGACAATCTCTTTTCAAGAAAAGCCACAGCAGAATGGCAGCTCCGGGGATAGGGATTTCAAACCAGGGGAGCCAGCTGCTCCTTCTCCCCATTTTCCTCATCTGCGACAGGGACACAAGCCCTACAGAGATGGCCTGCCTCAAATCCTATAGCTGGTCAGCTGGCTGCCCAAGATAAGGACACATGTTTCCTGTCTTCCAGTCAAGAGCTTTATCATCTATAATATTCTGTGTCCCTACAGTTGAAGTGTATCAAGAATGTGAGATGTACTTGGAGTTTTCAATTCTTCAAATTCTTTAGAGTGCTCAAAATATTTCCTGGGAAAGAATTATTCGAGGCATCTTCTGGAAAACAAACACACAGTATATCCATCATCCAAATGGTTCATTAGTCAGAGAGAGAAGCATTGCTATTAGAAGCAGAGGATAGAGCTCCAGCCAAAGCCTCAGTCTGCTCCTGAACACAGGAGAGGGAAGTGAATGAGGGTCAGAGTCACAGAAAAGAAGACACCAGTGGCCATTTGAATTTGGCATGGTAAAAACTGACGAATGTATAGCCCAAGGCAGTCTAAGGCACAATTCCCAGGTTTAATATTTTAAGAATAAAATAACACAGACAAGTGAAATGATAATTGTTAAATGCTTGTAAGCATCCCCAGGAATCTTTAGAAATTTGAACCGCACTCTATAATTAATACATATGGGTTTTTTTTAAGACAAGAAAAGTGCAATTGCATTGAGAACTCACAAAGGAAAATAAAAGAGTTCACCTTGAAAGATATAGAATGCATCTCCCTCTGAGAGTGAGAAAGAAGGTGGGCTCTGACCAGAGGACCCCTGATAACTACAAGGGACAGGACAGCATCCCTGGAAGGAATGTGCAGGTGTAAGGGTTAGAGGGACTTCCAAGGCTTTTGTAAAAGGAATAGAGAGAAAAGAAACAGGAGGTCCGTTTAGTAAGTAAGAAGAAAGATGGATTTAATGATGGAGACAACATTTTTCAGATAATTACCTGTATCACTAAATTTCTCTATTAAAAAGAAGAAAGAAAATAGAACCCCAGGATCCCCTGGAATCTCTTCTTTTATGGGGGTTTAGGAGAGCAGAATCTGAACCTTTTTACAGTTGGACCTGAGTAAACAAGCAAATTTTAAAATGAAATGAGTTCCAAAGCAAGAAAAATGTATGTATGGTATTAGAAGTTGAGGGAAGGTTAGCTTGGGGAGGAGGAACTTGGGCTTCTGAGACACTGACAATGTTGTTTCCACACCCTGGTAGGGTTATAAGAGAACCCTAACCCTAACCCTAACACTAAACTACTTTATGAAGATACCCTGGGCTAGATACTGTGACCCATGCTTTCTTGGATGTGCTACACTTTAGTAAAAAGTAAAAAACCAAAGCAAAATAGAATGAATGTTTTTTAAGTATCAAAACTATCATGATATGTAAACCAGAATCAAAGGTGGGGCATTAAGAATAAGTAACTAACCAAATATGGTGGGTGGCTCACACCTGTAATCCCAGTGCTCTGGGGAGCGGAGGTGAGAGGATCACTTGAGCCCAGGAATTCAAGGCTGCAGTGAGCTATGATTGTGCCATTGCCCTGGGTGACAGAGCAATACTCTGTTTTTCTCTCTCTAAAAAGAATGGAATAATGGAATTATAAAGCAGCACACAGATATTTTAAAAATTGCTAGAAAGCTGAAGATTAAAAGCAGAACAATAAATCAGGGGACAACCATATCCTATTTTCTCAATCAATGTGTATCCTGTACAAATATATATAAATATCCCTCCCCCTAGTAGATGTTTCTCACTGATGGGAATTTATATCCTAATTGAAAGTAAATCATCATACTGTAATTTTTCCTTTTGCAGACCAAGTTTTCATATATATAATTTGTTTAAATTGGAATGTTTCCAAATATGTAGAAAGGAGTAAAATCCTATAACCATATGTGATTTATAAGAAAAGACTAGTCAATCAGCCAAAAATAATTTGATTGCTAATTGTGTGGCCAATTCAATACCATTTATCATTGAACATATAAAAGAAGCAAAGGTTTTTTTTCTCTTAAGAACAATTAATCTAATTGGGAAGAGAAGACTAACAAACATAATAGTACAAGATACAACACTGTTCAATTCTGTCTCTAAATAAGTGGCAGTAGGAGTGAGATAGTATAACCGTATGGTGTCCGAGAGTATGATTTTGATTCTCTCTTCCCCATAAACATCATTTCAAATGTTGAAAAACTACTGTATTGACTGAAATCTGTAAAGATTATAAACTAAGGACTCTCTATTTTATAGAAATCACCTGATGGAGATCAAAATTAGATGTCATCTTAAACAGATTCATTAAAATTTTCAAGGAAATAATGTGCAACCATTAAATGTGCATTTGGCTCAAAAACATAACATTTTGTGAAAATCCTAGAAAGTTTAAAAACAGGAGAGGGGAGGAAACAGGGGAAATCTCTCCAGTTGAATGTCGGTACCTCTGGGAGTGAGTTACAAATACCGTGAGTGGGAGGGAATTGGTCGGGACCAAGCGCCAAAAGCAATGTTGGGGTTAGAGTGTAAAAAAGATTGCATTAGCGATGAGAACATGACTTAGCAAGCAATGGTAAAAACATAACCAGAATCTGTGCCTCTGTCCAGCCTGTAACACAAACTCCAGCATTGAACGTAAAAAGAAATATTCCAGGAGGATGAGCAGCAGGTCATCTTAATGTCCACATTTCAGCCTTGTTTCCAACCCTCATTGATGAGGGAGTTAGAAGTTGCCCGTTAGTCAAGTTGACTCCTGGCTGAACGTGGTAGGTTGAATAATGGCCCCACAAAAATATCTTCTTTTTAATTCTCAAAACCTGTGTGTATTACCTTATATGGCAAAAAAGACTCTGCTTATGTAATTAAGTTAAGACTTTTGAGATGGGAAGGTCCAGGGGGCCCAGTGTAATTACCGTGGTCCTTGTAAGAGTGGGGCAAGAAAGTCAAAGAAGGAAGTAGGAGATGTGGCAACTACAGAAATTAAAGTGATCTGAGGAACACATCAGGAACTGGGGAAAATGTACCGTTGCCACAAGCTAGAAAAGGAAAAGGAGTGGACTCCTGCCTAGATCCTCCAGAAGGAGCCAGCTCTGAGAACAACTTGACTTCAGCCTAGTGAATCTGATTTCAGGCTTCTGACCTTCCGAACTGAGAGGGAATACCTTTGTATTGTTTTAAGCTGCTCAGTTTGTAGTAATTTGTTACAACATTAGGAAATGAATACATTGAGTAAGATGATCAATTGAATTAGGCTTGTTTTTTCCTAGGACATTTCTCAAGCAGGATATTGAATTAGTGCAGTGCTTTGGCAGAGTGACAGGTAGTTCACAGCTAAGCAAGGGCTTCTTTCAGAGAATTTCTTGGGTAATTTTTCTTACATTTTTTTCTGCTTTATTTGTGGCTTTAGAGTCTCTACGCTTGGAGTTTAAATCCGGATGGAGCCTTTGGTATTATCAGCTTTTTGGATTGCTACAAGAACCCATTCACTGGTTAGGTTTCCTGAAATTTTTGTCTATCAGTATTCATGGCCTGACTCCGGAATGAATGGAGACTGATACTCAGACTCCAGGAAAAAAGAAATTGATCACATGGCTTAAGAAAATTCTTACATTTGGAAAATTATAGATTAAAATATCAACACTTAAGGATCTTAGGGTATTTCCACGGGGATCCTTTGACTCAAATGTCTTTCTTGGTATGTGATTTGTTCCCCTCCTCATCGCAGCAACGAAAATGTTAAAACAATACTTAAAAAAAAAAAGAGTTCATCTTTAACATGTTTTCCTCCTCTTGAGGACAAAAAACATGAATTACTTGGTTCCACAGCCACTAATCGAGTGCCTACTTGATAGTAGGCAACTGAGACTTATTTTCCAAGGAAAGAAAGGAAAGAAGGAAAAAGAGGGAAGGGAAGATGAAAGCTCTTTTTTGATATCTCCTTTGACACTGAGTGAATGGGGGAGCTGGGATGAATTTCATCAGTCAACATCTACAAGATTTTAAAATTCACTTATAAAAAGTGTTGTGTTTACTTTTCTACCAGTGTCAGCCCACCTAGAAGCTTCCTTCTGAGCCTAGATTAGAGGAGAAAAATTAATGCTTTGGGTATTGAGAAACTGCGACAGAAAACTGCAGTGTTGGTGAGGAAAGTTTCAAACGATATTTGAAATTAAAATTTTAGTTATCTCAAATCTAAATAACTGGTTCCACGTTTTTGTAACTTTCTTTTTTTAATATTATTTTATTTTAGGTTCTAGGGTACACGTGCAGGTCATGCAGGGTTGCTGCATAGGGGCATATTATATCCAGCATTTGCTTGACTAACTATAGGCATAGCCTCAGGAGAGATTTCCATACCTTGTGTAGTTGTGAAAATATTGTTGTGAGAAGACACTTTCCAATCCTTCTGGAAACTTCAGCAGAATGATAAAGAGCTAATACAGTAAAAGCAAAAGGTTATTGCTTAAATATGGGCTCCGTATATACCTTTTCCCCCCACTATAAAGACGGGGTCTCACCATATTGCCCAGGCTGGTCTCAAACTTCTGGGCTCTAGTGATCTACCTACCTCAGCCACCAAAAGTGCTCGGATTACAGGCAGGAGCCACCGTGGCTGGCCTGTATACACTAATTTTTGCAATCAAATCTTTAGTTGGAATGGTAGTAAAAAGAGAAACAATTAAATATAGAAACGGTAAGTACTTGAGCTATTACTGAATTGATGCAGAAACAAAAGAAGTAGGCTTTATTCAGCTGTTATTCCTTAGCGGGCTGTGGGATTTGTGGCACCACACAGGGATGACACCCCACATAGAGGTGGTCTACACCACGTGCACACGATTTGTACGTGGTATGACAGTGGGCTAGCCTTGTGTTCCACCTGAGGAAGGGAATCCTGCACCGCCCCCACCCAGCCCCGACACAAAGGAAGGCATCTTTCTGGCAGAAAGAAACAGTGGTAAGTCAGGAGACCGGGATTCCAGTCCAGCTTATTCTCTCTAGCTGCTGTTCCCTCTTTTGGAACATAAGAAGGCTGAATCAGGTGACTCTGGGTTCTTTCTGATTCTGAAATGCTCCAACTTTACACTTGGCGTGGAGAACAGTGTTGTCTTTTAGAAAGGAATTTTTCTCCCTGTCAGGTTCTCCTGCCCCAAATGTTTCAGGTCCTGATTTGTACACAATAAGGAGCAAAAGGCACCTCCTTTTGATCCTGTGGTTAAAAATATTTATTTCTTTGGTGTTTGAAATGTTCTCTTCAACTAAACATTGTAACCTTGACATAGCTTGATTTGCACTGAAATATAAACATATTATTGGCAAGACCCCATGAAATAACTGACTTACAGCAACCTTGGAGTTGGCAGCATAACAGATCAAGTTTCTCATTATCATTCCATGCAAGATAAGAGAATTTTCCTCCCATTCAGCTGAGTATCAGCGCCTTCGTTTGTTGAGTGCTGGGTAGTGAGAGCTTTAAAATGCTCAACATCGTATCCCGTGATGTGAATTTCAGCAGCCTATTGGGGGGAGTTATTTTTAATCTCTTAATACATGATTAATGTGACCATTTTTCTCCTTATCACTGCCTTAGATTTAATTAACAACTGCTGTGATTATTCTTTCTGGTTGTGATGCTAGCCTATTAAGGCTTTGAATCGTGAATGCAACCCTGTAGGTTAAAAAGCCAACAAAATTGCTTTTGATGGGATAAGATTGGGAGTGTCTCTGTGGGTTAGTGAGTTTTTAAAAATTCGTTTGCAAGACCACAGAAGTTATTTATCAGAAAATGGGTATAAGTGGCCTTGCAGTTTAATAGGAAATTGTAACAAAAACATGATAATATGTAATAAAATGCACCATAACAAAAATGAATTGCATTGTTTCAGAAAACCTTACACAAAACTTAACAAGCATTTATTTCCATCTTATAAAATGAAATAAGATGCCATTCAATAAGGTTTGGAGAGATTACTTCTCAGCCCAGGTTATTCTCCTTTTTATGTGATCCTTTCCCATACTAGCTATGGAATTGCGGAAGAACACTCCCTAGAGAGTGAGCTGGCTTGCTTCCAACATTCAAATGTCCAAGTAAGGACTATTTGTCCCTCTCTACTTAGAATCTTGTTAAATTGTGAGCAGCAGCCTCTGAAGAGTGTCTCAACTTACCAAAACTATTAAAAATATGTTTAGAGCTATCTAGGACCCAGGTGGCAGAACAGGACCTTTTAATCAATCTTCAAGGTGATAAACTGAAACTGACCATCTTTTCCTTCTCTTCCTTGTTCGTTCTCATCACTAACTTCAAAACAATGCATAGATCCAAACAGTTTAATTCCCTTATTATTTATTCAAATGACCCCAAAGTGTGAATTTCTCATCGATTAATAAACAAATTGCAGGACCTTGAAAGAGAATACAGAAGGAATAAGTAAATGGAAAGATACCCAGTGTCAAAGAAAAAGTTAGTCTGACGCTTGTTAAAATGGTAAGGAAGACTGGAAGACTTTGTTCAGGACATTTGCAATAGCTGTCAAGACTATTGCAACACAGGAGAGAGACTGAGCTCAACTCCAGATACAGCAGAGACAGCTGGGGCTTTGTAGCCAATGAGCAGAGTGAGGGCTTTGGTGCATGACATATTACTAAGAGGAGACATCAAGAGTAGGAAGAATTCTTGCTAAACTGACTTAACAGGATTCTTGCTGAAGGCAAGTCGAGGACTTATATATTAAAAGCCAGCACTTTGGGAGGCCGAGGCGGGTGGATCACAAGGTCAAGAGATCAAGAGCATCCTGGTCAACATGGTGAAACCCTGTCTCTACTAAAAATACAAAAAAATTAGCTGGGCATGGTGGCGTGTGCCTGTAATCCCAGCTACTCAGGAGGCTGAGGCAGGAGAATTGCCTGAACCCAGGAGGTGGAGGTTGCGGTGAGCAGAGATTGCGCCATTGCACTCCAGCCTGGGTAACAAGAGCGAAACTCCGTCTCAAAAAAAAAGTAGGGGAAGAGGAATTTGATCAGATATCAAGGGTATCAAGGGTTAGAAATTCTCCCTAAAGTGACTTAGCAGGATTCTTGCTAACACTGGCCTCTCCATGTTTGGCTAGAACAGGAGCTGAGGCTGACATCCAGTCCAGAAAGGGCTTAGAGAGGTTTGGCTAAACTTTGGTCAAGGAGAGAATCATTGTCATCAGTAAGTGGTAACTATTATTAACAGAGCAACAACTTGACTTTGTCATTTGTCTGTTTATTTATTTCAGAGTACTCACATACCAGCTCTATTTTCTCTCCCATTTTTGCTGCTTTGGAATGTAATGGCTGAATTTAATATTCACCTTACTAAAATTCTACTACAAGTAATTAATTGACACATCCCATAGAGTTGGCTATAACAGGATTTTAACTGCAACTCTGAAAATTATAGGTTGCCATTTATAAGTTAAAAACCCGTTTCAAAAGACTTTTAAAATGGAGTCATTTATTAGAGTCAAAAGTTGTACTCTTTTGCTTCAAAGACATTGATTTGTGGAAGATGTTACTTGTCATAGAAAACAGATTGTCCTAATAAAAATCAGTAAGCTTCAAGGCTGGGTGCGGTGGCTCACACCTATAACCCCAGCACTTTGGGAGGACGAGGCAGGTGGATCACTTGAGGTCAGGAGTTCAAGACCAGCCTGGTCAACATGGTGAAACCCCATCTCTACTAAATATACAAAAAATTAGCTGGGCTTGGTGGCGCATGCTTGTGATCCCAGCTACTTGGGAGGCTGAGGTGTGAGAATCACTGGAACCTGGGAGGCAGAGGTTGCAGTGTTCCGAGATTGCACCACTGCACTCCAGCTTGAGAGACAGAATGAGACTCCATCTCAAAAAACAAAGGAAAACTCAATAAGCTTCAGAAAGCACCTCAGAAGTTGATTATTTAATTTTTGTGTGAAACTTGATAATGTAGGAAACTTAAATTATCTACTTTAATTTCTTCATCTATAAAATGAGGATTATCATATAACACAAGATTAATTTTTATATATAATTATGGTAGAGGTAAGTATTTCTGAAAGAGTAAACTCCAAAGAAGATATATCCCTACTTAGCAAAATGGTGTAAAATCACTTCCAGCCTGGAGCAGGCAGTGAGTGAGATGGATTCTCATGGTGCATGCATCTCTGTGATTTTGTGAGTCTATGATTGCCCCAGATCTGGTAATGCCACTAGTTTTGAGTTGCACTGAGGGAGCATAAGGAGAAGGAATTATGGTTATGGGAGAAAAAGTCTCAATCTCCAATTTATCATCCCAGCTGAAAAAATTTGCTTCTATTCAAATTTGAAAGGGTACATATTTTTAAAAACCAAAAGCATTTACTGGATGATTGCAGAGCTGTGACAATAACAAAGCCAAGTCAAATTGGGATAAATGTTACCTAGTACACAGAAAGCCCTCGGTAAATGTTTGTTGAGTTAAATCTCAGTATGAATGATTGCAAGATATTTTGGAAATTTAAAAAACCATGAAATATTAGACGTAAAAAATATAAGAATCCAATATTATTCAGGAAAAACTAAAAACATAAATCTTAGATTCCTAATCAATGATTTATCTCGTAAGATTTTCTGAGAAATATTAAATTAATTAATATAAAGACTTTGGATTTCATTTATTTATTTATTTAAGACAGAGTCTGACTTTGTCACCCAGGCGGGAGGGCAGCGGGTGCAATCTCAGCTCACTGCAACCTCTGCCTCCTGGGCTCAAGCCATCCTCCCACCTCAGCCTCTTAAGTAGCCAGGACTGCAGGTGTGTGTCACCACACCCAGCTAATTTTTGTAGAAATGAGATTTCGCTATGTTGCCTGGGCTAAGACTTTGAATTTTAAAATGATGTTTTGAATGTATTTTCCTGTCTTTTAGCTTGTGTTATTAGTTCGCACATATTAGATATTTATCAGCAAATATTTCTCGACTGCTAGCTGTCAGGTACTATTCTAAGCACTGAGGAAGCAGAGTGAACAAAACAGAAAAAAAATTCTTTCCTCATGGAACTTGGAGTGGTGGAAACAAATATACATATATATGTTACATAGACTATCTAGTGCTAATAAGTTATATTAGAGAAAGGTAAAACAGGGAAGGGGGAATGTGTTTTCATTAGCGGTCCGGGAAGCTTCCCTGAGAAGACATATCTGAGTGGTAACTGTTATCAGCAGACCAACGTCTTGCTTTTGCCATTTGTCTTTTTGTTATTTCAGAGCAATCACATATCAGCTCTACTTTTTCTCGTATTTTTGCTGCTTCAAAATTTGATGCCTAAATTTAATATTCACTTTATCAAAATTCTACTACATGTGATGGATTAACACATTCCATGGAGCTGAAGGGTGGGGTAGGGAAGTAGGTGAGCCTTGTGTGTATCTGGGGGTCGTGCACCCCGGCATTCCAAGTAGAGTGAACAGCAGCACCTATAGAGGCTGCATGCTCTGGGTGCTTGAGAATTTCAAAGAAGTTGCCGTGGCTGGAGTGGAGTGAACAAGGGTGAGGTTAAAAGAACTTAGAGCAAGTGCCTTGCGTGGTGGCTCATGCCTATAATCCCAGCACTTTGGGAGGCTGACAGGGACGGATCGCTGAGGTCGGAAGTTTGAGACCAGCCTGACCAACATGGAGAAACCCTGTCTCTACTAAAAATACAAAATTTTCCGGGTATGGTGGTGCATGCCTGTAATCCAAGCTACTCAGGAGGCTGAGACAGGAGAATTGCTTGAACCTGGGAGGCAGAGGTTGCGATGAGCCGAGATCACGTCATTGCACTCCAGCCTGGGCAACAAGAGTGAAACTCCATCTCAAAACCAAAAACAACAACAACAACAACCACAAAAAAACAAAAAAAAAACTTAGAGCAGAGGATGATGTGGAATCCAATCACATACGATCTTTGGGTCATGTCAGAATTTGAGCTTTTAATCTGAGATGGGTGGCCATTCCAGTTTTATGTGTGTGTGTGTGTATGTGTGTATTACTCAGGGTTCTCTAAAGGGACAGAACCAGTAGGATATACATATATATGAAGGGGAGCTTATTAAGGAGAATTGACTCACACGATCACAGGGTAAAGTCCAACCACAGGGCATCTGTAAGCTGAGGAGCAAGGAAGCCATTCCAAGTCCCAAAACCTCAAAAGTAGGGAAGCCGACAGTGTAGCCTTCAGTCTGTGGCCAAAGGCCCAAGAGACCCTGACAAACCGCTGGTGTAAGTCCAAGAGTCCAAAAGCTGAAGAACTTGGAGTCAATGTTCAAGGCAGCATGAAAGAAAGATGAAGGCCAGAAGACTCAGAAAATCTGCTCTTTCCACCTGCTCCTGCCTGCTTTATGCTAGATGTGCTGGCAGTTGATTAGTGGGTACCCACCCAGACTGAAGGTGGGTCTGCCTCCCCCAGCCCACTGACTCAAATGTTAATTTCCTTTGGCAACACCCTCACAGACACACCCAGGAACAGTACTTTGCATCCTTCAATCCAATCAAGTTGACACTCATTATTAGTCATAACAGTGTGGTAACATAGACATGACACAAACTTCACAATTTTAACTGGTTTTTTTTTTTTTGGAGACAGAGTCTCACTCTGTCAACCAGGGTGGAGTACAGTAGTGCGATCTCAGCTCACTGCAACGTCTGCCTCCTGGGTTCAAGCAATTCTGCTTCAGCCTCCAGAATAGTAGCGGGGACTGCAGGTACATGCCATCACACCCAGCTAACTTTTGTATTTTTAGTAGAGACAAGGTGTCACCATATGGGCCAGGGTGGTCTCAAACTCTTGACCTCATGATCTGCCTGCCTTGGCTTCCCAAAGTGCTGGGATTACAGAAGTGAGCCACTGTGCCCAGCCAACCATTTTTAAATGTACAGTTCACTGGCATTAAGTACACTCACGTTGTTCTGCGACCATCACCACCATCCATCTCCAGAGCTTTTTTGTCTTCCCCAACTGAAACTCTGTACCCTTTAAACAATGACTCCCCAATATCCAGTACCCCAAACTCTGGCAACCACTGTTCCACTTCCTGCCTCTGTCCGCCTATTTCACATACCCTGATGTAAGTGGAATCATACAATATTGTTACTTTTGTGACTGGCTTATTTCATAATGTATTCTAGGTTCATCCATGTTGTAGTGTATATTAGAATTTGATTACTTTTTATTGCTGCATAATATTCCTATAGATGCATATATGTAATATATACATACATACACATATGTAGTTTATTTATCTATTCATCCATCCATGGATGCTCAGATTATTTCCATCTTCTAGCTATTGCTCATAACGATGCTATGATCATTGGTAGACCAATAACTGCTTGAGCCCCTGCTTTCAAATATTTTTAGTGTATACTCAGAGTTGAAGTCGGTTCACATTTTGAACAGACAGGTGACTTATGTTTTTAATGTACTACTTTGGCTGCTGTTAGGAGAACAGGCTGAAAAAAGACGAGGGTGAATGGAGGCGACCTACTGAGAAGATATTTATTATTAAATCCTGAATGTAGTTTGAAGGAAGCGCCCACAAGGTTTGCTGGCGGACAGGTTGTCGAGAGTGAAAGGAAGAGAGGAGTCAAGGACGAGTCCAAGAGCCTTTTCTGTTCTGCTAAAAGTGTTCTTTACGTACCACATGAAAATGAAAGAAGCTGGCTCATAAAAGTTTCCAAAGCTTCTAAATATGCAAATATTACCTATTTCTGCATATTTCAGTAACATACTACATTTGTATGACAGATTCACTAGAGGATATAAGGCAGTCTTTGCATTGATGTGGCTCCCACAAGTTTACGCTTGGTGATATACGTGTGTGTGTGTGTGTGTGTGTGTGTGTGTGTGTGTGTGTACACACATACATACATAGTGGAGATTATTGATGCTTTTGATATCTCACTAGAAGCAAGAGAAAAATGTCATGTGTAAATATAACATAGCCTAAACAATCGTAACCTAATGTGGTTTGAAGCTTATGAGTCTTATATTAGTTTGATTTATTTTTTAACCAATACATTAGAGCTAATATCGAAATGTTTATTTTCTATTAAAAATGTTCATTTTTGATACTAACAGGCTCACATCATGTTCTAGTATAAAAATGTTAAGGTTATGAATCAATCCGAGGTTCACTAGCTTGGCTGCTGTTTCCTGTTACCCATCATGCACACAAATGCTCTGGAATGGTTAATTATGAAAAAAATACATCTCAAAGTTCAGAGAGAGTCAACAAAAACACCATCAATATTGAGGCCTTGGGCTCAGTGCTTTGCATGTCTTATTTTATCACCTCAAGAGCCCCAGAAGTCTACACAATCATTTATAGATGGGTAGACTGGGCCTCTGAGAAGTTACGTAATTTGTCCAAGATCCCAGAGCTAACAGACGGGGAATCTTTCTGAGACAAATACTTTGAGCTGATAACCTGGAGAATGGTTGAGAATTCAACCTCATCAGTCTCCGAAGTCTGTTACATGCATAATACAGACAGAGTGTAGACGGGAGAGGAGTGCCAGTACCTGCACCCACTACCAACCAATGCCTCTACCACAACAGTTAGGCTAGAGTCACTCAGAATCGGATGCCTAGTCTCCATTCAAGCAGACGGCAGCAGCAAGGACGTCTTTTCTGAGATCTGCGAATTTCCCAAAAGATCTTTCCTTCCAGACACTCAGTGATACCACAGTTCCTCCAGTGATGTTATCTGGGATCATCAGGTGAGACTGCTAGGGTTTCATGGCGGGAGATTCCTGTATAACAGATACAACAGACGCAGTGAAACCAGTAGTGTTACTCCCTCAAAATCCACTCCAACTCCACATGTGGTCATGAAACAGCCAGGTATTCCAGGCAACTAACTGTCCCTGCCTTGACTTATTGAGATAATTGCCTTCTGAGGGTAGCACCGGCCTGCTGTTGATGAATATGTCTGTGCCCATTAGATGAATAACATCTAGTTCTTACTGTGCCGCAGTACAAAATAAAAAAAGAGCGATTGAGCCAAATATAGAAAATGCGATTAGCCACACAACAGGCTGTAACCAGAACTACATGAAACCAAGAAAGAACAATGTTCGGCCAGCCATCAACCGACTGAAGAGAAGGCAGGTGTGAGCCCAAATATTCAAAGGAAACAGCGTCTCGGTCCTTATCTTTATTCTCATGCCCTTTTTCATTAGTTCCTTCTTTTTGGTGTTCAGATAAGCCACCCTACACAAGAGTCTCTCCCTCAGTCCTCCATTGCTTAACACACAATCTCATTTCTTCTTTTCTTCTTGCGCTATACTTTCTAAAACAAAAGTCAACACTCCCTGTCTTCATCTTAACTCACCCTGCACACTTTGCAAGCTGGCTTTGGCTCCAGTGCCTCTCCAAGGACTTTCATCTCAAACATATCTTCAGGCCGGGCACGGTGGCTCACGCCTGTAATCCCAGCACTTTGGGAGGCCGAGGCAGGTGGATCACGAGGTCAAGAGATCAAGACCATCCTGGTCAACATGGTGAAACCCCGTCTCTACTAAATATACAAAAAATTAGCTGGGCCCGGTGGCGCGTGACTGTAATCCCAGCTACTCAGGAGGCTGAGGCAGGAGAATTGCCTGAACCCAGGAGGCGGAGGTTGCAGTGAGCTGAGATCGCGCCATTGCACTCCAGTCTGGGCAACAAGAGCGAAACTCCTCTCAAAATAAAATAAAATAAAATAAAGCATATCTTCATTTACAAATGAATTCATAATCACAGAATGAACTTGCTTCTCAGGTCTGTTTATTGAGTGTGCCGTCACCTGCTAATCAAGGATTCTCTGTTGCAGCACTCTCTATGCGTTGGTTTTAATGACCTTACATTCCCGTTCCTTTTCCGGATCTATCATCGACCTCTTCCTAGTTTGCTTAGTTTGCACCCTCTTTTTTAAAATTCAGTTCTCGAAAGTGACTTATCCCTGAGGTTCAGTTCTCAGCTCTCTCCTTGGGTCCCACTGCACATTCTCAAATGGTGATGTCATCCATTCTCAAGGCTTAAGCAAAAAATTTACCTTTTTCTTAATTTCTGAATTCTATATAAACATTCTCAATTACTTCTTTGGTATATGAGTCATGGTGTTCATGGTGTTGATAATACCTGCTGTTGAGTAGCCCAGGAAAAGTCACAACCTTTCTGAGAAGCCCTCTCCTCTTTTGTGAGATGAAGGGGTTAGATACTCATCCAGGTTTCACATGGATATTGTCAGTCAAGGTTTCTGGGTGAAGGAGGAAACAATCTTGGATAGCCTGAACAGAAAGTGAATCTGTCATAAGGTATCTGGCAGTTATAGGATTGTGAGTGAGACAGGGAAGACAGATGGAAGGACTGCAGCAGGACGGCCCCAGAAGTTTACAAAACTGGAATCACAGACAAGTCTCAATAAAGGGAAAGTTTGGCTCTGCACCTGCAGTCACTACTGCCGCAACGACAGGTACCACTGCCACCACGCTGCCTCCAACACTACAACTGTGTCTTGGGTGTCAGGAATGGACTCCTGCTGGCCACCATCCTGGCATCGCATGCAAGATTCAGAGTCTCCAGTTGGACTATCCCATTGGCTGATCTTGGGATCGAGATCTTGGGATCCCAAGATCAGCCAATGGGATAGTCCAACTGGAGACTGTGCCCTCTAAGCCAGCAGAGACAGGATCGAGCTGACCCAAACAAACAAAGGGGATTTCCACCAGTGGGATGGGAATTGACTATTGCACAGCAAATCTTGCCTCCCAGTAAGGAATGTTTACCGCAGGTGTCTCAAAGCTACCTCAGACTCAAGACATTTAAAGCAAAAATGCCATCTGTTACTCAGAAAACTTGTGAATAAAACATCTGCATGTATTCAGGATACATAATCTTGCTTAACAAGGTTTTACTTTAGCAATAGTTCAACTTATGCAGTAATTACACTGGGCAGATAATTAACATTTTGATGACTTATTTCTCTTCTTTTCCAGTCCTAGCATACAGGTTTTGTTCAGACATGATTAATGAATGTGTGATTTGAAGGTTAAAGTCAACACAAAGCAAATCTCAAGACAGAGTCTGATCAATCCAGGATAAAATAATCTTGACTTGAATTCTTGCTCTTATGTGTGATTTTCATGACTATTTCTCCCTTGTAATTTTCTATGAGCTTCAATTACCAAGTAATGCTGCTTCAACCCCCTGAATGCTAATGATAGAGAGCAGAACGTGGTGATTAAGGACCTACCTTCTATTAGAAAGTAAGAACATACTGAGACTATGCTTTCTCTGGTCTTTTATTCTTTCCGTGTGAGGCAGATCATAACACTCTACACACTTATAGTAATTGTTGTCTTTAAACAGAATATTTAATTCAAATATTTAAACATTTTCATATATTGTTGAAGGAAACACCCAATAAACTAAGCGTGATTTGTGCACATGCAGGTCTACAGATGAAGAGGAGGTGACAGTGTGCCATGGCTCAAACAGACATATTTTCCTTTGCTTTTGATTGTGAAACTTGTCCCTTGCATTCATGAAACAATAAAGGGAATAACATGATGTTATTTGAACTTCTATAAATATCCAGAGAGGATAATAAACGCCTTCGCCACCTCTTAGCCCATGTGTTATGTGAATTTTCAGTGTCTGGCGGTTGTCACAGATGCACTTCATGGTTTTTAAACTTGGCATCTGATTACACACTCAGTGGACTCTTAACTGAATTACTTATTTGAAAATGCAAACTGCTCGCCTTATTTAAAATTAGATACTGTGTCTACAACCCTGGTATCCCTAATCCCCAGACTGTGCTCTGCTTTTCTTGTTCTTTTCTTTTTTTAATAGCAATTTATAGCCTTCTAAAATACCACAGAATATAATTTCATGTTTTGTTTATTGTTCATTATCTGTTTCTTCCTGCTAAAAAGTAAGCCCTCTGAGGGCTGAGGTCTTTACCTGCTTGATTCATTGACGTCCTAAGAGTCTCAAACAGGCCGGGCACGGTGGCTCACGCCTGTAATCCCAGCACTTTGGGAGGCCGAGGCGGGTGGATCACGAGGTCAAGAGATCGAGACCATCCTGGTCAACATGGTGAAACCCCGTCTCTACTAAAAATACAAAAAAATTAGCTGGGCATGGTGGCGCGTGCCTGTAGTCCCAGCTACTCGGGAGGCTGAGGCAGGAGAATTGCCTGAACCCAGGAGGTGGAGGCTGCGGTGAGCCGAGATCGCGCCATTGCACTCCAGCCTGGGTAACAAGAGAGAAACTCCATCTCAAAAAAAAAAAAAAAAAGAGTCTCAAACAATATCTGGCATATTTTAAGCATGCAATTAATATCTATTAAATGAACAAGCAAACACCAGGCAGACTGTGAGGCCAGCTGTGACACCTGAGACCTTGAGAAGTTTTCTTTGATGTGCTTCCTTGCTGTGCTCACCTCCTGGTCTGTGCCCACTTTCCCCCTCTGTAAAAACGTGCGTTTTAAGGTTCTCCAACCCGGTCACATCAAGCCTTCAAGGGCTCCTCTCACAGTTTAATACACTCCTATTTCTTGGCATAATTGCATTTTAACAAGGACTGAAGTCTCATATTAAAGGAAATCAGTTTTAATTTTGACATTTCCACCATGGTTTTGTCTTTGCACGTGGTTTATATATTCTAACAGAGGGTAAGTTTGGTTTGAAGAGAAATAGACTCAATCTTCGGATTATTGCATAGGATTCCTAATTTATGCTTTTTTGGTGAACAGACATTTGTCCAAAGGAGTTATGTCCTTTTTTCTAAGGTCTTACTGAACACTCGTGTGTGTGTGTGTGTGTGTGTGTGTGTGTGTGTAAAATAAAATCAGCATAAATCATAGCCTAATCACAAGGTACTTGGTGTTTTCATCAGCTTCTCTGGAAGATCCGGACTTACCATTGTATGAGTGTTACTTTTCTTCTACTTTCCTTCCTTTTAAAGTCTATAAATCACCATCATCATCTCATGAAGTTCGATATTGAATTATTTTAAGTTTCCTAACCAGATGCAGTAAAACCATGCCTATCTGAAAGTCATAGCTGGAAACCACAGCAGCCTGGAATTGAGTCAATAAATGATCTAGCTGTTTTGAATCACCTAATTAAAAGTATCTTTTCAAGATCTCCCTCTTTTCTTCTTGCCAACTTTTATTATCCTGCTGGCTTTCGGCCTCCAGAGGAGGTCCTCCGGGGCAGTCAAGTTTCGTGCAGCCAGTTGGCCTGGGGTGCTGAAGGGAAGAAGCAAGCAAGCCCAGGAAGGAGAAAACATGTGGCCCAGCCCAGAGCTGGAGAGAAAAGCAGGGCTGGAGGGGAAGAGCGAATGGCTATACTATTGTTTTATAGGCTAATCTCATTATTAAATTAAAAAAAAATCTCCATAGTCTTTTGAGACCATTTGTATTAGACCTTTATACTTGTTTTATTGTTTTGCTTGGTATTAAAATTTAAATTAAAAATCTTTTTTCACATGAATTTGAAGGCATTTTTCCATTGGCTTCTATATCCCTTGGTTGTATTTGACATATTTAAAAAACATTTCTAACATCTCTAGAAGCTCTTAGATACTTTTCTTTATCTTTAGTGCTCTGAAATTTCTTTTTCTTTTTTTCTTTTTTGAGACGGAGTTTTGCTCTTGTTAGCCAGGCTGGAGTGCAATGGCGGGATCTCGGCTCATGGCAACCTCCGCCTCCTGGGTTCCAGCAATTCTCCTGCCTCAGCCTCCCGAGTAGCTGGGATTACAGGCACGCGCCACCGGGCCCAGCTAATTTTTTGTATCTTTAGTAGAGACGGGGTTTCACCATGTTGACCAGGATGGTCTTGATCTCTTGACCTCGTGATCCACCCGCTTCGACCTCCCAAAGTGCTGGGATTACAGTGCTCTGAAATTTCTAACTGGTGAGTCTTAATGTGGGTCTTGATTTAAAACAGTTAAAATTATTTTGCTAAGAATTTGAAGAGGCTTTTCAAACTAGAGACTTGAATTTTTTAGTTTGAGAAATGTTCTTGTATAATTTTTTTCTTGCATAATTTTTAATGAAGTTTACCTTAAGATGAGTGGGGATGGATCAAGCTCTTTAGCTGAGGGACTCCTAAATGTCAGCATGCAGTGGCAGCCCTTGTTCTAGGTCATGCAATTTCTTAAGAGACGAATTCTTTAATCTCTTACCTGGGAGGCTGCAACATTCAGGCTGGCTGCTGATATTCTGAGACCAGTGAAGGGGAGGAGAGGGATTAGGGGCTTCACCATTCAGATTATAGACTTTCATTTACCTCCTCTCGTCCTCTTTCTTTTCTCTGTAGCCATACCTGGAGCCTTTGAGTCTCCATCTTAGAGTCCTATGAACATTTTCTAGGTAAATTCCTCTGATCTCCTGCAGAGGTACGGTCAACTGGAAGCAGGTGTACAGCACATTCTAGAAGTTCTGCGGCTCTGCACATTGATTTTGAGCAATGCTCTTTCCAGCTGTTCTTCACTCCAATCTTCTGCGGCACCAGGATCCTCGAGTCCTGAGTCTTTCAGGGCTCTGCCTGCAAATTAGTGCGTCTTTTGCCAATACTTAGCTAGTAGCTTCCTCCCTTCTGCTCCTTCACTGACTTTCTGTGCTCCAAAAAATTTCTGAAATCTTTCATTCACTCTCCCTTTCTCTTAGCCCTTGTGAAATACAGCTTTAAAAAATCAAAGTTCTTTGTTATCCTGTTAGTAGGGTTCAGGAGGGATTTTGAAGGTAAGAGATAGTCTGCCATGTCTAGCTGGAACCCTAATCAGTACTTTTCAAAAATGTTCTCTATAGGAGCCCTAAAATTTCCACTTCAATAGAAGATGGATGAGGTGGGAGACTGCGGAGTTTCAGTACGATGAGTCTCTAACAATGCTTTGACCGGTATAGTTTTGTTTCATCAGTTTCATGCACTGAGGTTCAGGCAAGATGTCTTTGAACAAGAAGTTCTGCCGCTAAAAATTATCTGAAAACTACTAGTTAAGATCATCTTTAACTTACATTTCCAGTGTTAATGTTTGATGACCACATAGCTTATTTATTCATTCAACAAATAGTTATTGACTTTCTTCTACCCTACGACAGGTACTGGGCTAGGCACTGATGTCCTCCTATTTGGTACAAACAGAGTTAATAAGAATGCTGCTTTGTATTGACATATTTTATAATAGTCCCACATCTCACTTATTTGAAACACTACATAGATTGAATAAATTCAAGCGATTCAGACTTATCGGTATCCTACTTGAAGAGCAGACATCAGAATATTCCATCAGCCTACTTCTCCAAATAATGACCCCGGGGACGTGAATGTGATCTTTGCTTAGGGGTAGAAAGTAATTAAAAGATTATGTTTTTCTCTTTAAAACGTTGCCTTTAATTTGTATTCAAGTAACAGCACAACCTTGATTTAGTTCAAATGATCTAGCTGCTTGATCATTTGGAAACTGATTTTGCTTTAAGTTATATATTACCTCAATTTCAGATGAAGAAAAACAATTTTTTTAAATGTGCAGCTGGAAAATTACTCAGCTAGTAAGTGAAGGCACCAGTTCTCCCCAGGTGGCTGTTTCTCCAGGGCTCCCTAAGTCCACAGATGGCATCACTCAGTGTCCCCAGGTTCTTACTTTGCTAGAGCTGCCATAACTAAGTACCACAAACTAACTGGCCTGAACGGAAGAAATGTATTGTCTCACAGTCCTGGAGACTAGAAGCCAGAGATGAAGGGCGCAGTGGGGTTGACTCCTTCTGAGGAATGGGAGGGAGGGTCTGTTTCGTGCCTCTGCCATCGCTTCTGGTGGTTTCTAGACTCTTTGGCGCTACTTGACACATTGCACGTCACCCTGATGTCTACCCGCGTCTTCACATGGTGTTCTCGCTGTGTGTGTGTCTGTCTCCACGTTTTCCCTTCTACAAGGACACAGTTATACTGCGTTAGGGCCCATCACAATGACTTCATTTTAACTCGATTACCTCCATAAAACCCTCTCTCCAAACAAGGTCACGTTCTGAGGCACTAGGAGTTAGGATTTCAATACATGCATTTTGTGGGGGACACAATTCAACCGGTAACACTCAGGAACCTGGGTGTCATTTCTGATACTTCCCCCTGTCTCTGTCCTCTCCACATCTAATCCATCAGCAAAAGCTTTACATTAAACACACGTTGGGTCTGGGTATTTCTTGCTATTCGTCCCTGACCATTTTCATTCTTTCTCCTGAACTACAGTAGGAACTTTCTTACTGATCCTCTGCCTCCGTTAGGTTATTCCTAATCCATTTTCCATATGCAAGCCAGACATCTTCCAAAAGTGCATATTTGATTATATCTCTCCTCTTCTTACAACATCCAATGACTTCCCATTGCCTAAGGATAAACACAAAACTCCTTTATGTGGCTTACACACAATTTGGCTCCTGCTCCCCCTCTCCAGCCTCCTCTCTATTTTATTTCTCTAGTGCTCTGAGCTAAGGCCAAACAGGAACTCCTTTCAGTTCCTTGATTGCACCATGCTGTTGCCTCTAGGCTTTGAACAGGCCGTTCTCAGTCTGCAGCACTCCTCCAAACTCCATTCCCCAGACGCTTACTCATATTTTAGACCTCAGCTCTCATGTTGATTAGCTTCTGGAAGGTCAGCCCTCCACAGTGGGCTGAATGACACCCCCAAAAAGATATGTCCACATCTTTATCTCTGGAACTTGTAAATGTTAACTTATTTGGAAAAAAAAAAGATCTCTGCACTAAGTTAAGGATCTTGGATGAAGAAATCCTCCTGGATTATCCAAGCAGACCTTAAATCCAATGACAAGTGTCCCCCTAAGAGACACATAGAGGAGAGGGCCTACAAAGGAGAAGACCACATGAAGACAGAGGTTACATCTGAGGTGAAGTGGCCACAGTCAAAGAAACCAGCAACCCCCAGAGGCGAGAAGAGATGAGGAATCCAGACGAACCTCTGGAGAAAGTATAATCTTACCGGCTCCTGATTTCAAGCCTCCAGAATTGTGAGAGAATAAATTTCTGTTGGGTAAGCCACCAAACTTGTAAGTTGTATGGTGACCCTAGAAAACTGGCACAGCTTGCGTTCGTATACCAGGTGCAGTCCTGGTTGTATGTGTCCACAGGCCCCTTGGGAGTCCTCTTTCCTGAGTCACCACTCTCTCTTGTTAGTTATGGGATTTGGTCTGACCCAGAAGCTGTGAGTGCTGGGAAGGCGGGAAATGCCTTGCTCCTGGCTGCATCCACAAGGATTAACCCAGTACCTACGGCATGCCACGGGTGCTAATATTTAATATTAACAAGGGTAATAATAATTTTTCCTGAATAACTAAATTAACTAATTAGTCATTCATCAAGGCTGCAGTTTAGGTACTATCCAAATGGTATAGATTTGAAAAAAGAATCGGAGTCTGGCACCTGTGAATAGTCCATAGTTCTGACCTTCCTAGTGTCTTTAAGATCGTCTTCATAGTAGACAGAGCGAACATCTATAGGAAGATGCCTTAAAAGCACCTCCGCAACCAACACCATCCTCCAAAGTGAAAAGGAACACAACGTAGTCTGCTTTGATCTGTATTCTAACCGGCCTTCTCCTCAGAACATTTGTCAGCATTTATTTTTTACGTAGCATCTTATTCTTTAAAGTTGTTAAACCAGAGTGACATGATTTTACACCTAGAAAAGTTTATAGTATAATGGGAGAAAATGAGAACAATAGTTTTTCTTTTCTTATAAACATACAATCAGAAATATATGAGCAGATATGTGCTTTCCAAAACTAAAGGAGAACTAACAATGATAGGAATGATAATAAGCAAATTCACAAGTTGCAGGCCTTTTACATCCTGTTCTTACTCACCGTCATTACTTGGTCCTTTCTTTGACGTCCAGCGTCTTTCCCTTGAGAAATTTCTCCTCCCAAGAGACCTGTTGAGCAATCAATCCCATGACCCTGACTCTGCAGCCAAAGGAGAGGCTGAACAGAGCAGCCTTGCTCCCGGACATCATTTGTTCAGTGGTAAGCATGTGTTTCAAGTAAGATCAATCAGATTTATTTTCAGGGATTCCTGTGGGTATCACGAGAGAGGTGCTTTTGTTATTTTCTTTTTCTTCTGAGATGACTTGCTCTAGAGATGACGCAATCTAAACTGCTCTATTAAGGCCAACACATGGGGAGAGCCTGCCTGAGAAGGAAGCCAACAAAGAAGAAAAGCCAGAAAAGGGGGAGAGAGAAAAAATCTTGCTGATGTCGTTTAATCCCCTGGATCCAGGAATGACTGTACCTCAACCTGATCTTGAACTATCCCTATCTTTAGATCATGATATAAACTGTGAAAGAATCAGGGTAATGTGAGAGACAGAATGGAATGCTATGGAGACGGCTAGATGCACTTCAAAAATGAATGCTCCCCTTCCATGGTATAGAGTTGTCACTGGGTAGCAGTGATTGGTCATTATAGACTAGATTTCCCAGCCCTTGGCATGTGTATATGGGGACATGTGGTTTGCTTTTGCAAATGGAATGATGGTAGGAACGAAGTCACTTCAGAGCTGAAGGAGTGAGTGTGCCCTCTCAACTGTTGCCTGAGCTCAGAGAGGACTCCTGTCTTAAAGGCGTTTTAATTTAATATCAGTAGAAAACGGTGTAGTTTCCTGAAATCAGTCCTGTAAGGGATTTTAAGAAAGAGACATATAAATAAATAAATAAATAAATAAAAACCCTCAATGCCCTTTTGAATTAAAAGAAATAATTGAATCAGGATAATGGTGATAACAGTTAAGTGACCTATCAAACCATGTACCTGTCACCTGAACACCAAGCATCAGAACTTCACCTCCAGCTCTGGGAGCTGCTCTCACTGACAAAACACTCGATCTTGGTCAGTTGACTTCTCAGCCTTGTTCTCACCAGAGGGAAGATCTTCCTCAAGCTTCCTGACTCCATCATCCAGTCACCTGGCCGAAACTTTTGCAATGAAAAGTTTATTAAACTGTTGAGATATTTGAGTCATTACTTTGAATTGGAATCATAGAGCAAAGTGGATGGGCCTCTGTAGCTCGTAAGCTTAACAGTCTGATGATTGTTTTAAAAACTTAGTTACATTATATTGTCAATAAAGTCACCTCTGTTTGGTCTTTGTTGTCCTATTATTTTAATCCTTTCTTCCAAGTTTGTAGAAGTTTGAAATTTAAGCTAAAATGATTGGAAGCTGTAACTGCAACCAAGAGGCTCAGAGAATATTTGAACTTGCAGTTATGAATTAACCAGCTAGTCCAAAAAACAATACCTGTTTGATTATTTTAAGATAGCAATAATTCTATTATTATGATGTGGAAACTTGAAGTTCAAGGAAACCTTACATAACCTATATAAAATCAGAGGCTGAGCCCACACACTGCCGTAGACTAGTCTGCACTGTGAATGGAACCCACAGGATGTTTGCTCAGCTTCGTGATGCAGCAAATTACTGGTCCCTGCAGCCTGGAGAACCTTTTTATATTGTCCATGTGATCATCTACTCTAGAGGCATCTCCAAGGGCATGAATGCTGCATGTTTTTGAAAATCTCCTCTCTTCTTCACTGATTCGGTTGTTGGTAACTGGGTTATGATTAGGACAGGTGGGCAGTTGGAACGTCACTGCTTTACTCTGTCATTCCTTCTCTGGGCCCTTTGGATACATGAGCATCCATTTTTATCTGTCTGGCCATTTTAGACTAGCCCTGAAGTAGTTTGGATTTGTACTGAAATGAGTGAAGACTGGTAGGCAAGGCTAGTTTGGAGAATGAGAAAGAGGTGTCTTGGAGAAAAAATGGGAATGAAAGAGAAGAGTAGAGGGAAATTTGAAGGAGTCGAGAGGGAAGATTAATCCAAGGGCTACTGGGCTGGGATGATCGCATAGTATTGTAAGAGTATGTGTATACACACACACACACACACACACACACACACACACTGGGGTTTAAGCCCCTGTGTGTGTGTGTATAAACATGTATATGGTTTAAACATATATATATATATATATATATATATATATATATACATACTCACCCGCATATGTATCTGTGTATATATACATATACACACACATATAAATTGTTTATACTGTATAAATTGTGTGCGTGTGTGTATATATACGTTATTTAAATTAGACTGTGGTATACATATAAAAACATGAAATTCCAGGGCTGCCTGCATGAAAAACATGGCGAAGCATATTTGAATAGGCTGTTCACCCATCATTCACTCATAAATATAATAAGCATCTACGGAGCTGCTTAGCATGAGCCGAACTCCAGCTCAGTACCTTGCAAGGGCTTCTTCTTATGATTTCCAACACTAATGTGCACATTTTGCGGATGAGAAAATGTGAACAATTAAGAGGACAAATGACTTGCCTAAAGTCATAGCACAAACAACTTGCCGGACAGTGGTTAGAAGACAGCGACTTTACATTTCAAATGTATTGCCTCTGGCTAACTCATAATTAAGGTTCAATTTGCCTGATATGATTTTTAGAAAGAATTTTCTTCTCAGACACAGAGTATCAGATTTCCGCACAAGTGTAAAGCTGGTAATGCCTGCCGCTTTCTGGGATTATTCTCTTGTGGCATGATGCCCAAAATGTTTAATGCTCATTACTCACTTCTTAAACTTATTATCAGGTGATGTCCTTTGTTTAGAAAAGGCATTTTTGCCTTTTAAAATATACCATTCCACATCAGCTCAAGAGTAGGGGCACTGAGGCATCCTGGCTTCCTTAATAAACGTCACCTATCTGGGACTGTCATCTTACCTCCTAGACTAAAAGTGCTTATAAAATCGCATTCAAGAGCATCCCATACCAGAGAATGGGGCTGCAGGAATCCAAATCAGATAATGATAACCTTCAGAAGAGCCCCCTAATTTGAATTCTAAAAGCATGGGAAATGCTCAGGTCAAATTGTATTACACATAGAGTTAAGCCAAAGAATATATCAAAGAGTGGAAAAGGTTTGGGGAAAATGATCAACTTTTGCAACTCATCCAGGACCACCACACATCACTGCCTGATGCTGGTCACTGGATAAAGAATTCAAATCCACTGGGCTTTGGGGAAGATAATCTTGCCAGCTCTAGGCCTCATAGAGAGTAGCCATTAGACCAGCGAATTGTGATGGAAGCTGGGCTCTCTGGTGTTGTTTAGTGAAACAATAGCATGCTTCCCTTGATTTATACACTCTCTGAGAGGGACACAATCTGACATCCTGTTTTGTGGTCACAAACAGCTGTAAATTGTAAATTAGGTGACAGCCACACTCTTCTATTTAATGGATATCCTCCCTGTTTTCTGGAACAGCTTTTCTTTGCCAACTGTCCTGATTTTACAATCTTCTTAAGCAACCCTTTGAGGCGTAGAAGTTTTTCTGAGTAAATTAGTCAGGTCTTGGTATTGAGCAATGGCTGCTACAAGGAAAACTTGAGGCCCCGTTGCAAATGTCATGCTCCTCCTTGACCAGAGTGTACCCAGGAGCAGATAGTACTTAGCCACTAAAATTTTCGTCAAGTCATACACGGCCTTGAGGATTACATTAGCAACAATTCAAAGTTGCTACTTGTTATTTTGAAAATGTAAAAATTTATATCTGATGATTAAAGGGTCATGAATGGCTTTTGGGGAGTCCATAAACCCCTGAAGAATTTTTTAAACTTTCATTTTATTGTGATAAGAACACGTAATACGATCACACTCTTAACAACATTGTAAGTGTACAATGATGGCTTACTAGCCAAAGGAACAATGTCGTCCAGAAGATCTCCAGAACTTATTCACCTTGCATAATTGAGATTTTATGTCCATGAATGAGCAACTTCCTGTTTCTCTTTCCCATAACCCCTGGCAACCACCCATTCTACTCTCTGGTTTCGAGTTTGACTATTTTAGATACTTCACATAAGTAGAATCATGCTTGTACCCTGAAGACTACAAAGCATTGATGAAGGAAATTGGACACAAATAAATGGAAAGACATCTACGGATTGAAAGATATAATATTGTTAAAATGTCTATACACCAAAAGTGCTCTACAGATTCAGTGAATTCCTGTAAAACTCCCGATTACTTTTTTCACAGAAATACAAAAAATAATGCCAAGTTTTATGTGGAATCACAAAGGACCCTGAATAGCCAAATCAAACTTTGAAAGAAGAACAAAGCTGGAAGCATCACACTTGCTAATTTCAAAATATATTCCAAACAATGGCAACAAAAACAGTGTGGTATGGGCATGAAGGCAGACGTATACACCAGTGCAAGAGAGGAAAGAGCCAGAAAGAAACCCACATGTATATGAACAACTGATCTTTGACAAGGGAGTCGAGAATACAGAATGGAGAAAGGAAAGTCTGTTCAACAAATGGTATTGGAAAAGCTAGATATCCACACGCAAAAGAATTATAGTGGACCCTTATCTTATACCACAAGCAAAAATCAACTCAAAATGGATTAGTCTTAATGTAAGACCTAAAGCGATGAAACTCCCAGAAGAAAGCATAGGGGAAAATCTCGATGACATTAGTCCTGGGAATGATTTCATGATTACAACACAGAAAGCACAGGTAACAAAAGCAAAAATAGACAAGTGGGAAACATAAACCCCTGAACTTTAAGCATAACCTCCTCTGCGTTTTTCTGAGATAAGGTTCATATTTTTAAAGTGATTCTAAAAAAAAACAGTCTGGAAACCTATTGTACTATATTATGCCTGCTTAACTGTGCACCTTGGAGCCTTCCTTAGCAAAATCTGATATGCAATGTATTATTAGACAAGGGGAATAAAAAGGAGTGCCAGTCCATTATTTACATTTGTTTGTCTCATTTTTATTATTGTTATTATTTTTAATTGACACATAATAATTGTATACATTTGTGGAGTACAGTGTGATATTTTGATATGAGTATACAATTGTATAATGATTGAATCAGAGTAATTATATCCATCACCTCAAATATTTATCATTTTTCGTGTTGGGAATATTCAAAACCATGTCTTCTAGCTATTTGAAAATTTACAATAAACTGTGAATTGCAGTCATCCTAAAGTGCTATGAAACAGCAGAACTTACTCCTGTCTAGCTGTGCATTTGTATTAACATGAATTAACCATCCTCTGACCACCTCCCCAGCCCCCTAGCTGTCACCACCTCTAGTAACCGCTATTATACTCTCTATTTCGATGAGATAAAAGTTTTTAGCTTCCCAATATGAATGAAACCATGTGATATTTGTATAATGTCCTCCAGGCTCATCAGAGTTGCCACAAATGGCAGAATTTCATTCTGCATTATGGCTGAGTAGCATTCTCTCATGTATATATACCACATTTTCTTTACTCACTCGTCTGTTGATGAACAGATGAGTTGATCAACATATGAGTTGATTCCATATCTTAGCTATTGTGACTAGCACTGCGATAAACGTAAGACTGCGGAAAGCTCTTCAACATAGTGGTTTCCTTCCCTTTTGGATATATTTCAATGGTGGGATTCCTGGATCATATGGTAGTTCTACTTTTCGTTTTTTGAGACTGCTTTCCATAAAAGCTGTAGTAATTTCCACTAGCAGTGTATAAAATACGTTTCCACTAGTAGTGTATAAAAGTTCCCTTTTCTCTAAATCTTCACCAACATTTGTTATTTTCTGTCTTTTTGATGATAGCCATTCTCACTAGGGTGAGATGATACCTCATTGTGATTTTGATTTGCGTTTCCCTGATGATTAGCAGTGTTGAGCATTTTTTTGGGTATGCTCCTTTGCCATTTGTGTGTCTTCTATTGGGAAATGTCTATTCAGCTCACTTGCCCATTTTTAAATGGAAATTGTTGTCATTGGTATTGTTGCTGCTGCTGCTGATGCTGCTGTTTGAGCTTGTGTATTTTGGGCATTAATTCCCTGCTGAATGAATAGTATACAAATACTTTCTCCGCTTCTGCAGGTTGTCCCTTTGCACTATTGATTGCTTTTTTTATGCTGTGCAGAAGACTTTTGGTTTGATAGGATCCCTGTTGTTTCTTTTGGCTTTTGCTCTCTGTACTTTTGAGGTCTTATCCAAAAAGTCTTTACCTAGACCAATGTCTTGAAGCACTTTCCCTATGCTTTCTTCTAGTAGTTTCACAGTTTCAGGTCTTACATTTAAGCATTTAATCTATTTTGAGTTGATTAGTATATGTGATGAGAGATAGATATTCATTTCATTCTTCTGTATATGCATATCCAATTTTCCCGGTATCATTTATTAAGGAAGCTGTACTGTCCCCATTATGTACTCATGGTGCCTTTGTAAAAAAATCAGTTCTTTATAAATACATAGCTTTATTTTCTGGGTTCTCTATTCTTTTCCATTGGTCTATGTGTCTGTTTTCAATGCCTGCACTGTTCTGTTTTGATTACTATAGCTCTGTAGTATATTTTAAGTCAGGTAGTATGATGACTTTTTGCTTTGTTCTTTTTGCTCAGGATTTCTTTGGTTATTCCTGATTTTTAGTGGTTCTATTTGAATTTTAGAATTGCTTTTTCTATTTATGTAAAAAGATATCACTGGTACTTTGACAGAGATTACACTGAATTTATAGATCACTTTAAATAGTATGGACATTTTCACAATACTAATTCTTCCAATTCATCAGCTTGGGATATATTTCCATTTTTGTGTGTCCCATTCAATTTCTTTCATCAGTGATTCACAGTTTTCATTGTAGAGCTCTTTCACTTCTTGGACCAAATTTATTCCTAGATTAATTTCATTTGTACCTATTGTAAATAGCATTGCTTTCTTTGGTTTTCTTTTTTTTAGTTACTTCATTATTGGTATATAGTAACACTACTGATTTTCATATATTGATTTCATATTCTGTATTCTGCAACTTTACTGAATTCATTTATCAGTTCTAAGAGGTTTTTTTGTAGCATCTTTAAGTTTTTCTATATATGAGATCACATCACCTGCAAACAGGGGCAATGTGACTTCTTCCTTTCCAATTTGGAGGCTCTTTGTTTCTCTTTCCTGATTGCTCTGAGTAGGACTGCCAACAGTATGTTGAATAAAAGTGGTAATCCTTGTCTTGTTTCAGTTCTTAGAGGAAAATCGAAAAGCTTTTTTATCTCCCTGTTCAGTAAGATGCTAGTTGTGGTTTGTTATATATGGCCTTATCATATTGAGGTATTTTCCTTCTATACTTAATTTGTTGAGTTTTCATCATAAAGGGCTCTTGAATTTTATTTGTGTCTATTGAGATGATCATATGGCTTGTGTCTTTTATTCTGTTGATGTGACATATCACAATTATTTATTTGCATATATTGAGCCAGATTTGAATCCCTGAGACAAATCCCACTTGATTATGGCATATAATCTTTTTACTATGCTGTTGGATTTGGTTTGCTAGTATTTTGTTGAGGATTTTTGCATTACTCTTCACCAGGGATATTGGCCTAATGTTTTTCTATTGTTATTGTGTCCTTGTTATTGTGTTTTAGTATCAGAGTAATACTGGCTTGTAGGATGGATTTTGGAAGAATTCTCTTCCCTTCAATTTTTTTTCTTTTTTTTTGGCGGGGAGAATAGTTTGAGAGGACTGGTGTCACTTCTTCTTCAAAGGTGTGGTAGAATCCAGCAGTAAAGCCTTCCAGTCTTGAACTTTTCTTTTTCGGGAGGATTTTTGTTGCTGATTTATTTTCAGTATCTTTTATTGGTTTGTTTGGGTTTTCTGTTTTTTCATGGTTCAATCTTGGTAGATTTTATGGTACAGGGATTTATCAGATTTTCTCTAGGTTTTCCAATTTGTTGACATACAGTTATTCATTATAGTCTCTAATGATATCTTATATTTCTGTGGTCTCAGTTGTAATGTCTTTTTTGTCATTTCTAATTTTATTCGGGTCTTCTCTCTTTTTCATAGTTATTCTAGCTAATAATTCATTTATTTTAGATATCTTTTCAACAAACTAGCTTTTCATTTTGTTGATCTTTTGTATTTTTAAAGTCTCTATTTTATTTGTTTCTGCTTTGGTCACTATTATTTCTTTTTTATTTACTTTTTGTCATTTTCTCACCCAGTCTGGAGTTCAATGGTATGATCATAACTCACTGCAACCTGGAATGCCAGAGTTCAAGCTGTCCTCCTGCCTCACCCTCCTAAGTACAGTTATGTACCACCATGCCAAGCTACTTCTTTTCATTTTTGCAGAATTCTTTTTATATTTTATGTTGCCCAGGCTGGTCTTGAACTCCTGGCCCCAAACAATCCTCCTGTTCCAGCCTCCAAAATAACTGGGATTGCAGGCATGAACCACTGCATATGGCCTATTATTTCTTCTACTAATTTTGGGTTTGGTTCTTATTTTTTTAGTTTTTTTTTGAGGTACATTATTAGGTTTTTTATTTGAAGTTTTTCTACTTTTTGATGTAGATGGTAATTGCTATAAACTTTGTTCTTAGTATTGCTTTTGCTGTATCATGGGATTTTGGATGTTGTGTTTCTACTTTCATTTGTTTCAAGACATTTTTAAGTTTTCTTAATGTTTTCATTGACCCATTGGTCATTCAGCAGCATGTTATTTAATTTCTATGTATTTGTACAGTTTCCAAAGTTCATCTCATTATTGATTTCTAGTTCTATTCCATTATGGTCAGAAAAGATACTTGATATTATGTTGATTTTTAAAAAAATGTTGAGACTTTTTTTATGGCTAACATGTGGTCTATTTTGGAGATTGTTCCATGTGCTAATGAGAAGAATGTGTATTTTGCGGTTGGATAAAATGTTCTATAAATGTCTGTTAGGTCCATTTGGTCTACTGTGTAGTTTAAATCCAATGTTTCTTTGTGGATTTTTTCTGTCTAGATGATCTGTCTAATACTGAAGGTGGGGTGTTAAATTCCCAGCTATTACTGTATTAGGGTCTATTTCCCTCCCTTTAGATATAATGATACTTGCTGTATAAATCTGGGTGATCCAGTGTTGGGCACATATATATTTAGAACTGTTATATCCTCTTGCTAAGTTGATCCCTTTATCATTATATTGTGACCTTATGTGTCTTTTTTTACACAGCTTATGACTTAAAGTCTATTTTTTCTGACATAACCATAGTTACTTCTTTTTAATTTCTGTTTGGATGAAATATGTTTTCTCATCCTTCACTTTCAGTATATGTGTGTCTTTACAGGTGAAGTGAGTTCCTTGTAGGCCCACATAGAGTTGAGTCTTATATTTTTATTCATTCAGCCGGCCTATATCTTTTAATTGAAAAATGTAATCCACTTATACTCAAGGTTATTATTGATAGGTGAAGACTCAATCCCATCATTTTGTTAATTGGTTTCTCTTATATTTTTGTATATCCTTTGTTCCTTTCTCATTGTTTATGTTTGTAGTTTGGTGATTTTCTGAAGTGATAATATTTGATTCCTTTCTCCTCATTTGCATATATGCTCTACCAGGAAGTTTTACACTTTTACATGTTTTCATGATGGTAGTTTTTATCCTTTTGCTTCCAGATATAGGACTCCCTTAAACGCTTCTTCTAAGGCTGGCCTAGTGGTGATGAAGTTACTTTCCTTCCACTTCTCTGGGAAAGACTTTATTTCTATTTCATTTCTGAAGGATGACTTTGCTGGGTAGAGAATTCTTGACTGGCAGCTTTCTCTTTCAGCACTTTGAGTATATTATCCAATTCTCTTCTAGTCTGTAAGGTTTCTACTCAGAAATCTGCTGTTAATCTATTAGGGACTTTCTTTTATATGTAACTTGATGCTTCTCTTTTGCTGTTTTGAGAATTCTCCCTGACTCTTGACAGCTTTACTATAATGTGTCATGAATGATTTATCTAATTTCATTAAATTGTTTATCCATATTCTCTTGAATCTTGCTGAGTTTTCTTAAGATCCTATTTTGAATTCCTTTTCAAGCATTTTATAGATTTCCCTTTCTTTGGGGTCTGTTACTGGAGGATTATTGTGTTCCTTTGGAGGTCTCATGTTTTCTTAAATTTTCGTGTGTGTGTGTGTGTGTGTGTGTGTGTGTGTCCTTACATTGATATCTGCACATCTGGTAGAACAGTCACCCTTCCAGTTGTATGGAGTAATATTTGTCAGAAAAGACTTCTTCCTCTTAATGTATCCTATGAAATCAGTAAGGTAGAATGCCTTGGCTTTGGTTCTGGGTGGGTGCAGTTGTATAATCTTTATGTGGTTTCTTCAGTTATAATTAATTGCAGCAATATCTGTGAGTCCCTCAGTGGCCTAGATTTTGGGTGCTTTTGGAAGCAGTGTTGCAGCTTTGCTGGGGATAGAGACACCAGGTAAGGCAGTTATCAGTCCTCAGTCCTTGGAGGGGTACATGCCAGGCATGGCAGTTCTGCTGGTTGTGAGAGTGGCATGCCTGCAGTAGATGCTGGGCAGACTAGTTCTTTGCCCCTAGGAGGCATGCATGACATGCAGCAGCTCTGCTTGTTGAACAAGCACCTGGGCAGCTTGTTCTCATGTCCTGAGGGTGTGCCTGTTGGTTTCCCTGGTCTTGGGAAGGCCTCCCTGCTGTGCTGTACAGCTTGTTTCTTAAAGTATGGAGCACTGTGTGGGCTCAGGTGCTGGGGTACAGCTGTACCACTGGGTCTAGCTGTGGTTGTGGCATTACTGCCTGTTGTATAGGTGTGAAGGGAAGTGGGAAGGGCCCCAGGGATATGGAGATGCAGGGACTGTTGGGTCCCAGAGAAGGATGCACTCTAGCAGTGATTTTGTTCTCAAAGTGATACCGTGCTCTAGCAGCCTGGGTCCTGGGGATTTGAGGGATGACAGAGAATTAGTTTCTTATCTGGATCAATGCAGCCATGTTACTTTAGGCAGCTCTTTATAGGCTCAGAGCCTGTGAGAGCTATGACACTATCCTGTAGCTAAAATTGCAGGCATCCATGGTAGTAATGGGCACCGCTGAAGATATCCTGGGAATCTTTTTTTTTGTTTTTGAAATGGAGTTTTGATCTTGTTACCCAGGCTAGAGTGCAATGGCGCAATCTCGGCTCACTGCAACCTCTGCCTCCTGGGTTCAGGCAATTCTCCTGCTTCAGCCTCCTGAGTAGCTGGGATTACAGGCACACGCCACCATGCCCAGCTAATTTTTTGTATCTTTAGTAGAGACGGGGTTTCACCATGTTGACCAGGATGGTCTCGATATCTTGACCTCCTGGGAATCTTTACCCCACAATGGGGAGTCACTTCTGGCTCCAGGCCAATCCCTGCCAGGCCCTTTGTTTTTTTCTCTATGCTACCACAACAAGTTTACATACTTCAGAGAGTTTTGTCAATTCTATGCTGAATTCCAGTGTTCTCCCTTAGAAACTTTACTTAAAGTGTAGTTGTTTACTTTTTGCTTTGGCCCTTCTTGAAGGAAGCAAGCATCGGACACCTATAGTCAGCTGTCTTGATAATGTCCCTGATTTTTAGATAAATATAATTAACATAAAATGTTTCCATGCTGATAGAAAGAATAGGTATAAATAATGCAAATAAAGGTAAATAAAATGCCGATATTTTCTCTGGAATTTTATCAGAAATTCACATTTAATGAGATTTACTGTTAAAAACTCACATTTTTTCTTATTCTGTTCAGCACAATTCCATCTTGTCTTGAATTTATCTTTAAAAGTCTGTGTTCTGTCAGATAATTGAAATGCACACCTTGTATCTGTAAAAATAGTCCACATAATTTATAATGTTTACATAGTGAAGTGAAAATTATTCAATTGTTTTTCTTGGTATAATGAAGGTTTCAGTCACATCTACTGTTGCGGGACTCAACAGTCTCTGTTATGGGCAAATAATCCAGAAAGCATCATTGAAAAGAGGGCATTCAGCAAGGTGGTCTTCCTGCCGATAAATGTGCTGTGAGAAGGTATACATTTCCTGACTTTGACAACTTCTTTTGTCAACAAGAGGTGATTTACTGTGTGTCTTATGTTTTTTTACATGAACTAATCTTCTACCAGAATTGAAGAACAAAGTAGATAGAATAAGTACCCTTGCCCTTTAAGATAAAAAAGTCAGATCTTTTCAAAGTATATACAGTTTACCTTGAACAATTCAGATCTCTTTTCAAAAATTATTTATTTTTGTATTGTGCTTCTCTTTTTCATTTTAATTTGGTTTTCACTAACTGCCTTCTAGTGTATAAGTCCACAATAGTTTTTTTCTCATCTAGTAAATGTGTGATCTGGACAAAGAGTCCAAGGTAGGGTCAGACCTAGAAAAGAGAATTGAAGATTGTACTTTATAAATGTCAATCTGTGATCAGATAGTTGAAAAAGGTTCCCGGGTCTTGGATCTTGGGAGGAAATAGATGTCTTTATACTTTTGCAAGTTCGTTTTGTTATTTTTAATTTGCTTTCTCAGTATAGACTCTTGAAACACTAACCTTGCCTGCATTGAAACTAAGAGAAAAGGGATTCTCCCACACTCTGTCAGAATAGTTACATAATTTATTATCAGATGATAGGTGATAGCAAGTACCATTAGCTCCAGAATGAGAGGAGAGCCAGTAGAATCACACCGGCGGTGGGGATGGAGGAAAAAAGAAAGTGAGAAAGTCAGCATTAACTCAGGCAGGTGCAGTTGGAGGCATGAAAACTTTCTTTCTTTAATCTTCAAGTGCAGCCTCTCTCTAAATGATATTCCTCCTTCCCCAGCTCATTAAAAATAGTTCACATCATGCTTTACTGGAGGCTTCACCCTTAACAGGACTAGACATCCAGATGGCATTTGGTAGCGTTGTCCTGCATTTCAGTTTCCAATGTGCTCAGTCTACACTGTTTCTCCAACTTTAGCACAACTTCAGGGTGTAGGATAAGAGTTGTCTGCTTATGTTTCCTTTATGCAATCGTCTTTCTTTCCTTCATATCTTCTAATTTATCTCTCATATTTCTGTCTACGATTTTCCTTTCATGAGTCTATGTAGATTTTAAAGAATGTTTTTTTCAGAAATTAAGATGATGCTTTTTCATAATTTGAATCATCAAATAGTTTTTCAAGGCTTGTTGACAAAAAAAAAAACAAAAAACCAAAGGAACAAAAAGAACTGCATCCTCTACACCCTCCAGATGTTCTAATTTCTGAGAGGTTACCATTTCACTTTTTAAAGTATTTATCTCCGTCTCTCCAGATGACATACTTTATTTTTCTATTTAGAGATTTTTTTCTTTTATCGCCCATTGAGTGAGAATTTACCACCTTCTGCGCTGTGCCCAATCCCTATGCATGTCCTATGTAATCAGTACTTACATAGCCATTACCGTGTAAATGCGGTTTAAAACGAAGTCATGTAAAAATATAACTTTTTTTGGTGGAATGTTATATTTTCCTTGGAATTAATAATCACCTTGGTTACTATTCCCTTTGTTCTCTCTGTCCTTATTAGTATTCACTCTCCTGTTTTCTTTAGTTTCTCTAATCTCTGTTCTAGAACTTCTACCTTTAAAATACTGGTCATCAGAAACTGGTCCTCTACATTTCTTTTCTAGTTCAGTTTTCTTTTCTCCGTCTTTTTTTTTCCAGATTTTCTCAGCTTTGCAGTCCAACATCTCTGTCAAGTTTTTAATTTCTACCGCAATATTTTTAATCTATAGAAATTTTTTCTTAGAATATTTGTTTTTAAAGAAAAATATTCTTTTAGTGTGTTTTAAGGAGCAAATATCTTCTCTAATCTCTCAGAGGTTGTTGATAGTTTTCTTCTTTAACTCACTGCAGTGAATTTGCCACATTGAATTTTGCTGTTTGTGAGTGTTGGTCTCTATTTTTCATGTTTCCTTAGAGACTGGATTATCCTTGGCTGCCTGCTTTTATTTAAGAAAGGGGCCCTCAAAAGTTGGGAGGGAACTCTGCACAGGGCTGGGACTTTTCACCCTTGAGGCACACAAGAGGCTGATCTGGGAACTCACTTACGGATTTTTTTTCTTGGGATGCTCAGATTTCAAGTGAAGAACTTCTTGTCCCCTGTAGGATGTAGGTCTGGCTGTCTGTGTTCTGGGATCTGAGTGATAATAGTGATTTATGGTCCCAACATTCAATGGCTAGATAGACTTTGACTTCAACCATCTGTTTTTAATAGGCATTCCCATCCTTAACTGTACCTGATTTCCCCTATCTTGGAGACCCTGCCTTTCCACCCAGTCTTAAGCATTAGCTTCCATCCTTCCACCAAGGTGGGGAGATGCTGAGGTTATGCTTTACTAGGTGGAAGTTCAGTGTGGAATCTGAAAGTCTAAGTGTTTCTTATATAGACTCTCAAATAACCATTTTGTTTTCAGCTCCCCTATCATTTCCAAATTTATAGTTACGTAATGTTGCCAATCTCTAAACTTTAGGGCAGTTCCACAGTGCAAATCATGTTCTCTTCAGCATTTTCCACTGGCAGGGTAGTTTGGGGATTTTTGATTTATGCGATGTCATTGATTATTCATCCTTTTGCTTTCCAGGCTCCACTATTGTATTGCCATGTCTTCCTCTCCTGCTCGTTGTCCTTGTGGACCAATGCCTTAAAAGTTTTACGTTCATTTTAGTCAGGTTTTAGGAGAGTGGATTGTGCTTAAGATACTCTCGTAACCATAAGTCCTCTTACGTAGGATCTCTAAAAGTAGTCTTCTCAAGAACACAAGAGCAGAGTTGTCATTTATAGTTGTGTAGGTGTGTAGTGCACAACTCTAAGAGAAACCATTCCCATCATAAGTATTATACATTTCTATATTTTGACAAACTTCTGGAAAATGATGGTAAAGTGTCTTGTCCCACAAAAATCAGGGTAATATAGCAATTGCTTAGCAGAGAGAAGTTTCCTGATGAAAGGGTAACTTTTTTTTAAATATACATTAAAGAAGCCATACAGAGCAGTTCTGAACAAGGGATATGAACTAAGACTTCTGATTGCAAAGATGTTTCTGA
The DNA here is from genome assembly GCA_028533165.1 of Leontopithecus rosalia. Lineage (NCBI taxonomy): Eukaryota > Metazoa > Chordata > Mammalia > Primates > Cebidae > Leontopithecus > Leontopithecus rosalia. Next base: position 5,964,498 of record CM052652.1, on the reverse strand, counting down.
GTCTCATAGTTTAAGTTGGACCAGACTGACTTCCAAAAAGACCTAAGCAGAGTTTCATAATGCCAAGCAAATAAGGAGTTTCAACCGGTGGCCTTTGCATAATTGAATAGTATTAGAATGTCTACTGTAACAGAAATAATCAAAATTTTTCTTGTCAACCTGGTGAAATGGGATCTTACTAATTGGTAATAGTTGCAGACAAAAATTGTATTTAAAGATAAAATCAGCAGTAGATTTCTGATTTAAAGTCATTTGGCTAACAGAATCTGATGCAAGCATCTATGAACTTCGTATTCAAACAACCATAGAGACAGCAAAAAGAATGGACATTTGAACAATATGAAAACTGACAGCCAACATATGGGCAGAAACTTTGAAGAAATTCCATCAATTATAGAGTATATGGGGTGGAAATAAAATCTCAATTGTTGATCTGCTTGTCCTTTACTCACTGAAATAGAATTCAGCAGATAGTTTTAGAGGGTAAGAGATTTGTGATACCCTTCTCGATGCTGTGCCCTGGTTCTGAGGTCTATTCCAAGCAAAAACCAGTGTGGCCACCCTGCGGTTGTTTGGAGACTTCTCTGTGGTTCACAAGACTTATCTCTCCATATAATCCATTCCCACATCAGTAATTTCCCTTCTTCATTTATTTGGATGTTTGAACCCCTAAGAAAACACACAGCAGGAAGCATGTATGGAAGGAAATGAGAAGAGAAGAGGGAAGGGAGGCCTGGCAGTGGCATGTTGCATTCTGGGAGCTTAAATCCCAGCAATAAAGGGTTGAAGGTGAGAGTGGATTTAGGAAGGGCATGCCATGATTAATTTTTCAGGACAAGGAACCAGCACTGAGGGAGGAAAATGTCTAAGTACATGAATGTGGGCCACACACTGGGAATTAGGCCAAAAATCATGCACCTCAATTTGCCCTCAATTGTCAATCAAAAGGGATTTTGTAACCACATCTAAAGGAACAAGAGACGAGGCTGAAGGCAAGTCACAGACTTTGTCTGCTAGCAAACAGGAAGTTTTGATCAATCTCTTTTTGTTCAACGTTAAGTAAATAGTTTCTTCTTGTTGATTTTCCAGATGGCAACAATAGACACTGGGACTCCAAAAGGAGGGAAGGAGGGAGTGGGGAAAGGGCTGAAAAACTACCTATGGGGTATTATGCTCACTACTTAGGCAATGAGATCAATCCCCAAACCCGGGGTAATTGAGGAATGAGATCAACATCCCAAACCTCAGCATTATACAATATACCCATGTAACAAACCTGCATATGTACCCCCTGAATCTAAAATGAAAGTTGAAATTATTTTTAAAACATAAATAAACAGGAAAAATAGCAACAACACATGGAGTATAAAAATATCATAGAATAATAAAATGGAGACAGAGTCTTTTGAAACATCTCAAGATGATTTACAGGACTTGGGTAAAGTTGGTATAATGATTTCAAATTATAATAATTATTTCACTGTTATAATAACAGTGGAAAGAGAAAACAATATTTGAAACAAGACACAGTGGTCGCCACATAAAAAGATGCACGTATTTGTGAACTAGAAGTGGAGGATAAATTAGAAAGTAGGTGGGGGCTGATGCCACAGGTCTCCTAGGCTCCGACGCTAAGATAGATCAAGGTATCTGGAAGACTGATTCTTTTAGGATATGGACTATAGAGGGCACCATAGATGTCAGTTGGGCTCGTCACCTAAAAACGAAGTTAGGGTAGGGCACCCACCCCGAAACTCTGTATGGAAATGGAAAAAGTTACAACTACTGCTGAAGCTTTGGCTTCAATAAATCTGTTTACATGGGGTGCAAAGAGGGAGCAAACAAAAATTACTGCCCGGCCAGAACCTGGGTCAGCTGCCTACAAGCTCTGGGCCTGGACTTCTGATGTACTCCATCTTGATATGCAGAGGAACCCAAGCACCAGTCTAAAACCTAGGGCTGGTTGTGCTGCTAGATGTGGAGGAGTGGTGTATGCGTGAAAGACGAAACAGAGATTGAGAGAGAAATGGAAAGTGTAGTTTAAGATGAGGACTCTGACTCCAATCATTCAAAACCTGGCTCTGGGTCTAATTGGCTGTGCAACCTTGGGCAAGTCACATAACCTTGCCATGCCCTGGTTTTTTCATCTGTAAAATTGATATTAAAGTAGCACCTACTTCATCAAATTATTGTAATAATTAAACTAACTACAACAATGCCTGACACGTACCAAACTACAATGCAGTGATAGAGTTAATTCTTCATTGGAAATTGTTAAACAACAAAACAAAACAAACAAGCAAAAAAAAGAAACAGAAAACCTAATCAATAACACAGAGAAAAAACTTGAGAAATTCTCTTGAAGTTTCTAGGAAAATTAAAAAAAAAAAAGAAACAATATAAAATAAAGTAAATGTGGCCAGGCACTGTGGCTTACGCCTATAATCCCAGCACTTTGGGAGACCAAGGAGGGTGGATTACCTGAGGTCAGCAGTTCAAGACCAGCCTGGCCAACATGGGAAAACTCTGTCTCTACTAAAAGTACAAAAAGGGTGGCTGGCAAGCTGGCTGAAGAGGAACAGCTCCAGTCTGCACTCCCAGTGAGATCAATGCAGAAGGCAGGTGATTTCTGCATTTCCAACTGAGTTATCCAGCTCATCTCATTGGGACTGGTTAGACAGTGGAGGCAGCCCACAGAGGGTAAGCTGAAGCAAGGCGGGGGGTGGTGTCGTCTTACCTGAGGAGTACAAGGGGTCAGGGAACTCCCTCTGCCAGTCAATGGGTGCCGTGAGTGCCCGTGCCATGAGAGATGGTGCTATCCAGCCCAGATACTATGCTTTTCCCATGGTCTGCACAACTCACAGACCAGGAGTTTCCCTCTGGTGCCTATGCCACCAGAGCCGTGGGTTTAAAGCACAAAACCGGGTGGCTGCTTGGGCAGACACTGAGATAACAGCAGGAATTTTTTAAATTTTTTTCATATCCCAGTGGTGCCTGGCATGCCAGTGAGGCAGAACCATTCACTCCCCTGGAAAGCAGGCTGAAGCCAGGGAGCCAAGTGGTCTAGCTCAACGGATCCCACCCCCACAGAGCCCAGCAGCTAAGATTCACTGGCTTGAAATTCTCATGCCAACACAGCAGTCTGAAGTCAACCTGGGAGACTCGAGCTTGGTGGGGGTAGGAATGTCCACCATTACTGAGGCTTGAGTAGGAGGTTTTCTCCTCAGAGTGTAAACAAAGCCGCCAGAGATGTTGTGACTGGGTAGAACCCACCTTAGCTCTGCAAAGCCACTGTAGCCAGACTCCCTCTCTAGATCCCTCCTCTCTGGGCAGGGCATCTCTGAAAGAAAGGCAGCAGCCCCAGTCAGGGGCTTACTGATCAAACTCCCATCTCCCTGGGACAGAGCACCTGGGGGAAGAGGCAGCTATGGGCACAGCTTAAGCAGACTTAAATGTTCCTGCTTGCCAGCTCTGAAGAGAGCAGCAGACCTCTCAGCACAGTGCTTGAGCTCTGCTAAGGGACAGACGGCCTCCTCAAGTGGGTCCCTGACCCCCATCCCTTCTGACTAGGAGACACCTCCCAGCAGGGCTTGATGGACACCTCATACAGGAGTGCTCTGGCTGGCATCTGGCAGGTGCTCCTCTGGGAAAAGGCTTCCAGAGGAAGGAACAGGCAGCAATTGTTGCTGTTCTGCAGCTCTGCTGGTGATATCCAGGCAAACAGGGTCTGGAGTGGACCTTCAGAAAACTCTAGCAGACCTGTAGCATACGGGCCCGTCTGTTAGCAGGAAAACTAACAAACAGAAAAGAATAGCATCAACATCAACAAAAAGGCCGTTCACACAAAAACCCCATCTGAAGGTCACCAACATCAAAGACCAAAGGTAGATAAGTCCTTGAAGATGAGAAAACAAAACAGCACAAAAAGACTGAAAGTTCCAAAAATCAGAATGGCTCTTCTCTGCCAAAGGATCACAAAACCCCACCAGCAAGGGAATAAAACTGGATGGAGACTGAGTTAAATGAATTGACAAAAGTAGGCCTCAGAAAGGGGGTAATAACAAACTTCTCTGAGCTAAAGGAGCATGTTATAACCCAATGCAATGAAGCGAAGAATCTTGAAAAATGTTAGAGGAATTGCTAACTAGAATAACCAGTTTAGAGAATAACATTAATGACCTGATGGAGCTGAAAAACACTGCATGAGAACTTCATGAAGCATACACAAGTATTAATAGCTGAATTGATCAAGCAGAAGAAAGGATATCAGAGATTGAAGATCAACTTCATGAAATAAAGTGTGAAGACAAGATTAGAGAAAAAAGAATAAAAAAGAATGTTCAAAGCCTCCAAAAAATATGGGACTATTTGAAAAGACCAAACCTACGTTCGATTGGTGTACCTGAAAGTGATGGGTAGAAAAGAACCAAGTTGGAAAACACTCTTCAGGATATTATCCAGGAGAACTTCCCCAACCTAGCAAGACAAGCCAGCATTCAAATTCAGAAAATACAGAGGACGCCACAAAGATATTCCTCGAGAAGAACAACCCCAAGACACATAATCATCAGATTCACCAAGGTTGAAATGAAGGAAAAAACGTTAAGGGCAGCCAGAGAAAAAGGTTGGGTTACCCACAAAGTGAATCCCATCAGACTCACAGAAGATCTCTCTACAGAAACCCTATAGCAAGAAAAGAGTGGGGGCCAATATTCAACATTCTTAAAGAAAAGAATTTTCAACCCAGAATTTCATATCAAGCCAAAGTAAACTTTATAAACAAAGGAGAAATAAAACCCTTTACAGACAAGCAAATGCTGAGAGATTTTGTCCCCACCAAGCCTACCTTTCAAGAGATCCTGAAGAAAGCACTAAATATGGAAAGGAACAACCAGTACCAGCCACTGCAACAACATACCAAATTGTAATGACCATCAACACCATGAAGAAACCACACTAACTAATGGGCGAAATAACCAGCTAGCATCACAATGACAGGATCAAATTATCATATAACAATATTAACCTTAAATGTGAATGGGCTAAATGCCCCAATTAAAAGACACAGACTGGCAAATTGGATAAAGAGTCAAGACCTATTTGGTATACAGTATTCAGGAGACCCATCTCAAGTGCAAAGACACACATAGGATCAAAATAAAGGGATGGAGAAATATTTACCAAGAAAATGGAAAACAACAACAACAAGAAAAAGCAGAGGTTGCTAGCCTAGTCTCTGATAAAACAGACTTTAAATTAACAAAGATCAAAAAAGACAAAGAAGGGCATTGCCTAATGGTAAAGGAATCAATGCAACAAGAAGAGCTAACTCTCCTAAATACATATGCACCCAATACAGGAGCACCCAGATTCATAAAGCAAATTCTTAGAGACCTACAAAGAGAGTTAGACTCCCATACAATAATAGTGGGAGACTTTAACACCCCACTGTCAATATTAGACAGATCAATGAGACAGAAAATTAGCATAGATATTCAGGACTTGAAATCAGCTCTAGACTAAGAGGACCTAATAGACACTTACAGAACTCTCCACCCCAAATCAACAGAATATACATTCTTCTCAGCACCATATCACACTTATTCTAAAATTGACCACATAATTGGAAATAAAACACTCCTCAGCAAATGCAAAAGAATGCAAATCATAACAAACAGTCTCTCAGACCACAGGGCAATCAAATTAGATCTCAGGATTAAGAAACTCACTCAAAACCACACAACTACATGGAAACTGAACAACCTGCTCCTGAGTGACTACTGGGTAAACAATGAAATTAAGACATAAATAAATAAGTTCTTTGAAACCATTGAGAACAAAGACACACTGTACCAGAGTCTCTGGGACACAGCTGAAGTAGTGTTTAGGGGAAAATTTAGAGCACTAAATGCCCACAAGAGAAAGCAGGAAAGATCTAAAATCAACACCCTAACACCACAATTAAAAGAACTAGAGAAGCAAGAGCAAACAAATTCAAAAGCTATCAGAAGACAAGAAATAACTAAGATCAGAGCAGAATTGAAGGACATAGAGACACAAAAAACCCTTCAAAAATCAATGAATCCAGGAGCTGGTTTTTTGAAAAGATTAATAAATTAGATAGACCACTAGCCAGGCTAATAAAGAAGAAAAAAGAGATCAAATAGACACAATAAAAAAGGATAAAGGTGATATCACCACTGATCCCACAGAAATACAAACTACCATCAGAGAATACTATAAACACCTCTATGCAAATAAACTAGAAAATCTAGATGAAATGGATAAATTGCTGGACACATACACCCTCCAAGACTAAACCAGGAAGAGTTGAATCCCTGAATAGACCAATAACAAGTTCTGAAATTGAGGCAGTAATTAATAGCCTATCAACCAAAAAAAAGGCCAGGACCAAAAAGATTCACAGCCAGATTCTATCAGAGGTACAAAGAGGAGCTCGTACCATTCCTTCTGAAATGATTCCAAACAATAGAAAAAAAGGGACTTCTCCCTAATTCATTTTATGAGGCCAGCATCATCCTAATACCAAAACCTGGCAGAAACACACCAAAAAATGAAAATTTTAGGCCAATATCCCTGATGAACATTGATGCGAAAATCCTCAATAAAATACCGGCAAACGGAATTCAGCAGCACATCAAAAAGCTTATCCACCATGATCAAGTCAGCTTCATCCCTGGGATGCAAGGCTGGTTTGACATACACAAATCAATAAACATAATCCATCAGAAAAACAGAATCAATGACAAAAATCACATAATTATCTCAATAGATGCAGAAAAGGCCTTCAATAAAATGCAACACCCCTTTATGCTAAAAACTCTTAATAAACTAAGTGTTGATGGAATGTATCTCCAAATATAAGAGCTGCTTATGACAAACCCACAGCCAATATCATACTGAATGGGCAAAAGCTGGAAGCATTCCCTTTGAAAACTGGCATAAGACAAGGATACCCTCTCTCACCACTCCTATCAACATAGTACTGGAACTTCTGGCCAAGGCAATCAGGCAAGAGAAAGAAAGAAAGCATATTCAAATAAGAAGAGAGGAAGTCATATTGTCTCTGTTTGCAGATGATGTAATTGTATATTTAGAAAACCCCATTGTCTCAGCCCAAAATCTTCTTAAGCTGAAAAGCAACTTCAGCAAAGTCTCAGGATACAAAATCAGTGTGCAAAAATCACAAGCATTCCTATATACCAATAATAGATAAACAGAGAGCCAAATTATGAATGACCTCCCATTCACAATTGCTACAAAGAAAACAAAATACCTAGGAATACAACTTACAAGGGATGTGAAGGACTTCTTCAAGGAGAACTACAAACTCAAGGAAATAAGAGAGGACACAAACAAATGGAAAAACATTCCATGTTCATGAATAGGAAGAATCAATATCATGAAAATGGCCACAATGCCCAAAGTAGTTTATAGATTTATTGCTATCCCCATCAAGCTACCATTGACTTTTTTCATAGAATTAGAAAAAAAGCTACTTTAAATTTCCTATAGAATCAAAAAATAGCCCTCATAGCCAAGACAATCCTAAGCAAAAAACCTGGAGACATCGTGCTAACTGACTTCAAACGACTACAAGGCTACTACTGTAGCCTAGGCTACAACCTGATCAAAACAGCATGGTACTGGTACCAAAACAGAGATACAGACCAATGGAACAGAACAGAGACCTCAGAAGGAACACCACACAACTAGAACCATCTGACCTCTGACCAACCTGACAAAAACAAGCAATGGGAAAAGGATTCCCTGTTTAATAAATGGTGTTGGGAAAACTGGCTAGCCCTATGCAGAAACCTGAAATTGGACCCCTTCCTTACACCTTATACAAAAATTAGCTCAAGGTGGATTAAACACTTACACGTAAGACCTAAAACCATAAAAACCTTAGAAGAAAACCTAGGCAACACCATTCAGGGCACAGGCATGGACAAAGACTTTATGACTAAAACACCAAAAGCAATGGCAACAAAAGCCAGTATTGACAAATGGAATCTAATTAAACTAAGGAGCTTCTGCACAGCAAAAGAAACTATCATCAGAGTGAACAGGCAACCTACAGAATGGGAGGAAATGTTTGCAATCTATCCATCTGACAAAGGGCTAATGTCTTAATCTATAAGGAACTTAAACAAATTTACAAGAAAAAGACAAACAACCTAATCAAAAAGTGGGTGAAGGATATGAACAGACACTTCTCAAAAGAAGACAGTTATGAGGCCAACAAACATATGAAAAAAGCTCATCATCACTGGTTATTAGAGAAATGCAAATCAAAACCACAATGAGATACCATCTCATGCCAGTTAGAATGGCAATCATTAAAAAGTCAGGAAAGAACAGATGCTAGAGAGGATGTGGAGAAATAGGAATGCTTTTTTACTGTTGATGGGAGTGTAAACTAGTTCATCCATTGTGGAAGACAGTGTGGTGATTCCTCAAGGATCTAGAACCAGAAATACCATTTGACCCAGCAATCCCATTACTGGGTATATGCCCAACGGATTACAAATCATTGTCCTATGAAGACACATGCACACGTATGTTTATTGCAATACTATTAACAATAGCAAAGACTTGGAACCAACCCAAATGCCCATCAATGATAGACTAGATAAAGCAAATGTGACACATATACACCATGGAATACTATGCAGTCATAAAAAAGGGTAAGTTGATGTCCTTTGCAGGGACATGGATGAACCTGGAAACCATCATTCTCAGCAAACTAACACAGGAACAGAAAACCAAACACTGCATGTTCTCACTCGTAAATGGGAGTGGAATGATGAGACCAACGGACACAGTTTAGGGAACATCACATGCCGGGGCCTGTCAGAGGGTTGGGGCTAGGGGAGGGACAGCATTAGGAGAAATACCTAATGTAGGTTGATGGGTGCAACAAACCACCATGCCACGTGTTTACCTATGTAACAAACCTGAGCATTCTGCACATGTATCCCAGAACTTAAAGTATAATAAAAATATAATAATAATGAAATAAGTTTTTTAAAAAGGAAATTTTAAAAATACAAAAATTAGCTGGGCATGGTGGTGCATGCCTATCATCTCAGCTACTTGGGAGGCTGAGGCAGGAGAATCACTTGAACCCAGGAGGCGGAGGTTGCAGAGAGCCGAGATCACGCTATTGCACTCCAGCCTGGGTAACAAGAGTGAAACTCCATCTGAAAAAAGCAAAATAAAATAAAATAAATGTAAAAGGCATATAGTAGCATTCTAACATTTCATTATATTTTTGAGGGAAACAAGAAACAAGTCTAATGATCAAAAGTATGATAGAACTTTTTAAAATTTGAAGTGAGACCTGAATCTTCAAATTTATAATTAATGTAAAGCAATTCACAACTAGACTTATCCTGGAGACATTTACAGATTTCACTACAAAAACGAAGCATCACCCCAAGCGGAAAAAAAAAATCCCACGAGTCACACTTGCACAACTTATCCACTAATAATCTATAATTAAGCACATCAAATTTCTTTTTTACAACAGAGAGACAAAACATAATGTCTTCAAAATTTAATAGAATAAAACTTGACACATCATAATTGTATACACATCTCAGTTGTGTTACAAATGCAAGAATCATGTTTCAGGAAGAACATCTTCCTGAAAAAACATAATTGATAATGTAATTGAACTCATGAGAGATGAATCAATGAATGATTGCAAAGAATTTAAGAATAAGAAAATTGTGATCTAAAAGATCTGAGGATAAACATTAAACTTTGCATAAATTTAAGTCTAAATAATAGTTGGCAATTATAAAACTTATGCAAATGTGAAACTTATTTAGAAAGAAGTTAAATAATGTTAAACAGTTAATAATGACGATATTGCTCTAAAATGCTGGATTATTCTTACTTTGTTATTTTCCATTGTTTCCTAACAAAATCTATTCTTCTCTTCTTTCCTATTAATAGAGTCTTAATTTTGTTAAGGATATTCACGTGCCCAGCCCTAGACAATCAATCAATCATGATTAGTCTAAGCCCGTCATTACAATTCTTGTCTTGCTCTCCAGTCTTCTTTTGGAGTTTGAGATGACTCTGGATCTGATTTTTGCTGGCAATACCTGAGTTAAAGTATGCCAAAGAGGTTTCTTGGGCAGCATTTGCTTTCTGATGAAACGGGACAGCTATGGCCGGCACAGACCCTCTTTCCCATGTTTAAGGCAGAGGCCTTAAACACTGACACAGGCTGCAGCAGCATCTTTTGGACATGAAGTGAACGTGTGAGAGTGAAAGATACCCTAAGGACAGAGGGTTAGAAAGAGAAGAGGTCTGGGTTTCAGATGACATCACCAACAGGCTCAGTTCTCAGACCACCATAAAGCCATACAAGAAATAAGTAATTTATGTTCAAAATAAAACAAATCCCTCTGACTACTTGGATATTAAAATTACTCTTCATCTTATAAACTCAAATAGGTAATCAAACTACAATTAGAGCCTGTTTGAAAATGAAAATGTTATATATCAAAACCTATAGGATGAGATCAAAACAGTGCTCAAAGACACAATCATAACCTTAAATGTTTCCATCATTTAATGAGAATTTAAAAAAAAACCCAAGGATTTTTCTTATTAGGATTTTTTTTATTACAGAAAAAAAAGAATTTTAGAGATAAAAGTAAAAACAAGTAAATGCAAGAAATGTAAAATATTACAACTGATAAATCTTAGAGTTGAATCCTTGTGATTAAAACCCTAACAAATAAAAAGAACCAATGAATTAGACAAAACCCTTTCGATTATAATAAAAAAGACAAAGACCACAAATTAACAAAATTTATGTCATAATGAATAACAATGGGGTAATAATAGCTATTCATGTATTGTAATGAGGAAGTGGGTATACTCACAAACCCAAAGGATTGTAGCTTTATAAGAAAATTTATAAGATCATAGTCTTTTTTTTTTTTTTTTTTGAGACGGAGTTTCGCTCTTGTTACCCAGGCTGGAGTGCAATGGCACGATCTCGGCTCACCGCAACCTCCGCCTCCTGGGTTCAGGCAATTCTCCTGCCTCAGCCTCCTGAGTAGCTGGGATTACAGGCACGTGCCACCGTGCCCAGCTATTTTTTTTTCATATTTTTAGTAGAGATGGGGTTTCCCCATGTTGACCAGGATGTTCTCGATCTCTTGACCTCGTGATCCAGCCGCCTCGGCCTCCCAAAGTACTGGGATTACAGGTGTGAACCAAGATCATAGTCTTATAAGAAGATTTACACACTCAGGGCAGGCAGAAATAAGTTAATTCCATATATTAGTATAGAATATGATATATGAATCAAAATTCCAGAAAATGTACCAGAAACTTGTTTCTACTAATAAAGTTTGATAAAATTGTTACAGAAGTGAACTAAATTTATTAAAATGGAAGTTTATTGTTGCATTATCTGTAATAGAAAAACAATAGAAATTTCATAAGTGTTTAGTAATAAGGGACTATTAAATAAGTTATACTACATTCATTCAGTCAATACCACGTAACCACTGAAAAGTTATAGAATATTTCACATCTTGATTGTGAAAATCTTTGTAACACCTTGGAAAGTGAAAAAGGCATGCTTCCAAACATCAGTCCAGGCTCTGGGTGAATTAAAGGACTTAATTAATCGATATAAAGTTCCTGGTGGAGAAGACATTCAGTGTGTGTTAGTTTCCTTTCCGCACAGGATTACTTTGAAAGCTAGTTGTATATAAAGTGGCTAACACCAAGCATGGCTCGTGGTTGTTACCCATCAAATGTTAGAGCCTACCCCTCTGCTTCTTGACTTCGTTCAGGAGAGCTAAGGTGTACTTCAGCATACACTGGCATGCTGTGCCAGGGCACAGAATTGCAGCGAGTTGAAATGCAGTTTCTGGTGTGGTCAGGAAATGACAATACAAATTGTGTGTGTGTGTGTGTGTGTGTGTGTATTAATCTTTTATCCCTTACTCACGTGTATCTAGCACTAAATGTCTTTCCGATAATCAGAAAAAGGCATCTGTGTAAAAACTTGAGCTCAGTCTAGGTTCTGTTGAACATTTGGCCATTAACCAAGCGCTCCCCAGTTCAGCTCTTTGTGTGCAATTTGTCGGATCCCCGGCACGCATTCACAGAGAGACTCCAGGACATCCTGCTGGGTTGCTAGCTCTCATTAGAAGACAAATTCCCTTTATGCTTTTTAAAAAATTTAAATTGGGAGATTTGACAGTAGCTTTTATAAAATTCTCTAGGCGTAAAGTGTGCCACCATTAGAGTTGACTTTATTGTTATCTTGTGGTAGGTTAGAGTTGTGATTGGACTTAGTCTTGCTTGAAGAAACTACTGAGCTGGGATATTCAAAATATCAGCTTACTCCTGAAACCTTCTTTTACCTTGCCATGGTCAAGGCCATGGTTTCCTATTGTTTGTATCCGGTAGAGATTCCAAGGGGAAGCTCTAGCAAGTCTTTGCAGGTTAATTTAACTCAACGACTGTTATTTGTTCCTGCATCAGCCCTGCAAAAACACCCTCCAGTGTGGTATGATAACCTGCCCAGGTTTCTTTCCCTCTTCAGTGGTGATTTTTAAAACTATTATTGAAAAAAACCTGTAAGAACGAGTCTTTCAAGTGTGTACTCTGTTATGGGGTCCACCGGGTAGGATTCTTTTTCTTCCCATCCTTTCAAATTTCTGATAATCTCAAGTACTATTTTGGATCTATCTCATACTTTCAATTATCCTTCCAATTTATGTCTGTAGGATGTATTTTGATTCTTCATCTACTGTTATCTTATCCAAATAGCAGAAAAATCGTAAGTGATTTTTGGAGTCTTTCTTCTTTTTTTCTTTTCTTTGGGGTAGCACATTTATAAGTGAATTTCCTTTTTTTTGAAATTGGGAAATCATGTGGTATCAACCCGTTAAATAAGAATGGTCTCAGGGATCTGGTTTATGAATTTACAATAAGGTCAGGCTATAGGGCCTGTGGGCAAATGTGACCTCTTTATAGAATGAGGACTTCTGTGGTGTGACAGCAGAGTTCTAAAGATGGCCAGAGGGTTTCTTGGTCACATAAATAATCTTACAAAACAGCACATTAATGATTTAAGTATAAATAGATTAAACACATATGGATTTAATTTCCCTCCAAATACACATGACTCCAAAATCCAGGGGGAAAGAGCTTAGGATAAAATGTGGTTTTGGTTTAGAAAAACTCGAACATTGGAAAATAACAAATGGAACATTTGTCTAGCCCACAAATACCACTGGGTCGGCTTCTCCCTCACTGTCAACTTATAGAATGTTCCAGGAAAGCAGAATATGTCTCATTCATTCTTGTCTCATGTGATAAAGGGCCTTTAAAATAAGAGGACCTCTTCAAAAAAACTTTGAGGAAAAATTTATCAAGCTCCCCTCAAATGGTTTAACACAGTAGGGTATTATTTGCTCTGTCCAATGCAACTTGGATATTTCTCCTCTAAAGATAAGGACTATCTTTTGGTTCCATCTCTGGTCTTTGTGTATGTTTACTATCTGTTGCTGGTGAGTATTTGCAGCTCTTTGGGAAAAACTCTTCACAAGAATGGAATTGCTTTATCATTTGCATAGCTTCGTAAAGACTTGACAAGCTCTGAAAATAAAAAGTACTTTGAGATGCAAGATAAAGTTATTTGGATGATTTTATGTCCACTAAGTCTCTAAGCTCACCTCTTTCTCTGCAGGGACTACACAGTTCTTGTTCAAAGAAGGGGCAAGCACAATGAATCTCCCCAGCGTTTCACTGAGGTGACGTGGAAGAGGTGCCCATTCTGCAGCTAGTGAGCACGCTTGGTGTTCAAGACACATCTGCCAAATGGAGATAATTTGAATGCACAAACTGAAGAATCAGACTACATCCAACACATTGTGCATGTTTGTGTGTGACGGTGATGCTGATGGGGACTTGTCCATAATTCCCATAAAGCTAAACAATAGCTCCAAGTGGAAATAGGAGACTAATCAGTAAATTGAGTCAATTTGTAGCTGATAGACCCTGGGTTCAGCCTGTCTTTACCATTTGTATATGGCATTGTACATCTTCAGCTGATTGTTAGAAATTCTAACATCTACTTACGGATATTTTTTTCTTTTTACAAACAGGGGTTTCCAATGATGAAATTTGGGATGCACAGTAAAAATAAAAAGATTATACTTTTATTACAAGAGAAATTCTACAAAAATTGATATTTATGTAGTTGTCTCCATTAATGCATTGATAGCATTGCCACAGATAAATAAAATCAATTGACAGTCCAAGCTATGCATTAGTCAGTGACAGAGCATCCTGCTCTACTGAGTTGTTTTATCAGAGGTGCTCACCAGGAAGGCATCACGATGGCAATCATTCTGAACACCTACCGAGTGCCATGTGTTTTACCACGAGTGTTTCACCAAAATCTTCCAGTTAGATGTTCTTAACCCCATTCTCTATGTGAGAGAATTGTGAGTGAGAGTATATAGAAAGGTCACACACCTGTAAGTCACAGAGATAATGTTTGAACCCAGATCTATGTGGTCACTCATCTGTCCTATTCTAACTCCCTCATTAACCTTTGATAAAAGTAGTCAAGAGGAGTGGCATGGTAACATTGGTAAAATAACAGTTAATAGTTACTGAGATTTTAAGATATGAGAAGCAACATATTAAGGTCTTTATGAGATAGGCTTCATAGGAACCACATTTATTGAGTGCCTATTATGTGACAGATTATTACTGTTTTAAATACTTTACATGTGTCAATGACTTTGATTCTCATGGTGTCAGAAATATTATCTCTATAGGTTAGAGGAAATTAACTAGATTTGCATTCCCAAGATCCCCCTGCTAGTAAGTGCCACAGCCAGTATTCAAAGGCGAGGGTTGTGGCCAAGAGTCCCAGATTCATCACCTCTATGGTATACAGTCTTTCTTAGGCAAGCTGCTGAGATAGAAAGATGCCAAAGGCTAGTGATTCAGCTAAATTGATATTTTAGAAAGAGGCAATATTGGCAAAGATGAGAGCCCTCCTCTGAATTTAAATTGATATTAAAAGGATCACAGATGGAGAGGGGAGAGGGTATGCAGACTGACATTAATTAGCGTTGGATGGTTCAAATGCTCTTACAAAATATCAGAGAAGAGGTTTCTGATCAGAGCGAGAAAGTGAGGTTAAAGCTAGGGCCTCGTAGATCATGGGAAAAAAAGAAAACAATCCTCTTAGGACAGGCAAAAGCAGACCTATCAAGAAATAAAGGGAGCTACACTGAACCCAGCTTTTGTTAAGCCAGACAAACCCCGGGGCGGGAAGAGCATTCTCCCAAGATCAGGACCAGACTGCTTGTCCAGTCACAGAAGTGAGTCTGTGCCGAGCCCCAGCTCTGCTCCTTGCACATGCGAGGTTTTGAAGCAGCTGGCAGGGAAGAAAGGAAGGAGCCTGTGTCCCTGGAGTCGGGAGGCCTACTGGCCTTCTGCGAGGTAGATTGTGGCTTTGTTCTGTCATCTTTGTCGTCAGCAGCAGAACAAAACTGGTCACATCCCCTACATCGGGAGGGTGGGGGGGACACAGAAAGTTCTTTTGACAGAAAGTTTCCCAAAGATGTATTTCAGTGTTACTATTTCCTCGATTTGGAATGGAAAACTCAGTCTGTGGGTGCTAGGATTTCTCCATTTTTACATTTCTCATTAAATATCAAACAGAATCTGTGTCTCCATCCTAGAGCAAGTGAACAGATGCTCTGTTTTACTCGCCTTAGGCTGCCCAGTTTGGTATATAAGCAGTGCATCAATCCTTACTTTAGGGGTATCAGATATTAGCTCCTGCCCTAGATAAATACACACATTTGCACACAAATAATTCCAGGAAGTTTCACTTGCTCCCCTGCTATCAAGAGCTGTAGATTATGCAGGGAAGTTTCTGGAATTCACTTCGTTTTGATGTTTATTTCCACTAGGGAGAGTCCCACTACAAGTCACAGACCACTGCACAGGCAGGCTGCTTAAACAATAGGAAACGTGTTGAATATGTAAGTCAAAATACTGAAAGGTGGACTTCAGAGTCAGCTTATTCCTGCGGTTTCAGCTCTATTTCGGTAGTTCCTCAGGCTGCTCTTGTACTTGTGTGCCAGCTTCATGCCATACAGCTTTCCCCTGTGGTGGCAGAAACGGCTACACTAGTTTCTGACTTCACATCCACCTACCGCAATGTCTATAGGAAGAGAAAATAGCTGTCGCTTCTCATGCTGACTCTTAAGAAAAAGGAAATGTCTTGTCCAGAAGCTGTCATCAAACTTCCTCTAGCATCTAATTGACCCAGACTCTTTTTTTTCTTTTTTCTTTTTTTTTTTTGAGACGGAGTTTTGCTTGTTACCCAGGCTGGAGTGCAATGGCGCGATCTCGGCTCACCGCAACCTCCGCCTCCTGGGTTCAGGCAATTCTCCTGCCTCAGCCTCCTGAGTAGCTGGGATTACAGGCACGCGCCTCCATGCCCAGCTAATTTTTGTATTTTTAGTAGAGACGGGGTTTCACCATGTTGACCAGGATGGTCTCGATCTCTTGACCTCGTGATCCAGCCGCCTCGGCCTCCCAAAGTGCTGGGATTACAGGCGTGAGCCACCGCGCCCGGCCCGACCCAGACTCTTTAGGCCCATGCATTGATTGGGCCAGTCCTGCCATCTTGACCAATCAGTGTCAAGGAGGATGAGATGTCCCAAGACCAATCTGCCCCAGTCCTGGGGTTGGACAGTTCCTCTGAGGCCCATGATCTCTGGGAGAAGAGATGGGTGCTGGATCAAAATTGGGACTCTGAGAGGCAGCAGAAAGGGGTGAAACGGATTCTGAATAGGCTATGTCCTGCGGGCCAATGGGGGCAAACGAAGAGAAGCACACTGCTTAGCAGCTTCCTAGACAGCTGAATTCTGCTGATGGCACAAAGGGGTGATGAACCCTCTATTGCAGTAAGTCTGAAGGGAGCTCCGTGGATCACGGCTGCCCGCAGGGCAAGTTTATGGCCTGGTGTCCTGCTATAGGCAGTGGCTAAAAAGAATGCCTTAGAGTTGTGCTCCTGTAATGGTGCTTTAATGGCACTGTTTTTTAAAGTTCCTTACGTCATTTGCAGAGTCCTGTCCATTCTGACAGCAGTCACTAGAGGGCTCACAGAGATACCTTTGAGAGCTGCCCTCTAGAGGCGGAGCTGAGAAAAGTGGTGCTAAGCCACCCAGCAGCTCAGAGCCCTGGAGTTGACTGGGGAACGGATGGATCTCCTAAGACCTCAGAGGAGTAACCTTGGGAATATGAACGCCGGTGGAGCTTCTACAGACAACGTGTGAGTCATTCAGAGCATGGCGCTTGGAGCAGCTCTAGCTGTGCTGTCCAATATGTAGCCACGAGCCACGTGCTGTTACTGAACATTTGAAACGTGGCCAGTCTCTAAGTGAAAAGTACACACTGGATCACAGATCATGAAGGCTTGGAAGGGAAGAGAAGAATGTAAAATATCTCAATTTTTTATATCGATTACATGTTGAAATCATGACATTTTGAATACATAGGCTTAAATAAAATATCTTATTAAAATTAATATCACCTGTTTCATTATATTTTTTTAATTTGAAGTTGCATATTTTGTGACTCACATTATATTTCTGTTAGACAGTATTATGCTATGCCATTTGCTAGGGTGAGAAAGGAATTTGGCAGAGGATGAGGGAGGCAATGAAAGGGGCAGACACTCTGAGAATTCCTGAGGGGAAGCTTGCGCCAATTCCCAGAGACCTTTCATGTAGGTCGCTGGCCTGGGGTAGGGTTTTATTGCAGGAGCTCGCTAACAGTTTGATAATGGTGATGCTGATGATAATGGCAAGGACAATTTTCCCCTAATGAAATTGTCAAGGCTCTGTCAGTTGCAGCCTTCGTTTCTGGAGATACTGCCAAAAGGCGGCCGTATCCCTGGATGCTCATGTGGCCATACTCATTTCTGTGTTCACATTGCCACAGCTCCCTTTTCTCATACATAAACCTCATGCCTTATGAACCTGTCCAAAATTGCACCAGAAAAAAATTCTGCATGCCAGCTTAAACTCGACGCAGAGAACATTAAATGCATCCCATGGTTGCCCCAGAGTTTTGATGTAAATCAGAACAAATGACTGACGTCAAACCTGGGTACAGATAAAACATACACACACATACAAATTCGAACACATGCAGTTTTCTTATTTTTTTTCCTAGAATATAAGTGTTTGACCGTTTAGCATTTAGAAACTGGGAAAAATGAGCTTTCACGAAATTCTGCTGCTGGTGGGACCCGTCTCTTTCGAGGCAAACACATCTGACCTTTCTGTTAACATCACCTATCACTGCTTGGCATGTGTCAGACAGATAAGCATGTTGTGCGTCACCTCCTTTTTCAGAGCACCACGGTGGAAATCTTCCTTCTCTTTCAGAAGGCAGAAATTCACTATTTTTCGATATTTTTCATGTAATTTGCTGAAGATAGATGAATAATGTAAACTCTTAAAACAAAGGCTTCCCAAAGGTCTTGACAAAGGCCAAAAATCAAAACAAATAGAAATGGAAGCAACTGTTTGAAGTAATAAAGTGAGTTATAATTCTGATTTCTGGGGCATTAATGTGGGTGTTCCTTAGATGTCAAGGTGATCGGAGCTGATGGTACCAGTATTCAAGGTGCTGCTTTCAGAATATGGCTCTGGCCTCCTTGTGCCACCTCACTGCCCCTCTTCTCTGTATAAGCCCCTGATGTCCACAGCAGAGTGTCCACCTTTAATTTCAAAGGCACTGCCACAGCCATCCTACAGGGCTCTTCTTTCTTTTACCTCTTCCCTCTAACCTTTCCAAAGCTGAGGAATCCTTTATTCCACAGTCGATATGACAAAAATGAAAATATTTATTTCACATTCAGGCAGGTGGGATCGGCATTTGACAATGAATCGGGCTTTGTTTTAGAAAACATACAAAAGAACTGTGTGCATCTTTCAGGTGTCGTTTCAAGGAATGATTTTTAAAAATATCTTTATTTCAAACGCAGAGTGCCCAGTGATAAAGATGGCATCCCTTATGAATGTACAAGTTCCAATAGATCTGACAAAGATCAACCCCGACATGAATGGAAGAGCAGCTATTCAATAGCATTTCTTTTTGCCCAAACTTTACATTGTCACGTTTCTGAAACAAGAGAAAACCTACTTTTTGCCCCTGAAATGATATCACTCTCCCCTTTGTACCCACCTTTCAACTCAGTACATCTCACAAAAGCACACACTACAAGTTTGCTCAAAAGTGCTAATAAGGCTTAATACAAAGAAAGTAAAATGCTGTGAAGGTGAGCACAACAAATATACTTTTTCATCTTATTTAAATCCTACATAGTCCTTTATTCAATAACATCTAGTTTCTATGCTGGCAATGCCACCTACCTCTCTGCCCACCAGAGCCCCACCCCCGCTACCCGCAGCGCAAGTGCAAGCAGCGACATCGGCAACCCTGCCTCCACCTGTCCACTGCTGCCAGCCTGAGTACATGCGGGAATTCAGCAGCCCTGTTTCTGCCGGGACCCTGCCCCGCCCGACATTTATGCACCCTGCAGCACAGCTACGGCTGCTGGCACACACAGGCAAGCAAACCCCACTGCTACCACCCCAACAAAGTGCTTTGGCCAGCACCACCCACCAGAGCGTTATGACCAGTGGACTGGAAATATCTCGGCCTCTCTAGTGCAATAGGTTCCTAACTTTGAGGGGCCAGATACCAAAACCAGGTTCCCAGTACCAGCCCTTCAGAGCTAGAGTATACAGAACTTGAGTGCTGAGCTGAGCCTTGGCCCCCTAAAATTTTCCAGAAATGAACCCAATTGACTGATACCACCATCAGACCCCCCAGGGCATCCAAGAAGATAAAATTAAAAAAAACCCCTCATCTGAAGGACAGCTACATCAAAGATTGAAGGAACATTAACCCACACAAATGAGAAAAAACCAGCCCAATAACTCCAGCAACTCAAAACACTAGAGTCTCTTCTGACCTTTAAACAATCACATCAGTTCCCCAGCAATGGTTCTTAAGTAGGCTGAAACGGTGGAAATGACACATATAGAATTCAGAATATGGATAGGAACAAAGATTATCAACAATCAGGAGAAAGTCAAAACCCAATCCAAGGAATTTAAAAAATACAATAAAACAATTCTGGAAACAAAAGACAAAATGGCCATTTTAAGAAAGAACCAAACTGATCTGATCAAACAGAAAAAAAGTCACTTCAAGATTTTCATAATACAATTGCAAGTACTAATAGAAGCATCAATGAAGCTGAGGAAGGAATCTCGGAGGTCAAAGACTGGTTCTCTGAAATAACTCAGTCAGACAAAAATGAAGAATAAACAATAAAGAATAATAAATGAAACCTCCAAGAAATATGGAATTATGTAAAGAGGCCAAATATCTGACTCATTGGCATCCCTAAAATAGAGGAAGGCAAAGCAAGCAACTTGAAAAATTTATGTGAAGATATCATCCATGAAAATGTCTCCAACCTGCCGAGAAAGAACAATTTTCAAGTTCAGGAAATGCAGAGAACCCTTATGAGATACTATAAAAGAAGATCATCCCGAAGACATATAGTCATCAGATTCTCTAGGGTCAAAATGAAAGAAAAAATATTAAAGGCAGGTAGAGAGAAGGGGCAGGCTACCTACAAAAGGAACCCCATCAGACTAGCAGTGAAACTTTTAGCAGAAACCTACAAGCCAGAAGAGATTGTAGGCCTATACTCAGCATTTTTAAAGAAAAGAAATCGCAACCAAGAATTTCATACCCAGCCAAACTAAGCTTCATAAACAAAGAAGAAATTAGATCCCTTTCAGACAAGCAAATGCTAAGGAAGTTGGTTAACACCAGATTTGCTTCACAAGAGGTCCTGAAGGGAGTGCTAAATATGGAAAGACCATTACCAGTCACCACAAAGACAAACTTAAGTACATGGACTATTAACACTTTAAAGCCACGACACAATCAAGTCTGCAGAACAGCAAGCTAATGACATGATGACAGGATCACACCTGCACTTATCAATATTAACTTTGAATGGAAACAGGCTAAGTGCTTCCAATTTAAAGGCATGGAGTGAGCAGCAAGTTGGATAACAAAGGAAGACCGAAGTGTATGCTGTCTTCCATAGACCCACCTCACAAGCAATGACAGCCACAGGCGCAAAGTAAAGGCAGGGAGGAAAAGCTACCAAGCAAAAGTAAACAGCAAAAAAACAGGGGTTGCTATCTGAATTTCAGGTAAAACAGACTTTGAACCCACAACGATTAAAACACACACACACACACACACACACACACACACACACACAGAGAGAGAGAGAGAGAGAGAGAGAGAGAGAGAGAGAGAGAGAGAAGGGCATTATATAATAATTAAGGGTTCAATTCAATAAGAAGACCGAATATACTAAATATGTATGCACCCAACACAGGAGCACCCAGATTCATAAAGCAAGTTCTTAGAGACCTGTGAAAATACTTAGATAAACACACAATAATGGTGGGAGACTTCATCACCCCAGTGAGAGTATTAGATCACTGAGGCAGAAAACTAACAAAGATAGTTTGGACCCAAACTGGACATTCAACCAAAGGACCCTAAAAGACATCTAGAGAACTCTCCACCTAAAAACAATTAAATGTACATTCTTCTTATCTGCCCATAATGCATACTCTGAAATTTACCACACAATTGACCATTAGACAATCCTCAGCAAATTCAAAGAACCGGAATCATCCCAAATGCACTCTTGAATGACAGCACAATAAAAATAGAAACCAATATTAAGAAAATTTCTCAAAACCATACAGTGATATAAAAATTAAACAACCTGCTAGTGAATGACTTTTGGGTAAACAATGAAATTAAGACAGAAATCAAGAGATTCTTTTAAGTTAATGAGAACCAGGATCTCTGGGACACAGCTGAAGCAGTATTAAGAGAAAGGTTTATACACTAAACACTCACATCAAAAAGGTAAGAAAGATCTGAAATTAACAACCCAACATCACACCAAGAGGAAGTAGAAAAACAGAGCAAACTAATCCCGAAGCTAGCAGAAGACAAGAAATAACCCAAATGAGAGCTAAGCTGAAGGAAATTGAGATGTGAAAAACTATATGAAAGATCAAAGAATTCAGGAGCTGGCTTTTTTTTTAAAGAATATATAAGGTTGATAGATCACTAGCTATACTAATAAAGAGAAAAGGAGAGATGATTCAAGTAAACACAATCAGAAATAACAAAGGGGCCATTACCACTGACCTCACAGAAATACAAAAATCCCTCAGAGACTATTCTGACACCTCTATGCACACAACCTAGAAAACTAGAAGAAATGGATAAATTCCTGGAAACATAACCTCCCAAGATTGATCAGGAAGAAACTGAATCTCTGAAGAGACCAGTAATGAGTTCTGAAATTGAATCAATAACAAAAAGCCTACCAACAAATAAAAACCCAGGACCAAATAGATTCACAACTGAATTCTACCAGCTATCTACCCAAATCAACCTGATTTGAGTTGTTTCTTATTCAGAAAAGCTGTTATCATTCCTGCTGAAACTATTCCCAAAAATGCAGGAGGAGGGACTCCGTTCTAATTCATTCTATGAGGTCAGCATCATCCTGATACCAAAAACTAGCAGAGACACAACAGTAAAAGAGAGCTTAAGACAGAAAACTTCAGGCCAATATCCTTGATGAACATAGATGCAAAAATCCTCAACAAAATACTAGCAGACAACCCTGCAATACATCAAAATGCTAATAATCAGAATTAATTAGGATTTATCCCGGGTATGAAAAGTTGGTTCAACACATGCAAATCAAAAAATGTGATTCATCACATGAACAGAACTAAAGACATAAACTACATGATCATCTCAATAGACATAAAAGGCTTTCAGTAAAATTCAACATCTCTTTATGTTAAAAATAAAAAACCTTGGCTGAGGCAGGAGAATTGCCTGAACCCAGGAGGCGGAGGTTGCAGTGAGCCGAGATCGTGCCATTGCTCTCCAGCCTGGGTATCAAGAGCCAAACTCCATCTCAAAAAAAAAAAAAAAAAAAAAAGAACTACTGGTCGGATGCAGTGGCTCACACCTGTACTCCTACCATTTTGGGAATCCAAGGTGGGTGGATCACCTGAGGTCAGGAGTTCAAGAGCAGCCTGACCAATATGGAGAAACCCTGTCTCTACTAAAAATACAAAAAATTAGTTGGGCATAGTGGCACATGCCTGTAATCCCAGCTACTCAGGAAGCTGAGGCAGGAGAATCGCTTGACCCCAAGAGGCAGAGGTTGTGGTGAGGCTGAGATCACACCATTGCACCCCAGCCTGGGCAACAAGAGCACAACTCTATCTCAAGGAAAAAAAACCTGGAACTACCATTCTATCCAGCAATCCCATTAGACCTAAAGGAATATAAATTATTCTATCTTTAAAAGACATGTATGCCTATGTTCATTGCAGCACTATTCACGATAGCAAAGATATGAAATCAACCTAAGTGCCATCAATGGTAAACTGGATAAAGAAAATACAGCACATATACACCATAGAATATTACACAGCCATAAAAAGAATAAAATCATGTCCTTCGCATTATCATGAATGGAGCTGAAAGTCATTATCCTAAGTGAACTAAAGCAGGAAGGAACAGAAAAACAAATAACACATGTTCTTACTTATAAGTGGGAGCTAAACACTGAGTATATTTGGACACATGTGTACTGGAGGGTGGAGTGTGGGAGGAGGGAGAGGATGGAAAAACTGACTATTTTAACATTCCTCTCTATATTGTCTATTCTTTTTAGCATTTCGTCAAACATTTTTTCAAAGTTCTTAGTTTCTTTACATTGGGTTAGAACAAGTTCTTTTAACTCCCAGAAGTTTCTTATCATCCACCTTCTGAAGCCTACTTCAGATAATGGGACACAGTCCTTTTCTATCAGGGCTTGTTCCGTTGCTGATAAGGAACTGCAATCCCCTGTAGAGGGAGAAGGGTTCTGATTTTGGGTATTCTCAGCCTTTTTAGGCTGGTTTCTTCCCTTTATTATGAATTTATCCATCTGTCGTCTTTACTATTACCGCCTTTCTAATTAGGTTTCTGAGTGGACGCCCACTAACGGAGTTGAAAAATACAACACGAGAACTTAGTGAAATATGTGTAAGTTTGAATAGCCGAATTGATCAAGCAGAAGAAAGGATATCAGAGGTCGAAGACCAACTTAATGAGATAAAACGAGAAGATAAGAATAGAGAAAAGAGGATAAAAAGGAATGAGCAAAGT
>CM052652.1:5868730-5939587 GCA_028533165.1 Leontopithecus rosalia | reverse complement strand
GTGAAGGTAGACATTGGATTAGGACCCCTTGATAAGACAATGAGCCAAATGAGAACCATCCTGGGGTGCAGATGAAGGAAGGCTCCTGTGAGGAGTGGTTTTTATTTTTCCCTTTGGGAAAAAGCTGGACTGAGACACTCCGATGAAGAGACCATCTACCTCATTTTCTCCCTCTCCCTTTCCATCATCATGCCAGGCACATCTGCCTTTAATGCCACTATCTTTCTGTGTTACTTGATGCTTCCAAACGTCCCACTGGCTCCTTGCATGTCTAACCCCTCTGACTCACAGTCAAGCCTTCTCTTCCCTCCACCAGGATCTCAGTGTAAAAAAAAAAAAAAAGGAAAAACTGCCTATTACTGGATGGTGAAATAACCTGTACACAAGACCCCCTGACATACAATTTACCTATATAACAAACCTGCACATGTGCCCTTGAACCTAAAATAAAAATTTAAAAAAATTTAATTTCTCTTCCTCCCTGTGGTAGACATTGTGAGAGATGCAAGGGTCATCTCTCAACAATAGGATTGCTGTTTTCGAGACCCTGTAATCCCAGGAGGAAGAACTAAACAAGTGCACAAATAACTCCGGGACCTCTGTCATGTACCCAGAGTGGACACGAATCAATGCTACTTTAAAATTACACGCCACAGTTCCGATTTTTCATGTTAGATCCATATTTATTCTTTTTTTATTATTATATTTAAAGTTCTGGGGTACATGTGCAGATTGTGCAGGTTTGTTACATAGGTATTCATGTGCCATGGTGGTTTGCTGCATCCATCACCCCATTAGGAGATTTCTCCTAATACATTAGGTATTTCTCCTAATGCTAGCCCTCCCCAATCCCTCCACCCCCTGCTATCCCTCCCCTAGCCCCCTACTCCCTCGACCCCAGTGTGTGATGTTCTCCTCCCTGTATCTGTGTGTTCTCATTGTTTAAAACCCACTTATGAGTGAGAACATGCAGTGTTTCGTTTTCTGTTCTTATGTCAGTTTGCTGAAAATGATGGTTTCTAGATTCATCCATGTCCCTGCAAAGGACATGAACCCATCTTTTTTTTATGGGTACATAGTGTTCCATGGTGTATATGTGCCACATTTTCTTTATCCAGTCTATCATTGATGGGCATTTGGGTTGGTTCCAAGTCTTTGCTATTGTGAACAGGGCCGAAATAACATTAAGTGTACATTCGTCTTGATAATAGAATATAATAGAATCTGTATCTATTGTTAATCACAACTCTTCAAATATGCAACAAATGCTTTAATTATTTGAGATAAAGTTCAGTCATACTGGGTATCCAGCTCCAAGCTGTCTCTGAATGATTTTGTTGCCCGTATTTGTGCCTCCGGGGCTGGATGTGTTCAACAGCCACAGATGTTTGTTACACAGGATCAGCTGGGGGAGAGGGGGCAGGAAGGAGAGGTCAGGGAGAGGGGGCAGGAAGGAGAATGGTGGGAAAGTAGAGTGGGAAGAACAGGGAAGCTTTGGGCTTCCTCAGAGGTGAAAGCAGACCCATGAAGAAGGACAAAGAACTGTGAATATCGCTGTTCCCAGAGCTGTTGTCCAGGGCCAAGTCTGCCACGAGCACTCTGAAGCTTTTGGTCAAATCACTTCAGGCTGCCTTCCTCTCAGCTAAGCGTTCAAGAGAAAGTATACAATTCCCTTTCCTTTTTATCTCCACGCTTTGTATTTCCATGGTGCTTGGAACTTCTAACAAATCAACACATCTTTCTCCCTCAAAAGACTTAGTTACTCAAATCTGTAGTCCCATCTCCTAAGAGGCATGAGATAGCTTTGTATTAGGTTTTATTTTTACATTCAGGTAAATAACTCCTTGGTTTTCAAATGATTTCATATATTATCATGCACCAAGTAGTTTATTCTAGAATCCTGGGATCTTTCAGGTAAAAAGCCCAAAGAACTGATAGATAATTAACAGAAATTGCAGCTTTGGTTCTTGCTATTGTTAATGTGAGTATTATCTAGAATAATTCTATTGGTAACAAATATAACCTTCCTTCAAAGTGGTAAGGAGATGAGATACTATTTTACTGTGAAAGTCCTTCTGATGCAGTAGAAAGAGAGTAGCACAGCTTCTAAAGCAGCAGCTAGGATATTTTTAAATATAGGGTTTCTTCTCCTCTCAAACTATAAAGTAGTGTTTTAGCCATGGTGGTAATTTCATACAATGAATAAAAACTTACTAAATTATACTGACTGGTAAATTATAGACTGTATGGAGTCACTGTGACAAACGCTAATGGAATATGGAAAGAAAACACTGTGTTCCCATTGGCTGGGAGACTGGTCTTTAACTGCTGGGGAAGACCAGCTCAGTAAACAGGAAGTCATCTCCATGGCAACAGGCCATTCAACTTAAATTTTTAATACATGAAGAGATAATTACTTTATTTTTTATTTCCATTTTTGTAATTTTCACAGTTTATAATAGCAGTGAGGACCTTTGGGTCAGGCATTTCCTGGCTGTTAATAACAGGCTGATTTAAGGTCACCAGTGCTTAAACATTGTGCCAATTTTTTTTTTTTAATGAAAAGAGAGCTGTGATTTTTTTTTTCCCTTCCTGAAGTCTGTAGCACAAATAAATGACAGAATTTTATGTTCACACACATGGTGTTTTGATTTCCTGCAGATGATAACATCAGAGATAGGAGTGGTAACCATTGGGGGTGTTCGGGGTAGGGCTTGGGACACCACAGAAAAGCCACAGCTGGGTTCCTGGGGACGGTAGTTTGAAAAATAAACCCAGGGGATTGAGAGAGAAAGATCTAGTGCCTCTCAGGAAAGAATTCAGAAGGAGATACACAGCCTCAGAGCTCAGCCAACATTCTGTGGAGACAGTGATCAATGAGGGGTTCCTTCTGAATGTACCACAGGGGCAGGAGGCCTGGGCAGTTTCCCTGGCCTTGGGCCAACCTGAAACACCCAGGAAATGATGTCTCCCATACTAGGAGGTAACCTTAGTGATCTATGCATTGGAGCATCTCAAGCCAGCCTGCAGTTACGGGTTCTCTTAGGAACAAGAGGGGAAGCCTGGGTGAAGTCATTACCTAAGGCAGCAGAATCCACAGCACAGCTGTGCACTGCGGGAGAGGCAGGACCCAGAGAGGGGGCACAGGACTCTCAGGAGCCAGTGGGAAATTCTCAATCCAGCTTTTCAGCCTGTTCCCCAGCTGTGAGTACTTAAAGGGAAAATGGTACAAGAAGGGCGTGGCAACCCTCTTGAGCTCCTCTTCCCAGAACACAATCCTATTTTGTCCTATTTTACCATCATTTCTGTGTAGACAGAAAACCAACAGGAAAAAGAGAAGACAGGAGAAAAACCTCTGACTGACACACTCTTAGCCAACAGAGTGCTAGGAAGCCATCAGGCCCCAGAGAAGCAAAGGGAAAAGAGGGAAAAGAGCAGCTGCAGAGAGTAGAGAGGAAGGAGGCCCAGTGATGTGTCAAATATCCCCGTGCAGAATCCAAACCCAAGAAGGCCCTTGACACGAAGGGAGAGGCGGTATCTAGGAGAAGAACAGGACACATCCTCAGACAACAGAGCTGTGAACAGCCCAGGCACCAGAACTCCAGAGTCCTGGAGATGCCCAGGGAAAATCGTGTTTCCTTGATAAATGCTGGCATTTTGATGACTGTGTAGCTAGAGATATAATAATTAGCAAGCTTTATTTTTTAAAAACACTGAAATGTATTTTACATTTTTAAAGCTACACTATTAGTGCACAGAACCCATCAAAGTTGGAGAAGCAATAGATGCCACCCATAGGCTGGTCCAGGAGCTGGGCTAAGATGCGGGCCGTCGACTTTGCCCTTGGAGTACCCGAGAGGAGCCCTCTTGGACTCCCTGTGCAGGGGTTTCCTGATCATCACCCTCCTCAGCCACATGGACACAAATGCCATAGAGGGGTCACTAAAGTTAACGCTTTCTTTTCTTTTCCTCTCTCTCATTGCAGATTTCATTACCTTAAAATCTGAGATACCAACATCTGCTCCTCCACCCGCCATCCCACATCAGGCATCTGGACTTCCCAGTGTCGTCATTAAAACGGCCTCATGGGCAGGGGCCAGAATTCCTTTTCTCAGACTGGGGCTGCTCAGATTTAGAATCCTGTTGCTTTTCTTCTATTTCGTCAGAGTCAGGGTCAGCTTGGGAAAAGTTGCAAACACTGTACTAAATGTGGGTGTATCCATCCTCCCTCTACATGCTCCTTACCTCAGCCATCAAAGAGGACACCATTGGATTTTGTCATGCCTCAGTAGTCTCAGCATCCTCTAGAAGTGTTTCACACTGTTATGCCTCGTCATCCGTGTCATATCTCAATTACCATAAGCATTAATAAAAAATAATCCTTAATAGAGTTGAAAAGAATAAAGCAGAAACGTGTCTTCTGAATGCCAAGGACTGTGCTACTAAAACAGGCTTTTCTTCAGCCACAGGAGCTTGGGAGAGGCAAAGTAAGCATTGTGCCTTGCCCCCAAGCTAACTGCAAAACATTCTTTCCAACCCAGCTCTTTTCATAAGGGAGGAAGAGGAATCCTGACAGCATCTCACAAGCCTTCCTCTTCCCAAAGTGCCTCCCAGTTGTCAAGACAGGCTGCTGTCTCCTGGGGACCCCTTGTGCACGTGGACATTGATGGCAAATGCTTCTTTCCTGTATGGTGCTGTGTGGCTAGATCACTCATTACTGAAGCCTCCTGGTAGAGGGAAGATTTCTCTCTTGTTCAGTTCTGAATCAGGTCGATTTTTATAACCTAGACTGAAAGCTCAGTGAGGCTAGATCTACCTTGTTTTCTGATGCCGTTTCAGTGTCACATACCTAGTAGGCACTCAGTAATTTTGAATGCTAGAATTCATTCTGGCTGCAGCCTGCACACGTCCCAGGAAATTCATTTGCTTCTTTTTCCCTGGCTGCTTCAAATTCGTTCTCCTTCAGTTAGTTCTCCTAACTTCTCTCAGAAGATTCATTCCCCAACACCAAAAAAGAGGATTAAATCATATGTATTCCCCTTCTCTCTCTCACTTTTGTGGCAAGCCATCCACACCAAAATTCTTGTAAAGTCACCACTGTCATTCCAGAATGCTTCCATTAAATAATGGTTGAGTTTGCACTCTTTTCAGTTCTTGTTTTTTTTTTTTTTTTTTGAGACAGAGTTGCCAGGCTGGAGCACAGCGGTGCAATCTCAGCTCGCAACCTCTGCCTTCCAGGTTCAAGTGATTCTCTTTGTCTCAGCCTCCCAAGTAGCTGAGGGATTACAGGCACCTGCCACCAAGCCTGGCTAATTTTTTTTTTTTTATTTTTAGGAAAGACGGGGTTTCACTACGCTGGCCAGGCTGGTCTTGAACTCCTGACCTCGTGATCTGCCCCCCTCAGCCTCCCAAAATGCTGGATTACAGGCTTGAGCCACTGCGCCCAGCCTGCTTCCCTACTTCGTTTAATTTGTGTCTTTCCGAAGATGGGGTAAAACAAGCACCCCCGTCGTTTTCATGAACCCCTCCCCACACTCACATCATTCATTCACTCATTTTTTCCCTTCATTTGACACACATTTACTGACCACCCACTAAGCTCTAGGCACCGAGTTAGGTACTGCGGATGAATCAATACCTAAGACGGACACAGTCTACAATCATGGAGCATACTGTCTACAGCAGGTGTCAGCAAACACTTCTCTGTAGAGGGACAGATAGGAAATATTTTAGTGGGTCCAAGTAGTCACCTCTGCCATTGTAGTGTAAAGGAAGCCGGAGACAGAACATAAATGAGTGAGGTGGCTGTGTTCCAGTGAAACTTTCTGTACAAAAACAGGTGTCGGCCCAGATTTGGCCTGAGGGTCATAGTCTGCTGACCCTGGTTTAGAAAGGAAGTCTCTAGGTATGCAATTGTGAGCATGCTGACTGTTTTGAGAGGCAAGAATGATATGAGAACAGAGAATAAGGGGCCCTAAATTGCCAAGAAGTTGAGACCTGAGGATGTGGTGTTTAAGCTGAAATATAAAGGTTCCGTAATAATAATACAGTTGAATGGGTACTTGGGAGTTGGAAGGACAAAGAATATTCCAGGGAGAAAGACACACATGGAAAAATGCCCAGATGTAAGAGAAAGCAAGGGAAACATTCAGCCCAGCTGTAAGGAAGAATGGAAGATGGAAACGGGAGAGATGAGACAGCAGATGTGTGCAAGGGGCCGACCACAGAGGGCCTGGTAAATCAGGTTAAGAAGTTTGGACTTTCCCTAACCTAAGACAATGGGACGCTCTTAATGTGCTTTTTTGTTTTTTGTTTTTGTTTTTGTTTTTGTTTTTGAGACTGAGTTTCCCTCTTGTTCCCCAGGCTGGAGTGCAATGGCGCGATCTCGGCTCACTGCAACCTCCGCCTCTTGGGTTCAGGCAATTCTCCTGCCTCAGCCTCCCGAGTAGCTGAGATTACAGGTCCGTGCCACCGTGCCCAGCTAATTTTTTGTATTTTTGGTAGAGACGGGGTTTCACCATGTTGACCAGGATGGTCTCGATCTCCTGACCTCGTGATCCACCCGCCTCGGCCTTCCAAAGTGCTGGGATTACAGGCTTTCTTAACGGGTTTTAAACACTGAAGCGGCATGACCACATCTGTGTGTTTGAAAGCTCCCTCCAGTGTGGGATGAAATACAGGTCAAAGTTATCAAACCAGTAGTCAGCTAGAAAGCGGGAGCCCGTCCACAGAAAAGATGATAATGGTCTGTGGATTGTGGTGGCAGAAATGATGGGGAAAGTGGTTGAGCTTTCCAGCTGGTTGGGAAGTAGTCCTGGAGCAAGCAGCAAGCAAAAGTCTTTGTTTAGGTTGGAGTCTCATTTTACCACTTTTTACTTTGTGGAAGAGGAAGAAACTTTGATAGGGGAGGATACAGTCAAGGAAGGCAGGAGGTAACTGCGTGAGGGCAGGTGTGGGAGCAGGATGAAAAGGCAGCTCCCGTTGAAGGGGAGCGTCTTCGTCCCCTCACTTCCAGAGCACAAGAATGGGTACAGAGTAGGCTTTCTGGGTAGGCTGGATGGGCCCTGTGCAATGAAGCCTCTTGTGCATGCATAGTTAAACCCATGCTGGTGTTGATGGATTCCTTATATGTAGTATTTCTGTATATTTTGATGAACTTCCTCTGAATATGATGAGCCAGAGTATACCAACTGGTCGCTCAAAGATACCAATTACCTGATTTGATATTCTGTAATATCTAACAGACAACAGAACTTTCTTTCTAGGCAGTCTCGAAGATGACTTCAGAGACAGACAGATATCCATTGTCATTTTGAAATATTTTAAAGATCTTTGAAAGGGATAGGTGATTTCAAAATGTCTGAAAATTTTAATGTTAGGAAAAGCTAGAGGCCAAGCACTTGCAATTCTACTAAGCGTTAAGTCGAATTTTATCTTGGTATTTAGGCAAATCTCAAGGGGAGGGGAAAAAAGAAACCAAAACCCAAACTCAGCAAATCTCTCTACCTATGACAAAAAAATTAGTTACCTGATAATCACTTTATTTCCGAAAAGCAGCAGGTGCTGTTGCTAACAGATTAGATGAGTATTTAAAGGAAGATTCTAGGCGAAAACCTCTTTCACTGGAGCATCCAATGAAGGTATGCAAAGGGAAACAAAATCCAAGCCAGAGAGTTTTCCTCTAAGCAGAACAGAATCCCATCTGAAGAGTGAATGCCAAGATTACCCGGGTCAGTCTGCCTCTTGATCCAGCACCTTCTTTTGGGTAGCCATTAGCCCTGCACTTCCTTTTTTTTTTTTTTTTTTTTTGAGACGGAGTTTCGCTCTTGTTGCCCAGGCTGGAGTGCAATGGCGCGATCTCGGCTCACCGCAACCTCCGCCTCCTGGGTTCAGGCAATTCTCCTGCCTCAGCCTCCTGAGTAGCTGGGATTACAGGCACGTGCCACCGTGCCCAGATAATTTTTTTGTATCTTTAGTAGAGACGGGGTTTCACCATGTTGACCAGGATGGTCTCGATCTCTTGACCTCGTGATCCACCCGCCTCGGCCTCCCAAAGTGCTGGGATTACAGGCTTGAGCCACCGCGCCCGGCCTAGCCCTGCACTTCTAAGTTGACAGGAAGCAGTCAGCAATATCCCTTGACCCCTGTGTGGATTCAGGATCTCAGCCCGGAGTCAAACTCCTGCATGTGCAGACATCACTGTCTACACAGGCAAAGTGAAGTGAAGAGGACAGGACAACAACCACCTGCTTCGTTCTGAACCTCTGAACCTGCTGTTAAGGAAGGAGTCTTGGACTCCACCTCACCCCTAATGTCTGTTCACTGATGGCCGATTTTATCATTGACATGCTCAGCATAAGTGGCTGCCTAATAATGAACTTTTTTCTTATACAACATAAATGAGGTTGTTTTGTGCAGCTGGGTGTGAACAGCATAGAGAATGCTGGGCCTTCATCAAAATCATGAGTTATGGACGATCTTGTTTAACCCAAAAAGATTGCAGACCACTTGGAGGCAGAGACCGGTTTTTACTCGTCTTTGTATTTTTTGCAATACCATGAGTATAAAAGCTCAATGAAGTTGTTAAGATATGCATAGTTTGATTTGTGGTCTTCCCATTACATATGGGCTGTGGCTCTCAAAAGAGGCTCGCATCCAAATCCACTCCTTAGAGTGGATTTCTGTTTTGGTGGGGAACTACTTGGGACAATAAAGCTGCTTCAGAAAACTGAAGCTTTTTTGAGCCAACCTTAACGCTAATTTCAGGCAGATTCCTTGCAATGACTTGCAGCTGTGACTGTCATTCTGCCATGGGAAAAATGTCAGCAAGACCGAGAATAGTAGCAGTCTGTCATCTCCCTGTTTTTGACGTTCTCATCTACAATGTTAATTAAGAAGTTGCTGTGCACAGAATGAAAATAAAAGTCACGAAAAGTAGCAAAGGCAAAAAGTGCAATTGTGGTGGTATTAAAACAC
The DNA here is from genome assembly GCA_028533165.1 of Leontopithecus rosalia. Taxonomy (NCBI): domain Eukaryota; kingdom Metazoa; phylum Chordata; class Mammalia; order Primates; family Cebidae; genus Leontopithecus; species Leontopithecus rosalia. Next base: position 5,930,611 of record CM052652.1, on the reverse strand, counting down.
ACACTTTGTTTTCCTGCATTGTGTGAGAGCTCCATTCCACTCATTTTGGCTGCAAGCATGTTGTAACCAGCAAGCAAATAAACGCTGATGCCCATATCATGGGAGGAAAATTCAATCGATACATGGTTTCTGCTTTGTTTTAAATCTATTACCAAAGTCAGTTACTTAAATAGATTCTGTTTTGATTAATCCATTAGTAACTGAAACTGTGCTTTTATTTCACACATTTGTTTGAATTTCTCCTGTCTTGCATTTCCCAGTAGACAGGGCAACTCAGCAATGCTTTTATGAGTCAGTACCTCAGGTGAATATACAAGGTCTTGATTCAGTAAAACGAGTTTTGGAAATAAAAATATAATCACAAGATTTTAAATTGTGAAGCAGGTTGCTGGACACATATAAATACTTAGATGATAATATCAGAGTGTGAAATTTGAAGATGATTACTTCTAAACCTAGTTTAATAAAAATTCATGTTTACCTAAGGGTTTATATGGTGGTTATCTTTTATATTTTAGGTTACTTCTTTCATGAAGCTTTCAGAGGGTATTTGAAATTTTATTTATTTTTTAATGTATTTAACAAACAGTGGACTCATTCACAGGCTCAGAGCTCTCTCTGTCTGGGAAGAGCGTAGCATCCAAAACAGTAGACTGAGTGGAATTGAAGGTTGGCCTTTAACCTTTGCTGAAAGGATAGTGTTTCAGTTATCTGAAGAATGTGTCAGAGAAGGGAAGTGAGCTCCACAAGAGAAACGAAGACGAGATGGAGAAAAAGAAAATTGTTGCAGACCAGAGAAGTCAATGAATCAACAGTATTTATGGATCAGCTACCGCTCCTGCTCACCCATGACATGTTTTTATTCATCCCCTCCACAAATTGTATAAAAGTTGTAGCTAAAATGAGGCTAGTAATTTTCTGTCTTCTCTGATGTCAATCATTTGTTCTTTCAATTCATCAGAAGTAGTCACATTTTAACATTTTTAACAAATGAGTGTAAAAACAGCCAAAACTATTTTTTGAAAAAAAAATAGAGGAATTTAAAACATGCTGAAAAAAAAGTTTCTGAGTTTCTTAAGTTACAAGTTTTTAAGGTAAAACACATTGCTTCTGGCACTAGAATAATAAAGCGATGGACACGTTTTCACACATGTGCTTCCACAATGTTCGCTCTATGGCCAGACCTCCTTTCAAATAGCAGGTGGCTCTTAATGTATTGTTGTAAGGTTACTGTTACAGTGAATGGAAAGTTTACATTGATGGCTAATTAAAAGTTCGTATTAGAAGGAGAAGCAAAAACTCTAAAACTTTCCTGCTAATCACTTGCTCTTTCATTCTAATATTACATTGAATGTAATCTCTATTTGATTTGTAGGAACGTTTAAAAACCACTTGTATATTTGGAGAGTATTAGATCAGTTAGAACTAAATAGTACAATCCACTTAACTATGGCATATATCAGCTGCAACACATCACAATTCAGGTAATTCGGGCAAGTACTCCCTCCTCCCATGGTACTGATGACCGAGGACCATTGACTGTACGGACCAAGTGTGGGAGGTGGTGCTAATTCTTACATCACATATTTGTGTATTTCATTGACCTTTTTACATATGAAAATAGATAAAAGTGAAAGTTGTCATGTTTTTCCATACCCCAGTGGATTCTCTTTTTAAAAAATAGGCTATTTTTTTAGAGCAGTTTTAGGTTCACTGGATCATCTTTTGTGTCTTTGCTTGCACCCTATTTTTTTCCTTCGACTTTTATTTTAAGTTCTGGGGTACACGTGCAGGATGTGCAGGTTTGTTACACAGGTAAATGTGTGGCATGGTGGTTTGCTGTACCTACCAGCCGATCACCCAGGTATTAAGCCAAGCGTCCATTAGATATTTTTCCTGATGCTCTCCCTCCCCCACCCCCCGACAGGACCCAGTGTGCATTGTTCCTCACCATATGTCCATGTGTTCTCATTGTTCAGCTCCCACTGTAAGTGAGCACATGCGGGGTTTGGTTTCCTGTCCTGCATTAGTCTGCTGAGGAAAACGGCATCCAGCTTCATCCATGTCCCTGCAAGGCACATGATCTCACTGCTTTTTATGGCTGCATAGTATTCCATGGTATATAGGCATCACTTTATCCAGTCTCTATCCCTAATGGACATTGGGGCTGATTCCATGTCTTTGCTATTGTGAATTGCATGCACCCTATCTTGACAATCACTAGCTTAAATAAGTGGTAAGGTGAGGGCAAAGTGTATAATGACTTCTTACAGCTGTATAATTTGAATCTCCCTAAACCTCACAAGTGGCATTTTAGATTTCATGGTCTTTTTGGACTTAAATGCTTACTTCTAGACATTCAATTTCTCCTAAAGCCCATTAAATGACTGATGGGTCTGGCTGGGGACATCTCTACATGTATTTGTAAATCATCTTTTCAAGCTCCCCTGCGTGCCCTCCTTGTTGGTGTCTGCTCCAGGCCACCATGCAAGGGGGATGCTTTTCCGATGTCCCCAGAGCTTTGGTCTGTGGTGAAAATGTTGACCCTACCCAGAGCCCTGCATTCTGCAGCTTCCCCAAGGTGCTGAAACCTGAAGTGTGTTTTGGAGGAAAATGAGTAACTCAGGACAATAGTTTGGTTGACATGATGACATGATCCAAATGGAACATCCCCAATTATGTCTCTTCACAATTTTTCTACTTTTATGATTTTTAATTTCATAATTACTTTCAGCCAAATGTCTCTGCCCTACACTATTTGTAACATCGAGGAGTTGGAAGCAACTTTTAAATTGCTGGCACAGTTTCACTATTACAGACTCCACAGAGTACAGTTATTTCACTGGCAGAAAATGCACTGGAAGGAAGAAAACTCGGGAAAAAAGAGAAAGGTGTTTATTCACCAATAAATTTTTGAAAAGCAAAAATAATTAACATTTGCGTGGTTACAAAACTGACTGATGATGAACCCAAATTTTCCATGCAGGGAAAAAAATTGTGTGTGAGATATATTTGTTTTTGTTTTTGTTTTTTTGAAAAAGAAACAATCTTTCAAACAAAATACTCATCCAAAGCTCAGCTGTTAATTTTCATCACTGCCATCTTGTTTGAAATTTAATTTCTTATAATCAAATTGTTGCAGCCGTGTCACCTGGAGGAAACATCTTTTTCCCTGGTTCTGGGTCATTTTCTTTTACTCAGGTTCTGAGATGCACTCACTGAGTCACAGTCATTTACAGAGCTGCCCAGGAATGCAGGCGTTTGCTTCAATCTGTAGCCATGTTCACCAAGAGGCATCGACCAATCACTGCAGCCCTGAACACTGTCACTTCTTCCTTCAGAAAGCTATTTTCACCTGTCCTCCCTTGTCCTACATGTGGACAACTCAAGGGACCTGTCAATTTGATCAAATTCAATACTGGGTCGACACTGGAAACTTCTTTATTAAACAGCATTTTATAATTTAAAAAATATATTCACATCCATGATCAATCATTTAATTCTGCCAACACACCTGTGAGGTAGTCAGAACAGAAGTAGTTTGACCAATTTTCAGATGAGAAAAGTGAGTTTTAGGGGGAAAGGAAACTTTAATATATTTATTTATTTATTTTTTATTTATTTACTTTTGAGAGAGAGTCTTGCTCTGTCGCCCAAGTTGGAGTGCAGTGGTGAGATCTTGGCTCACTGCAACCTCCGCCTCCCAGGTTCAAGCAACTCTCCTGCTTCAGCCTCCTGGGATCAAAGGCACACGCCACAATGCCCAGCTAATTTTTGTATTTTTAGTAGAGATGGGGCTTTGCCATGTTGGTCAGACTGGTCTTGAACTCCTGACCTCAGGTGATCCACCCACCTTGGCCTCCCAAAATGCTGGAATTACAGGCATGAGCCACTGTGCCCAGCCAGAAATTTAACATTAAAAGTCCAATTCCCTGGTTTTCCATGGTGCATAAGGTAGTGCAGAAAATTTCATACTTGCTTTAAACCAAAATATTCCATCCCATCCCTCCTACCCAACACACTCTTCTAAGGAAATACCATATGTATCCAGATATAAAACATTTTATTAATATGAATTTGCTGGTATAAATTGAAATTTATTATGAGTTCAATCAATGAAAATAATGAGACTAGCTTTGCAAACATAAGAACTAATTAAAAATTTGGGGTTAAGAATGACAATAGTTCTCTTGTCCTCAGTATTGAGTCACTTCTCAGCTTTCGGTTTTACAATATTTGCAATGCACTGGTTTACCAGATGGGATAGGGAGACTTCTAAGATGGTCCCTGCCACAGTCCACTTTGTACTTCTATAGCAGAATACTATAGATTAAATAATTTATAACGGACAGAAATTTATTGGCCCACATTTCTGGAGGCTGGGAAGTCCAAGGTTGTGGAGCCAGTATTTGGCTAGGACCTTTCTGCTGCCTCATCCCACGGTGGAAGGCAGAAGAGTAAGAAAGAGAAAACAGGGCTGAACTTGCTCTTTTATAACGGCAGTAATCCCACCCATGAGAACAGAGCCCTCACAGCCTAATCACCTCTCAAAGGCCCCACCTTTGAATAGTTCCAATTGCAACGCAATTTCAACATGCGTTTTGGAGGGGACAAACATTCAAACCAGTGCAGTCCCTAGTGACCCATGCTTCCTGGTATTTGTATCTTCATGTAATTTCCTCCTTTGAATATAGGCTGGACCTAGTGACTTGCTTCTGATGAATCAGACACAGGAAAGGCAACGAGCTGCCTTTTCCCTGCTTATGAGATTAGATCACAAAAAGGGTGTGACTTCCATCTTGCTAGAACTCACTTTCTCTGGCCTTTCTCACTTGCTGTCTCTGAAGAAATGCACTGCCTGGCTGTGAGCTGCCCTAAGGAGACATCCATGTCAAGGAACTGAGAATGGCTTCCAATCAACAGCTCTTGAGAAACTGAATTCTGCCAGCAATGACGTGAGTGAGCCCAGAAGCTGATCCTTCCCCAGTGGAGCCTTCAGATGACTACAGCCCCACTCAACACCTTCACTGCAGCGTGTGAGAGTTGCAAGCCCTGTTAAGCTGCACCCAAGTTCCTGACCTACAGAAACTGTTAGAAAATAGACGTTATTTTAAGCCATTGAGTTTTGGAGTAATTTTTATGCAGCAATTGATAAATAATACAGCAGGCAAGTAGCTGCAAAAGGATGTGGATTTTGAACATCTCCCCTCACAAGTTTTGGATTCTTTTGAATTTGGCAAAGCAGTCGGGAATTAGTACATTATCCTCATAAAGTCGATTACCCCAGAAGCAGAAAGTAATGAATACAACATCTCTAATGTGGCAGCCTGTGTAATAAAATAACTTTGATTATACTTCTCTCCCTCTTTTTTTTTTTTACAGTGTAAGCAGACTTTCTGGAAGTGAGTTTTATGTCAGATTTTTGTGAAAATCTTTGAAGATGACACATGTAGTGAAAAGAACCCAGGTCTTAAAATTAGACTGACTTGTGGAGCGTTGGTTTTCTCATCATAAAATTGGGATCATGATGTCTCCTGGATTCAAAATGACAAAGGCACTCAGTTCAATGCCTGGTCCATTGATACCTTTTAGCTTTTCTTATTGCAGGTGATAAAGTTGAGGCCCAGAGAGGTGGAGTAGCTTGATGTGCCCAGAAAGAAGGAAGTCTAGGGCCGCCATTAATCTGATATATCCCCAAGTTACTAAGCAATTGAGTGGCAAATTTTGAACTCCAAATCCAGAGCTCTGGCTTCCTCCATATCACAATAGTAAGTCCCAAACCACCAACTCTGCATGTCTAATTCCCAAAAAGAATTCTCCTTGGGACTTCTCTTAAAACCAGCCACTGTCATGGTGTTTGTGACACACTAAGAACAAAGGCTTACGAAGATAGCTGGAAGAAGACTGGCACTTTCTTTAGAGAAACCCACATTTAAAATGCCATCTTCTAAACGCAATCTTCCCTCCACCCTCTAGCTTCGATTTTGACATTGATAGAGAAGCTTTCAAGAAATCGGCATAACTCAGTTAGATGAAGCTACTAATTTGAAGGAACAATACATAATGAATGGCACTTATGTGTGGTGATTGAAACCGCAATTGTCTTCTGCCATTTTTCTCTCTGAGACAAACCAGAAAAACCCTGCCAGCCTTCAATCCTGGTGGCATGGTATTAAGTAGCACAGAGTACTGCCAGCTGCATCTGCCCCCTTCCTTTCCAACCTATGAAGAACTAAGCAGAGAGCTTCAGGGGCACCAACTCAACCTTTTGTCCTCCTTTGGGCACTTAGCTAATATCTCTTGGGAATGAAAAGTTAAATCATTGGGCTTATTGAAAACTTATTGCACATTCTTATATAACAGAAGCATCTGGGTAAATATACTCCAAAGAAAACCCATATATAAATCAATCAATAAAGGACACAGAAAATACGAAACTGTATCTAATCACTGAGAAAATTATTTTTTTCTCCTTTCTTTTCACTTGGAATGTCCATGCCACTGATGTGTCAATACTTCTTGACGGTATGTCAGTTAACAATAATCACATGTCAGATAAACCTCACCGGCCACATTACTGCCACTGTGCAAAGCTTAGTGTATTTTAAATCAAAAGAATTTGACTCAGCAAAGAAAGTCGTTGCCCAAACTTTGTAGATCTTTTGACTCTTCAGAGTTTGCATCATGTAGTAGAGAAACCACTGCCAGAAGATAGGCAGATCTGGTTTCTAGTCTTGGCTCTGGCACGGATTCCCCAGCTGGATCATAAGCAGTGGCGTGATATTTGCAAGGCTCTCTCCTCTGCACCACATTCACGGCAAACTCTAAAGCTTCTCCCTACCTCTTGAGTGTGTGGTGTATGCTGTAACAGAAGGCAGCATGTTTTACCAATCAGTACAAGGAAGGGCAGACAGAGAGGAGAAAGGGATCAAAGGGCTTCCCCGTGGAATGGGCACATGAGTTGAGTTTTGAAGGACAAATAGAAGTTAGTCGAGAGGATTATGTTCAGATAAGGTAGGGGCTAACATTTCAGGCTGGCGTTTTGTGTCACATGTGTTACATGCCATGACCTAAGTCTAAGTCATACTGCTCTTGTCTGCACCACCCAACTGTCTTCCAGCTCATCTGCCTGCTTTATTCCCATTCCTCTCCTGTCAGAATGTATTTACACAAGTAAATCAAGCATGCCACTCTCTGTGTAAATCCCCCCACAGATTCCCACTGTCCACCTTTACCCTCTCATCCCTTGTTTGTCCTGTCTGTCCAAAACACACCTGCCGCTCTGATCTTTTGTCAATTCTTAAGCCAAGCGCCTTCCTGCTTTTCCTCTTTCCTCTGTCTAGAACACTCCTCACCCAGATTTTTCCAATCACTCTTGAGTTGGTATGTAATAGACAGTAGTTAAAGTAAATGAGTAAGTGAATAAGTAAATCAACCCCAATTCTTATTTGCTCTTTGTCATACTTCATGTCAAATATCAGGTCCTAATAGGAGGTTTTTCCTGACTATTTTAACAAAAGGAATCACTCCCCATATTCTCACATGCACATTTTATATTCTTCTTAGCACTTACCACAACCTTTAGTTCTTTTTCTTTTGTTTCTGTGTTCACTTGTTTATTGTGTGTCTTTTCCATCTGAATTTAAGCTCTCTGAAGCAGGAATCATTTCTATCATTTTCAGCATTGTATTCTCAATCCCCATCATGCAAAATGCCTAGCAAAAAGTTGGTTTATAATAAATATCTTTGAAGCAAATAAATGAATGAATAAACTAAAATTCGACCATAGTTGCTCCTTATTTAATGGCCTTCAAAAGCTCTCCATAGCTTGTGAGAGAAAGACTGGATTCTTTATATAATCTAGAGATGCTACCTTGATGCGATTTCTCTTGTTTAGTGTTGAAAAATTACTTGCATTTTGAATTAGGCCATATTATTTTAGCCTCCATACGTCTGCCCTTCCCTGCACCTCTTAATAACACATGCTCCCTTCTGTTGTAGCATATAATGCCAGGACAAGTATCCCTGGAAGCACGTAACACATGTGACACAAAACGCCAGCCTGAAATGTTAGCCCCTACCTTATCTGAACATAATCCTCTCGACTAACTTCTATTTGTCCTTCAAAACTCAACTCATGTGCCATTCCACGGGGAGGCCCTTTGATCGCTTTCTCCTCCCTGTCTGCCCTTCCCTGCACTGCTTGGTAAAACATGCTGCCTTTTCTTATAGCATACACCACACACTCAAGTAGGACATTTCCTCAGCTAGAGTTTGTTTCTTGAGAATCAAGCTTGTTTCTTATTACTCTGTTTCTTTGTTGCCTAGTATATAGTAGATATTCCATAAATTATTCTGAATAACTATCAGTTAATGGCTGACTCATTCTTTCTGAATGATGCAGGAACCCAAGAGGTGCCATTTATTACGAAGGAAACATCCTGTAGAATGCACTTAAGCTCAGGTGATGAGTCAATCACCATTCAGTGCAAAACTAAAACATTCTATTACCATGGCCTGAATTAATATTTTAAGCTGCCAAAGCTTTTGGCTTTGCAAACCGGTGTCACCCGAGATCAGCATTCCCAAGAATGTTGCAAAGACCATGGGCAACTGTAGGGCTGTCTTGGTTTTGTCCTTGCAATAAAAATGTAAACTTGCATTTAGAGTTGCCTGGTTTTGACAATGGAATTGACCGCTTAGAAGGCACACGGGCATGCTATGGTCAAGCTGAAGTCTGTGTATTTTGTGAGGTGTTGAACAAAAAGAGCCTGCACTTTAAAAAATATCAGGCAAATGGAGAGGTCCCACATGCCCCCTTTGTCAGGTGTGGCTGGTGGCCCACCTGCATCACAGTCATCAGGGTCTCAGTGGTGGTGGGGTGGGGGCTTCTATAATACCTTAGGAAGTATTATAGAAGGCTCCACTGTGAGGTGGAGCATGCCTCTCAAGTGGGGATGGTAGAGCTACAATCTCCTTTAAGCTCAGCCAAAATGAAAACTTCTGGAAAATCTCTCTCTGCTCAAGTATAAGTCTTGATGTTACCTTCTTTCCTTTCTCCTACTTTGTAAAGTAAGCAAAGAATCAAATTGACATGAGGTAGAACCATATTTATCCTAAAAGAAAAAATACTAAAACACTAAAAATATCACCTTGTATGTGTCCATCTGTTCAGTGTTTCAGAATTACAGGATACACACCATTCACGAAAACAGCCATAAGCATGACGGAAACATTTGAAACTGTGTATTGGAACATAGAAAACGAATCTTGTAAAGCACTGTTTTTCAAAATCTGTCTAAAATTGCCAAACGTTTTGTTTAAAATACAACTTCTCAGTGTGGAAGACAGTGTGGCAATTCCTCAGAGACCTAGAGGCAGAAATACCATTTGACCCAGCATCCCATGACTGGGTATAGACGCAAAGGGATGTAAACTGTTATATTACAAAGACACATGTACGCATACGTGCATTGCAGCGCTATTCACAGTGAAATAATCTGAATGACAAACACCCATGAAGCAACAAGTTTCCCTGTGTAGCAAACCTGCACATGTAGCCCTGGACTTAAAATAAAAGTTTAAAAAATAATAAAATGAAATGTAGGGTCCCAGACTACTGAAAGACACAGAGGCGGAAGCAGTGTGGCACAGCCTGGGAATGGGCACTTTTTGTGAGTAGCCTGGGTGGGTCGCACACTCAAGTTTCGAGAAGCCACATTGAAAGCGTGTGTTGCTTTCATGAAAGGGTAGCAGGGCTGTGGGGGTAACGCCAGGACAAGTGTCCCTGGGAGCATGTAACCAGAGGATTTGGGCAGAATTGAAAAGGAAAGTTATTTTGGAGGAAAAGAATGAAAGAAACTCCAGATCCTGAATTGAAAGGGCCAAAGTTTGCATGGCAGAAATGAGCTACTGAGTACAAAGGGTGGCCTATTTTTCCCTGTGTAGGGATAGGGCGTGTGGGCACAATTACCATCATCAAAGGGTTTTTCCATGCGTCACTAAATACAAAGTGGCTCTGGGACCACAATCACCTATTATTAGAAATGTAATAGTCATATCTTATTTTAAAACCTGTTTTTAATCTATTGCCACCTGTAAAACTAGACTAAACAGATCAAATGTTAAGGCTGTCTAAAAATACTCTGAGCAGAAACATAATTAAGGTTCTAATTAGAATTATCATTTAGTAGGCTGTGTAGACAAGCCTGAAGAGATAAACTCCTATCGTGGGATTAAGTTATAAGTGTTTATTAAATTCATGGGTCGATGCCATGTGTTTTTTGGACAGTATAGAAATTATGCTGAACAGGTTTTAAAACCCAAGTAAGGACCGCAATTTATTTTCATTGAAAGGATGTTCTAAGTGCAGGGATTTCGACAGACAAAACACTGTGTTGCTCGGTGGTTTCTAGCTTGTGAGAAAAGTTGGCTCCAGGGCTTCTGTTCCCTCAGTTTTCAGATACCACTTCAGGGTGGACGAAGACAGCAAGAGAGAAGAGCGTGTTCCATTCGCCTTCTCAAGGTTGTTGCGATTTTGTCATGTGCTACAGCAGACTGTAAAATCTCTTGACTTAATTACATGTCATAGAAGCCACTCCATGTGCAGAAGACAAAACGTAAATATTTTCAGATAGAGTCGATCTTTCCGTTTTTGTGCTAACAAGGAAAGTGAGTAATATAGACTTTTAAAAAACATATGTGACCTAAATATTTTTGGTATTCGTGTATTAAAGTGGTCATTGGAAGAAAACATACACTCAAAATAACAATTCAAAGTGACTGAGATCATGGGGTCTCCATGCAGAAACCCACCTCAAGACAAGATGGAAAATGTTTTAGCTTCGTTTTCTGGTTTTCTTAACCAAGCATTTCATGCTGGAAACAACTTCTCAGGCGCATGAGAAGGGCGGGTAATCATTTCTCTCTCCTTGAATTACCCACCCAATCCACAGTTTCCTTGAGATTAGTAAAGGTTATTAGATGTTTTATTCGAGGAGACCGATGACACCTGGGGGACCCTCTCCTCCAGTTGCCTGTAGGCCCAACCAGTGAGGTCACCAGCCACAGTGAGGAGTGTGTTCTTTCTATCAAGAATGGCAAGTCTGTCAAGTTTCTCATCCCAAAAATGTGTCTCAGAGATCTCATGCCTTCCCCACCCACAAGCCAGCTCTTTTTTTTTTTCATAAAGTGATTTATTTAGGCAGAGAAAGAGAAAAAGGAGAGAGAAAAAGATGAAAAGAGAAAGCTTCTGCTAAGATTGTGGAAGGGGACTCAAATAAGGAATTCCACAGGCCAGCTTCCTCCTTAAACTCATAAATGTCACCACAGTCCTTCAAACAGACACCTGAGAAACATCTGGATCTCCATCATCTCTACGTACAATCCTAGCGAGCAGATTTGTCACTTCCTCTGTTTCTGAATATCCCTCGAATTCTACTCTTCTCTGTTCTCAGTGACATCTGTCCCAACCCATCATTGCATCTTGTCTGACTGGTGCTACAGCCTAAGGAGACAGCCTTACCTCGATTCCTTGTGTTCTTCCTTACACTCTACACCGAGCAGCCAGAGTGACGGCAAAACATAAATTACAACTTATCACACACACACTCAAAAGCCTTTAATGACTTCTCATTGCACCTAGAAGAAAATAAGAAATTCTTGACAATGCCTACAAAATTCAGCATTACTCAGCCATGGCTTATCAGCTCAGCATGATCTCCCGCCACTGTTTCTCTTGCACAGAACCTTCTAGAACTCTGGTCCTCTTTGGCGATGTCAAGCTCTTTCCTCCCTCAGAGCCTTCACGCATACTGGCCCAGAGTGGTCCATCTTCCACCAGGCATAACCCAGTCACTCAGCCAGTCCTACATTGCCATCGTCCCTCAGCTCCAATATCATTTCTTCCAGGGGAAATTCTCTGATTCCCCTACGCACCTAAACTGAATCCTCCCTATAATTATTTGATTAATTGAATCTGCCTCTTTAAAGTAGAGGATGCAGACAGGCACAGCGGCTCCCACCTGTAATCCCAGCACTTCGGGAGGCTGAGGCGGGTGCTTTGCTTGACCCCAGGAGTTTGAGACCAGCCTGGGAAACATGGTGAAACCCCGTCTTTACAAAAAATACAAAAATTAGCTGGCTGTGGTGGCATGTGCCTGTCGTTCCAGCTACTCAGGAAGCTAAGGTGGCCTGATCACTGAGCCCCAGGAGGTCAAGGCTGCAGTGAGCCAAGATCTGCACTGCACTCCAGCCCAGGCTGTAGGAGTGAGACTCTGTATCAAAAAAAAAAAATAGTCGAGGATTCACAAGGGAAGGGATCATGTACATTCTTCTCACTACCACATCTCCAGAGCCTGGCACAGTGCAGAAAAAAATGTTGTCCAGTGAAAGATAATTGAGGGAACTATTTCCTTTGTTATTTTAACACAAGAATTAAAAACTCCAAGAGAAATACAAGCACAGATTTCCAGTTGCTTCTATGTCAGGTTCCAGTTTTCCATAGAAAAGCTGCAACTGAGTGAGAGTAACGCCAGGGCCCTTAAATCCTTTCCCCTTCAAAGCTCATCAGCAGCAATTCAAGAAGAGATTAATAAAACTCCCCTTTTCCTGGGACATGTTAGTGTCTGTTCTTGAAGCAATGCAAAAATAGATATTTTCTCATGGCGAATGGTATTTTACCTCCATATTCTTTGAAGTATGTCATCAGATTCTTCAAAAAGAATGGGAAAATTACAGGACAAATGATAAAGAGCTGTTGTTAGCAGTGAATTATCCTCTAACCATCTGGGTCTTTGAGATCTTTTCCCTTGGTTAACCCTGGATTTTCCACTTATGGGGCTCTCAGTTTTTCTTGTCCACCTCTATCCTTAAAATGGGTATAAGACTTAACAGAAGATTATCTTTCTGAGGCTTTGGGATTATGGAACTCACAGGGAAAGCAGAAGGTACCAGTCTGAAATACAAGAAGCATAAAGTTAGCAAGTTGACAAGAGTCTTCAGAGATAGAGGTCTGGACTCACAGAATCTGTCTAAGAACAATGATGCTCTGCCTGATAGCTGGACTTAGATGAAATAACAAGAATGTGGTATTCTACAACTATTCGCATCAAACATCCTGGCTTAGGCACTAATCCAACGCAAACGTAAATGTTCGCTAATTTTCTCCTTCTTTCCTCCCTCCCTCCCTCCCTCCCTCCCTCCCTTCCTTCCTTCTTTCCTTCTTTCCTCCCTCCCTCCCTTCCTTCCTTCCTTCTTTCCTTCCTTCCGTCCTTCCTTCCTTCCTTCTTTCCTCCCTCCCTCCCTCCCTCCCTTCCTTCCTTCCTTCTTTCCTCCCTTCCTTCCTTCCTTCCTTCCTTCCTTCCTTCCTTCCTTCCTTCCTTCTTCCTTCCTCCTTCTTTTCTTCCCTTTTTCTTTTTCATTTGTTCATTCATTCTTCGGCTTCTTTATTTCTGTGAAATAATAGTGGTGCCAAGCGCTGGTGCTGTAGTAGTGACCACATCAGATGTGACTCCTGTTGTCACGGAAGTTGCGGTGTAGCAGGAGGCAACTTTAAACAGGTAATTTCACTAAATCCTAACACAATACCTAAAAGTGAAGTTACAGTGAGTACGAACGGCAGGTGAGTTACTTGGTTTAAAGGATCAGGGAGCAGTTCCTCAGAAAATGACATTTTAAATAAGACCTGAAGGATAAGAAGAATTGCTTTCCTAAATGCTTTACCAAAGTACTATAAATGCTTTATAAAATCCATTGCCTAAATGCTTTGTAAAAAGCTTAGACTCTTCCACGCCCTTATCACTTTTCCTACCTTCTGTTCTTCAACTTGAAATGATTCATTTAGAGGTAAAAGAGAAAAATCATGTTCATATGTCTGAGTATATAGTTTCTTTCTTTGTTTAAAATTCTGCACCTGGGAAAGGAGCCTTCAGGAGCGTCTAGAGTAACACACACAGTACAGCATCATACACACGGCTTTTTTTTAAGTTTCGAGGTAATATACAATGTCCTCATATTTTGAGCTTATACAAAATGTACTTGACTACGATCAGGATGCCCCTACAACTTAGGAAGTTCTTTGACTATTATAATTGTAGTCAACAAAAGGCCCTCTGGCCATGCTTTCTCTTTGAGTTTCTCTAAATGTGCAGCAATACTGGTTCTTAGAAAAAGAATACCTGGTATTGCCTCTATGAAACGGGAGGAAGGTTGAGATCAAGAGGAGTTGAGCATGTTAATTTTCTTGGTAATATTTTATTTTGTTAAAAAATACTAGGGGCCAGGTGTGGTGGCTCACGTCTGGAATCTCAGCACTTTGGGAGGCTGAGGCAGGGAGCTCACAAGGCCAGAAGTTTCAGACCAGCCTGACCAATATTGTGAAACTCCCTCTCTACTAAAAATACAAATATTAGCTGGATATGGTGGCGCACACCTGTAATCCCAGCTACTCAGGAGGCCGAGGCAGGAGAATCGCTTGAACCCAGGAGGCGGAGGTTGCGGTGAGCCGAGATCGTGCCATTGCACTCTAGCCTGGGCCACAGAGCAAGACTCCATCTCAAAAAAAAAAAAAATGGGAAGCAAATATTATAAAATGCTGGCATATTTTAAATTCAAGATGTTGGTTATCTGAGTGTGTGTTGTGTTACCTTTTCAAGGATTTTTAAAGATTAGGGCATTTGATTTGAAATCCTACGAGTAGCTCATTTGTTAATTGGCGAATGAATTAATACACAGAGCAGGAAGTCATCAAGCACCTATGATGTATCGGGTCTGTGTTAAGAAACGTAACATGAGGAAAGCTCTCTGCCTTTGTGCCATGGCTTACTCTAGTGTGAGCCTCCTGATTCAGGTCTCCTCACAAAGACAGGTGATTTTTTTATTGATATTGGATGACAGATCCATTATGGAGTGTTTAAAAATGGCCTATCGATTTCCATCCTGATAGAGAGCAAAACCCTCTCCCTTACCTCCTGTTCCTCCCCCTCATCTCTCTCCCCAAGGTCCTCGCAGCGTCAGTTCATGTCTTCTAAATTAGCAAGTTCGCATCAAGTGTTTCAGTGGACACCTTCAATGAGTTATGTATTCAAAAAAGTTAAGTATTCTGTCAAACAAAAAGTCTTAGGCAATCCTAAGGCCAAATCCTAAGAATGAATATCTTTTGCGCCTAAAGATGCTAGGTAAGCTTGTTTGTCCCTGATTCAATTTCTAAATCGGAACACTATCCCTGACATGCTTTTGAGCACATGACATAAACTTGTTTTTACTTTTGAGATAGCTTATGGTAGTTTCCTGAGTAGACACTCACCTCTTTGAAGCAAATACTGCAAGAGGATGCTGCCAATCTCAACTGGCCCCAACAGTAAGGCTGAGCTTGATGCTGTTATAACCTTAGCGCCATGCGCACTCAGTCATGTTCCCTGTACCTCTGAATGGTGACGAACAGGTGATTATCGGCTGACTTTAGATAACTAATCAATGATATGAGGTAAGAGGACTCTCATTCAGGCAGCCAGTGGGAAAATACTGCCGCAATGTTATGATATAGGTCCTTACCAGTGTATTTATTATAGAATTTGAAGCAGTCTTCCAAAGCCACATTAGCTAATTCCTAGCAGAGTGGTATTCTAGCTATGCAAAGACTCTTTTGAAAACACATCATTCTTTTGTATTCAGGCTCCTGTATTCATGGTTTTCCTGGTGCAAACAAAGAAAGCAGTAACTATTAAGACATAAGGTCTGAAAGCAAAGGGCCTCTTGAGTTCCATGCTATTATTTCGAATTAATTAACAAGAATGGAATTGTGCAGGCATTGTCACCATTATCATTATGGATGAGCTCATACATTAATAATTTAGCTGCCGTGGTTTCGATTTTTTATATCATACCAAAGTGCATCTTATTTATAAATATATGAACGAATGTGGTCACACGTGACAGAAACAAAAGATGCTCTTCATAATCTGCTCTGTAACCTCAAGGGACAATATGTTAGGAAAAAACTGAACTACAGAAGGAAGGAGACCTCATCCTACGATTTCTTCCCTGTGAAGAATATGTGCTATGGAGGCTTCATGGATGAACTCAGGGAGTTTAACCCCCTGTTCTAATGCAGGCAGTAGCTGAGCAGGAAAAGAGAATGCGCAAATGTACTCATGCTCTCCTCACCGGCCAAGATGATTTATACAATTCCAATTTCGTGAAGATGCAGCTGGATGTTCCAGGGCACAGGGCATCTTCTCTGAAACATATTACAGCCCTTTCTCAGTCTTTTAGCATGAGCAAAAAGCAGCTTCTGGGAGACTCCTCCTTTTCTGAAGACTCAGTTCTTACCTGCATGACCTGCACAGGCATATATTTCGTGTTGGGGAGATCGCTCCTCTGAGCAGCCCCACTCCCACATAGACGCAGGTAATCCACCTCACAGGAGGCATGAGCCTACAGGTGACAAGACACAAGTGGGGAGAACTGGCAACGACATAAAAAAAGACACCAGATAGTCTCCACCTACCAGTCAGATGCTGCTCCATCAGAACGGAAAACAATGGAGAGAATGGAGATCTTTCAGTTCAGCATGATCCATCTTAAGCAATCTGTAATCAATTCAGGGACACCTCCTCTTCACCCCTCCCCTCCCCTCCATCATCTGTCTGCATTTGTGTAGCTCTGAGAACAGCGTGAAGAATACTTTGACAAGGGTGTCATTTTAGTCTGAATGCCTCAAAATGACTGGGGAGGAGAAAAGTTCTCTTTTGCCTTCAACTCCAAAATAAAAACGATTCGAGGAGAAAGAAAATTTCCCCAGATCTTCTTTTGGTACTGAGTGTAATAGGACTGCCCTGACGATGAAGATGATTTCAGGGTGAGAAGGAGGGTGTGACATTTGTCATCATTCATTAGGAAAGGATAAGTCACGGAAGCCCAATGGTACCTAATTTCTCCCACTTAAGGGACTTTAAGGGGAAAAACACTTAGAATTTATCATCAGAAATTGGGATCCAGGCTCTGCCTTTTGTTATCTATGAAAACTTACTCATGAATTTAACATCTTGGAATTTGTTCTCTCGCTTGCAAAGTAGGAATAATTCCTAAATTAGGGCAATGTGAATATTAAGTGAGGTCATGTATGTGCGAGCACTCCCTGCAGTACATGGGTTACATGGGTGGACAATGATATTTGTACTGAATAAAAACACAGAGTTTAAATTCTGTAGTAGTGGGAGCTTACCCTCAGGCTACAGTCAGGGTGAGCGGCAATCTTAGACAGGGACAATATGCACTGAGCCCTATGCCCCGTAGATGCCCTAAATGTGCACGTACATTTCGCAGGCCACGTGGACCTTGAATGTGAGTGAAAGGAGGGAAGACTGGTCACCAGGGCCTCCACTCAGGCTCTCTGTGTGCTCTTCTCTTTGAGACTTCCGCCTCCATACCACTGACCTCACACAGCATTTGCTTGCTGATGACACAGGCCATCCTCAATCATAAATACCTCAGAGACCCCATGTCAATGTATTTGTTCTCCCAAGATTTCTTGCTGTGTTAATTCAGTTGATATGTCACTTATAGAATCTATAGATCATATACAATCTTATATATGATCTATAGATGCTAATTCTCAATCTCTCTCTCCTCCTATCACAATATATTTGTTAAAGAAATCGAGTTGCCACATTTTCTTGATCCAGTCTATCCTTGATGGGCATTTGGTTGGTTCCAAGTCTTTGCTATTGTCAACAGTGCCGCAATAAACATACATGTGCATGTGTCTTTGCAATAGAATGATTTATAATCTTTTGGGTGTATACCCAGTAATGCAATTGCTGGGTCAAATGGTATTTTTATTTCTAGATCCTTGAGGAATCGCCACACTGTCTTCCACAATGGTTGAACTAATTTACACTCCCACCAACTGTGTAAGAGTGTTCCTATTCCTCCACATCCTCTCCAGTATCTGTTGTCTCCAGATTTTTTAATGATTGTCATTCTAACTGGTGTGAGATGGTATCTCAATGTGGTTTTGATTTGCATTTCTCTAATGACCCGTGAGGATGAGGTTTTTATCATCTGTTTGCTGGCTGCATAAATGTCTTCTTTTGAAAAGTGTCTGTTCACATCCTCTGCCCACTTTTTTGATTTTTTTTTTGTAAATTTTGTTTAAGTTCTCCATAGATTCTGGATATTAGCCCTTTGTCTGCTGGGTAGATTGCAAAAATTTTTTCCCATTCTGTTGGTTGCCAGTTCACACTAATGATGCTTCTTTTGCTGTGCAGAAACTCCTAAGTTTAATTAGATCCCACTTGTCTATTTTGGCTTTTGTTGCCATTGCTTTTGGTGTTTTAGTCATGAAGTCCTTACCCATGCCTACATCCTGGATGGTATTGCCTGCCTAGCTTTCTAGGGTTTTTATGGTGTTAGGCCTTATGTTTAAATCTTTAATCCATCTAGAGATAATTTTTGTATAAGGTGTAAGGAAGAGATCCAGTTTCAGCTTTCTGCATATGGCTAGCCAGTTTTCCCAACACCATTTATTAAATAGGGAATCCTTTCCCCATTGCTTATTTTTGTCAGATTTGTCAAAGATCAGATGGTTGTAGTTGTGTGGTGCTCCTTCTGAGGTCTCTGTTCTGTTTGATTGGTCTATATCTCTGTTTTGGTACTAGTACTGTACTGTTTTGATTATAGTAGCTTTGTAATATAGTTTGAAGTCAGGTAGCATGATGACTCCAGTTTTGGGTTTTTTTTTGTTTTTTTTTTTTTTTTTTGCTTAGGATTCTCTTGGCTATGTAAGCTCTTTTTTCATTCCATATGATGTTTAAGGTGGCTTTTTCCAATTCTGTGAATAAAGTCATTGGTATCTTAACGGGGATAGCATTGAATCTGTAAATTACTTTGGGCAGTATGGCCATTTTCACAATATTGATTCTTCCCAACCATGAGCACGGAATGTTTTCCCATCTGTTTGTGTCCTCTCTTACTTCCTTGAGTAGTGGTTTGTACTTCTCCTTGAAGAGGTCCTTCACAACCCTTGTAAGTTATATTCCTAGGTATTTTATTATCTTTGTAGCAATTGTGAATGGGAGTTCACTCATTATTTGGCTCTCTGTTTATCTATTACTGGTATATGGGAATGCTTGTGATTTTTGCACATTGATTTTGTATCCTGAGACTTTGCCGAAGTTGCTTATCAGCTTAAGGAGATTTTGGACTAAGACAATGGGATTTTCTAAATGTACAATCATGCCATCTGCAAATAGGGACAATCTGACATCCTTTCTTCCTATTCAAATACGCTTTATTTCCTTCTCTTGCCTGATGGCCCTGGCCAGAACTTTCAATACTATGTTGAATAGGAGTGGTGAGAGAGGGCATCCTTGTCTTGTGCCAGTTTTCAAAGGGAATGCTTCCAGCTTTTGCCCATTCAGTGTGATATTGGCTGTGAATTTTTCATATATAGCTCTTATTATTTTGAGATACAATCCATTGATACCTAGTTTATTGAGAGTTTTTAGCATAAAGGGCTGCTGAATTTTGTCAAAGGCCTTCTCTGCATCTATTGAGATAATCATGTGGTTTTTATCGTTGGTTCTGTTTATGTGGTGGATTATGTTTATAGATTTGCATATGTTGAACCAGCCTTGCATGCCCAGGATGAAGCCAACTTGAACATGATGGATAAGCTTTTTTATGTGCTGTTGGATTTGGTTTGCCAGTATTTTATTAAAGGTTTTTGCATCAATATTAATTGTGGATATGGATCTGAAATTTTCTTTTTCAGTTGCATCTCTGCCAGATTTTGGTATCAGGCTTGATAAAGAAAATGCAGCACATATACACCATGGAATACTATGCAGCCAAAAAAAGGTGAGTTCATGTCCTTTGCAGGGACAGGGATGAAACTAGCAACCATCATTCTCAGCAAACTGACACAAGAACAGAAAACCAAGCATGTTCTCACTCATAAGTGGGTGTTGAACAATGAGAAAACACAGACACTGGGAGGGGAACATCACACTCTGGGGCCTGGGGGGTGGGGAGCTAGGGGAGGAGTGGCAGGTGTTTGGGGGATCGGGGAGGGATAGCATTAGGAGAAATACCTAATGCAGATGACTGGGTGATGGATGCAGCAAACCCCCACAGCACATGTGTACCTGTGTAACAAACCTGCATGATCTGCACATGTACCCCAGAACTTAAAGTATACTAAAGAAATAAATAGAAAAAGAAATTGAGTTGCTTGTACTGTAGAGCTTCTTAGATTATTTCTGTGTTCTGGATTTTGTTACTTTCATCCCCATGTCTTCAATGCTTTCTTTTATCTTGTGTATTTCTTGCAAAGTGGAAGTTGGATCCAGAGGCTTATTCAGGTTCAAGGTTATATTAAGAGTACCTTATAGACAATGTTGTGTACTTCCCTTTGCATCTCCAGGAGGCCTATGTTGTGTGGCTTTCTCTCTTTTTTTGTGTGGTATTGAGATTGATCAGTGGATTGGAGCATGGTCAGCCTGAATTATTCATCATAAAGTTCATGAAGTGGTTTTGGCTATGGGTATTTCATTAGGGTTTGCAAATTACCAATATTCTACGTCTATCACCTCTTTTCTATTTACTGGCTGGGATTCTTTCATAATTAAAAACTTTCACTCATCAAGCATTTGGTCATTCTTAGTTAAAACATGGGCAGGAAAATCTATACATGTTTGCATTTTTAACTTGACCAGTTTTCAGAATGAGTTGGTTCCCTAGCATTCTTCAAAAGTGGCCATCAATGTTGTGCTGTTTCCTTTTAGTGTAATTATGAATGTATAAATTTTCATACTTTTAATGTGTTTTAATTCATTAGAGTTACTCTTCATTTTGACATTCAAATTATTTCATCTTTGGCGAGTGTAACTGCTCACAAGTTGGTTACTAAATTCTCTTAACACAACCCCAGTAACCTTGAAAAACTTCCTTGCTTTCTATAAATATAAAACATTCCACAGTCTAGACCCACAGTGGACCTTTTCTGAGCCTGATCTGGAATCATTTATTTCCCAAACCATCCAGTCTTGTTTTACCGGTAAATAATATTTAGAGATCATACACTGGTTAGTAGAAGTGGTCAGTGTTACAGGACTGGGCATCGTTCCTTGGCACTTCCAATAAACAGAAGCAGATAATGTATTTAAATGAAATCACTTAAATACATCCAATCCAAATTTATGATTTAGTAGTGTTATCATCTTTCATTTTATATTCTTATTTCTCTTATGCTGAAAATACTATTTCCTAAATATAATAGCTTTGCAATGACAAATGCAATGCCATTACTTTTGAAATGACTGCTAAGAATAGTTTAACATTTCCTTGTAATTCCTTTTGACCATAGGATATAGTCCAACTGTGGATGTCCTGTCAAATTAGAATGTTTTATTGTCACTTGAAATAGTCTTTTCTGAGATTAAGCCAACCACTTGTTATATAGTTAGGCTCATTTGTTAATTTCATATTTTTAGGGATTAATTGTTTATTGTATTTTGCTTCATAATTAATTTAAATGTGTATATGCTGTCCCAAAGACAAATTTATAATCAGGAAAGTATTGGTTTCGTCCTTTTCACTCTACTCCGTTGCTGTTGTCCACCACAGGTGATCATTTAAAAGCAATTTTTGGTTTGTCGTCTCATTAAAGAAAGCATGAACATTTTTACCTTGTACTTTTTAAATAAAAGGTAGCACACTATGTATGCTATTTGCCCCTTGTTTTTTTCCACGTATCAATATATTCTGGAGGCCATTCCAGAGCAGTATTTAGAGTTATTCCTCATCGTTTATAGCTTTAAAAGATTCCACCTTGTAGATTTACTCTAGGTGATTTAAATAGTCCCATACTGAGGGACATTTCGGTTGTTTTCAGTCATTTCTTTTTTTTTGAGACGGAGTTTTGCTCTTGTTACCCAGGCTGGAGTGCAATGGTGTGATCTCGGCTCACCACAACCTCCGCCTCCTGGTTTCAGGCAATTCTCCTGCCTCAGCCTCCCGAGTAGCTGGGATTACAGGCGCGCGCCACCGTGCCCAGCTAATTTTTTGTATTTTTAGTAGAGACGGGGTTTCACCATGTTGACCAGGATGGTCTCGATCTCTTGACCTCATGATCCACCCGCCTCGGCCTCCCAAAGTGCTGGGATTACAGGCGTGAGCCACCGCGCCCGGCCATTTCTTATTATAATAACACTGCAATACACAGCCCTTGGCATTTGCATTTTTGCCAACGTATCCCAGAAGTGAGATTTTAGAAGTTGAATTACCTTCCATCAGATTTTTACCATTTGCATTCCAATCTTCAACATACAAGCGTGTCTGTTTTCCCTTAGCCTTGCTAAGAGACTGCACTGTCACACTCTCAAATTTTTGCCAATCCAAAGGTGAGGATTATATGTCATCGTATCTTTAATTTGCATCTTCTATCATGAATGCGACTGAGCACCTTTTTTGAGTTGTTTGCATTTTTTCCAATAAACTTTACAACTGGTGGTAATGGTATTTATTTTTCGAAGTTGGTTGAATGTTGGGAATCTTTTGTGATATCACTTGGTGATATAAATATTTCATTCTACTATGATTGAGCTTTTGGCTTTGCTATTTTGGTGTTTTCACCACACAAAGGAATAAAAAGAACATTATCTATGTTTTCCTTTGTTACCTCTAGATATTGAATTTAAAGCTTTTCTCGTTCTAGGTAACAGTAATATGCTCTCTTCTAGAATTCATATAATTTAGAGTTACATTAAAATCCTTGATTGATTTGAAGTTAATCCTGGCATGTGGTGTGAGAAATGGATCAAAGTTTATTCTTTTTCATGACCTATTCAGTCACCCTAATACTCCCTGATATAACGTCCGTTATTCCTCACAGATTCGAGACCTCACCTCTGACACACATTCAGTTTTAATACGCAACTGAATTTATTTCTGAATTTTCTCCTTTGTTCTGTTTGTTGATCGATGTGCTAATACCATGTTCTTTTAGTGTCAGTATCATGTTTCAGTATTTAGTGGAGCTAGAACTTCCTCCTTGTCCTTTTTTACTGTTTTCTGTTACTATTATTGCTTGCTTGTCCTTTCCAATAAAGTTTATAATTAACGTGTCTAGATGCAGAAAAATTAACTTACCATTTTAAAAATCGGGGTTACATTAAGTTTATAAATTAACCTAAAAAGAATTCACATCTTTATGAGGTTGAATGTTTCTATCCAAGTAGATGTTCTGTCTTTTCATTTGTCCAGTTCTCCTTGTGCATCTTCAATAGTGTTAACATTTTCATCTCATAGGTCTTATTATTCTGGTTTGGTTTTGCTGAGCTTCTGAAATCTCTGGCTTGATGTTTCCCACCATTTCAGAAAACTCTTGGCTATTGTCCCTTAAAATATGACTTTTCCCAATTCTCCTCTTTCCCTTCTGGGATTCCGACTATGTGAACGTCAGGCTGTTTGTTAATGACCCACACGCTTTTAAACTCCTTTTTGTCCACTTTTTTCTTTTTCCATGTTTCAATTTGAATCTTTTATTGACCTGTCCCTGAGTACCTCCTCCCGTCTCCTACTGTGTATAAATGGCCATTACACTCATTCATTGAGTATTGAGTACATAATTCCAGTTACTGTCTTTTTTTTTTTTGGCTTCTTAGTTCAAGAATATTCTTTTTGAAAGACTTAATTCTCTGTGAAATTGTTTATTTTTGAAATCTACTTTCACCTAATTCATATGATTAGTAATTAATCATGCTAATCATAGCTGTAAAGTCTTTGTCTATTAATTTCAATATCTGGATCAACTGTGAGACTTCCTGTTGTCAGTTTTTCCCTCAGGTTTTCATCACCTGGCTCCGCCTAATAATTCCATTTAGATGCGGGACATGGCTAATAACACTTTTTTAGAATTTCCAGATGATGCTAATCTTCCTCCAGAGAGATTTCATTCTTCCCTCTGCTTGGCAGACAGAATGTCTTATTCCAAGTACGCACTGAGATCGTTCGAAGCTGAGTTGCAGTTTTAAGGAGACTCTGTTTATCCCTGGGTTACCTTCTTCCTAAGGAATAGCCCTTATATTGGTTTTCTGGTGCTCCAATAAGAAATTATCGTGAACTTAGTAGCTTAAAACACAAATTTGCTATAAGCATGTCAGACGTTTGATATCCGTTTCACTTGGCTAAGATCAAGCTAGAGCGGGGTTGTCTGGTTTTCAGGGGACTCTAGGGAAGGATAGGTATTTGGCGTTTGTTCCAGTCAAATGCCAGCACAGAATGCCTAGTCACATTTGAATTTCATGTGCACAATACATAATTTTGACATTTTATGTCTTAAATACTGCATGACATATAAGAAAAATACTTTATTGTGTATCCGAGATTCAAATTTCGTTGGGCTTTGCTATCCTCGTCTTTTCTAACCTCTAGAGGTTGGCTACATTCCTTGGCTCATGGTCCCTTCTTCCAACTTATAAGAAGTACTAGCATCCTCAAGCCCTCTCCTTCTCCGCCTCTGCAATAACAATGTCTTTTTCTACTTTCGAGGCTCCCACCTCTTTCAGATAAGGACACTAGTGATAGATTGAGTCCACCAAGATACTCCAGGATAATCTCCCCATTTTAAAATCCTCATTTAATCACATCTTTAAGTTCCTTTTGCCAGGTAAGGTGACACATAATCAGGTGCTGGAGAGTAAAGTGAATGCAGACACCTTTGGGGGTCACTATGTTGCCCCCCACAAATCCACCAAGTAAGGTGGCCAGATTTAATAAATAAAGCTCAGAATGTCCAGTTAAATCTGAATTTCAGATAAACGATGGATCATTTTTAAATTTGACGTCCTAAATATTGCATGAATCATACTTAGAAATTGCATATTGTCTAAGATTCAGATTTAACTGGGGCTCGTCCTGTATTTTCCTTGGTGACACTTCCTCCAAAGCCTACCATGGGATCCTGATGTCCTCCCTTTAGAACCCTTCCTTATGGCTGATCCTGAGCTCTAATTCTGGTCTTCTAAGAATGGCAAGATTACAAAAACTCAAATATGTTTTTCAGGAACATCTTGCTTGCTTCTTAAACTTCAGGTAGATATCCCGAAGGAAAACTTACTCATGTGCTAGGCTCACGTTCAGTTCTCTGGCTCGCTCTTCTCACCAGCAGCTAATTTCATGATTTTGCCCAATAACTGCTGCGATCTCTGCTGGTTTCTCTTCTCCCCAGCAGTGTTTTTCTGCACAAAGAGCTTTTCAGCTGCTTTTCCTGCACCCAAAACCAGCAACAGTTCCCAGGAAAAAAGTGGCTGGAGACTCTCAGCTGACTGTCCACTGCTCCTCTTAGGAGAGATGAGGCCCCTAGTCCTGGTAGTTTTGGCAGCCGTCTGATGCCATTCAGCAGGGTTTTCATTACCTGCCAGGCAGGAATGGTGTTTGGCTCCAAACTCCTTACAGCCCAAATCTTCTGACAGCAAACCCAGGGGTTTTTTCCCAGAATTGCCACAGCTGTGAGGTGGCTGGTGGGTGATGGGAGCACAGGTGCAAAGGGTGGAGGTGGCGTGGTGACAGCTGAGTGGAGAAGGTGTGGTTGGTCACATTTGTAGCTGGTTGGGCCTCAGATCTTGGCAGCAATGTCTGACCTGGGAGGAAGCCCAGCAGGCCCCTCTGAACAAGAGGCAGTTGGCAATGGCTGTTTCCTGCACACCTCCCTTTCCTTTTTGGTTACTGTATTGAAACTCACTCAGTCTGAGGCCACCTGAAACTGTGCAAGGGCTGGAGCTTTGTCCTGAACACAAATTATGTCATAATTCTTTTTTTTTTCTTTGAGACGGAGTTTCGCTCTTTTGCCCAGGCTGGAGTGCAATGGCGCGATCTCGGCTCACCGCAACCTCCGCCTCCTGGGTTCAGGCAATTCTCCTGCCTCAGCCTCCTGAGTAGCTGGGATTACAGGCACGCGCCACCATGCCCAGCTAATTCTTATATTTTTAGGAGAGACGGGGTTTCACCATGTTGACCAGGATGGTCTCGATCTCTTGACCTCGTGATCCACCCGCCTCAGCCTCCCAAAGTGCTGGGATTACAGGCGTGAGCCACCGCGCCCGACCAATGTCATAATTCTTAAACTTTTGCCCACCTTTACTCATGTGCCACTGTCAGTAAATTCGCAGTCACTGCACCTTCACTGATCATGGTGATCTTGCTCCTGGCTGTGTCAGACAGGAACGGGGATGATTATATATACAAGGCAAAGGCAGGTGGGCCTCAGTCTGGGGGCTTCTTGGTCATGTGTTGTGCCACTTACTTTGCACCTGGGGTGTAATTTCTTGCTGTCAGGCCCAGGCTTCCATCCCTCAGATTTCAAAAGCTCTCATTTCTCCCCTCTCCATCAGATGCATCTGCTCAGGGGATCCTGACCTAATTTGCACTGATGATGGTGGAAAGCAGGCAAATTAATGTAGAGAACTTTAGCTTGCTTGGGGTACGTTTCCTCCATTTTAAGCTTCGAAAAGCCCCGAGCTCAAAGCCTGCAGCCTTGACCAACTCAAATAACCTTCTCTGAGGTGAGAAGATTCTTGCAGGGTAGGAGGAAAGGGCACTCCTTTTTCCTTATCCTGAAATGTCAAAGTGTCTTTACCTATTCATAAAGAGATGATCAGAACAGTCAAATTTTAAATCAATAAAATATTTAAAAGGAAGAAAAAGCACCATATATTTCTCAGGAAAGATAAAAATTCTAGGACAACCTTGAGTGGATATCACGGGTTAGAAAAAAATTAAATGTTCCTGTAAAACTGATTTCATGCAGAGAAAAAGGAGCTCTTAAGCACTGCTGGGAGGAATGTAAACTAGTACAGCCACTATGGCAAACAGTATGAGAAGTGCTCAAAAAACCACAGGTAGAATTACTATTCAGTCCTACAGTCCCACTACTGGGAATCTTTCCAAAAGAAAGGAAATGATTATGTCGAAGAGATGTCTGCCCCTCGTTTACTGCAGCACCTTCCGTAATCACCAAGAAATGAAATCAATGTAGGTGTCCAACGCCAGATGAAAGGATAAAGAAAATGCAGTCTATATTCACAAGGAAATTCTATTCAGTCCTAAAAGGAATGAGATCCTGTCATTTGTGGCACCGTGGATGGACGGAGGACTTTGTGTTAAACCAAATAAGCCAAGAACAGAACATCATGGATGGACTGGAGGACTTTGTGTTCAATGAAGTAAGCCAGGAAGAGAAAATTAAACACTGCATGTTCTCATTCATATATGAAAGATTTTAAAAAGGTTGATCTTGTAGAAGTAAAAAGTGGAACAGAGGATACTAGAGGCTGGGAAGAGAAGGGGAAAGGGAAGGAAAGGGGAGAAAAGGACAGCAAGACTAAATGTCGGATGCTGGATGGCGTCCCGAGACAGCAAGAGGATATTGGGTAAAAATTGAGAAAATCTGACTAAAGTATAGATTTGAGGCTAGGCATGGTGGCTCATGCCTGTAATCTCAGCACCTTTTGGAGGCCAAGACAGGTGAATCACTTAAGATCAGGAGTTCGAGACCAGCCTGGCCAACATGGCGAAATCCTGTCTCTACTAAAAATACAAAAAAAAAAAAATTAGCTGGCTGTGGTGGCACATGCCTGTGATCCCAGCTACTTGGGAGGCTGAGGTGAGAGGATAGCCTGAATCTGAGAGGCGGATGTTGCAGTGACTTGAGATCGTACCACTACACTCCAGCCTGGGTGACAGAGAAAGACTCTTTCTCAATAACAAAATAAAGTGTATAGTTTAGTTAACAGGGTATTAATTTTGGTTCATTAGTGATGACAAATGTACTCTATAGCAATGTAAGATATTAATAATGGGAAATTGGGTTGGGTGCGGGTATATGAGAATTATCTTCACAGCTTTTCTGTACATCTGAAACTATTCTAAAACAAAAATTTTATTTTAAAAAGTGATTTCACATGCAGAGAAGGTGTTGAAAAGCAAAGGGAGGTGGGCCAATAAAAGGTTATACTTATGGCTGTTATAAAACCGAATAGAAGTAGTAATAGTGAGCACAGATTTACAGAGCTTGTCAGGAAATCATCTTTATCTAGAAGTAGCACAGAGGAAAGGGAGAATTTCGGCTGGGGAGACCAATGTTACAGAGCCCAGCGGCACCAACTGGGTCCTCACTCACTTAAGACTAACCCTGAGAAGCTTTCAGGGAAAGAAAATGTATATAATTCACAGTTTTGAAAGAACTAGGGCTAGGAGCCAAAAAATATTCTTAGATTCTCTTCTTTCGGTATCTTAACATTAACTTAATGGAATGAATTATTCTATTCAGCTGTTTGAAATGGGAAGTCTACCTCTAAAAGTAACCATTTTATTGATTTTTTTTCTTTTGAGATGAAGTCTCACTCTGTTGCCCAGGCTGGAGTGCAGTCGTGCGATCTTGGCTCACTGCAACCTTCGCCTCCGGGGTTCAAGTGATTCTCGTGCCTCAGCCTCCTGAATAGCTGGGACTATAGCCACCTACTAAAAATCAGCCACCACACCCAGCTGATTTTTCCTATTTTTAGTAGAGATAGGGTTTCACCATGTTGGCCAGGCTGGACTCAAACTCTTGAACTCAAGTGATCTGCCCACCTCAGCCTCACAAAAGTGTTGGAATTACAGGTGTAAGCCACAATTTTTTAAATAAGATATTCAATTATTTGCTTTTTTCAACCATTTTCATGAAAAGTTTCAAAGGCACACACAAAAGTACAGAGAACAGTATAATAAGCCCCTACGTGCTCATCACCCAGCATCACTGGTCATCAAGATTTGACAAAGCTTGTTTCAACTATTCCCTCCACCCACTCATTCTTCCCCCTAGAATATTGTGAAACAACTCCCAGGTATCAGAGACCCTTTATGCATTTTATACATAAACACACATGAAGCACCTACTTGCAAAACTCTTTTAGGAGGTGAGCATACAGAGTCAGATACGGTTGTTGCTGAAAAAGAAGAGCTTAAATGTCAACATGATCACCCCAAGTCAGAGCACAAAGTCATAAATGCCATGGCAGAGACGCAAATAAAATACTCCTGGAAATCAGAGGAGGGGTGGAGAATTTCAGCTAGGAGGGCCAAGATGAAATTTTGTGATGAAGGTGGCATCCAACTCAGACTATAAATGATGACCGGAGGGGAAGAGCTGGCCACGTCCTCTCGCCTGTGCCCACCTCTCTTCCTTCAGACATACACGTGGGCAGGGCGCATGGAAGAAGAAAGTTGTTTCTTTAAAAAATGAATACACCATCATGAGCCAAGTATTAGAAGCAACTTTAGCCTAATTTGATGAGAAACAAAGCAAAGAAGGTGAAGTTTTCTTTGAGCTTTAACAGAACGGGGACTCAGAAATTAAATGATGATAAAAAATAAAGGTAACTATGGTTCTTGCATCCCTGAGTTTGAGATATTCACGTGCTGTGGGCATTTTAAGATCTTGGCAAGAGAATAGATAATTATAGAATTAAGTTTTGCCTTGGAGGTAGCAAAATGCCAAAATGAAGTATATGGTGTCAGAGTAAACCCTAGAAATGAGGAGAGCCACTTCTTCAGGACGTCTATGTTGAGCTCTAAAGGAAGCCTAAGGATAAGGAACCAGGAAGCATCTATAATAGTAGCTTGATTTTTCTCAGTGAAGTGGAAGCAAGATAACCTGTCAAGCGTCGGGAATGGGATTTAATTGGAAGTGAAGGAATCCACAAGCTATGATGACGTCATGCTCCAGGCTCTGCCCTGCATTTTACAGCCAATGAGCAATGAGGTGAGATCACATGGAGATCTCACTTCTGACCAGTGAAATGTGGGCATAAATGCCTTGTGTTATTTCCATGATGATGCACTTGAGAGCTGAGGGGGCCATCTTCACCTCTCTCTTCCTGCAACCACAACCCTGGAAGCCGCGTGGTGAGATGGTAAGATCACAAGACAGGTAAACCCTGAATTCCAAATCATTCCAGGGAGTACAGCCCAGGCAGTAAGCATCAAGCATCACGTGCCTGAGATACAGACTTTCCTTCTGCGAACCCACTGACATTTTGTCATCTGTCTGCTAGTACAGCACAGCGTAGGTTATCCTTCCTGGAGCCATACTCTGTGTCCAGCTGAAGGTAGACAGCTTATATTTGTAGCTGGCCAGACCTAGGAAGCACCTGTGTTTCCCTCTAACGTGTCTGCCGGATTTCTGCAATTAGATAAACACTAGGAACAGCAGCCATGTCCCACACCCCCCTCGTAGGACCTAACATAGTGTTGAACAAAGATGCATTGAGTGTTAAAATAGATTTGAAGAAAGCCTCAGTGGTTGACCGTTTGGAATTCTCATGCTTCATAAAGAGCAAAAAAGAAATCTTAGACGCTTCAGTTAGAAAAATAAGGCGGTGGTCTAAAGAGATAGCTCTGGGAAGAGTTTGAATTTCCAGGGTCATCACGTTCATTGTGTTCAATAACAATGAAATGATTGAGCGGAATAAGTTCCCACAGGCGAGGCTTTGGTTGAAGTATCAGATCTGGGGCCAGGGCACTAGCTCAGACACCACGTCGATTTAAAAATTACACTTACTG
The DNA here is from genome assembly GCA_028533165.1 of Leontopithecus rosalia. Classification (NCBI taxonomy): domain Eukaryota; kingdom Metazoa; phylum Chordata; class Mammalia; order Primates; family Cebidae; genus Leontopithecus; species Leontopithecus rosalia. The sequence continues at coordinate 5,900,008 of CM052652.1, read as the reverse complement.
CTGGATTGTTCCCCAAAACATTTTTGATCAACTCTACAATTTCAAAACAACTATAGATGTGAGTCCTGGATATAGCACAGTCTCAACGTTTCAAAAATAACACAATCATTAAAGAATCAAGACGTTTTAGAGATGATCTTAAGGTATCATAAACTTTTGTTCTTAGGAAAATAAAGCAAGCCCTGCCAAGGCAGTAACGTGAGGTCAGCAGGTTCCCATCTGAAGTGCCTACAAAACGCAGGAGAAAGAACGCCAAAGAAATAAAATTATCTGTAAGCAATCACGATAGAGAATAGAATTTCATAGTGCTTTCATAGACTCAGCAGTTTAGTGTTTAAAAGGGTGAACTAGAATAAACCCATAATTTCTTATGGAAGATAATAATTGTAATTAACATCTATAATAGTATTTTGTAATAAAAAGTATTTTTCTGTATATCATGCCATTTATTTCTTGCAACAAATGTCTGGAGTCAGTAATATAATTAATTCTACTTGCAGTAAAACAAGCAAAAGGCCACAGACACAGTTCACTTTTGATTATGGGAACACTGGAAGAAATTAAGCATAAGTGTGGGTGCTTCACTGAGCCCCATTGGTTGCCCCTGCCAAAGCTGGGCATAACTCTAACTATAGAATGCTCAGCTGGACCAGAGGGAACCCCCTTGCCATCCTCTCCTCAGTAGGCTGTGTGCCTGTCCAGTCTATCGCATGTGATCCATACAACACATGTGCCCAAGGCCAAGGTAGCAGGCGGCACCTCCAGCCCTTCCATGGATGATGTCCACACTGCTTCCTAGATGCATCTGGCATTGCTTGTGCTTTTCAAGTGAAGTTCTGAACACACAAGGAGATATTTGCTTATGTTGTAGACTTGACTTAATGGAGTACAAACTCCTTGTAGAAATTTTGAGCGATGTTATGCTTTCTAGGAGGTGGAACCTTAAAACTTAAAACTACCTTTGACGCCCATTGTCCTTTTGCTCTAGGAACAGACTCTTGAATAGACTCCTCAGCGAAGCAAATGGAACTCTCAGGGGAAGGTCTGGATGTGATGAATTAGAAGTCAGCAGATGTGTGTTGCATTTTATGTCTCTTGCGAAAACAGTCAAGTTTCAAAGTTTGAACTAAATTGTACAAACTAACTGGTTTGTTGCGGTGACCATGTTCTATTGCTGGTGTTCCTGGTTTCGGCTTCTTTCTCTAGCACTTGTTTGCAGGAAAAGCAGGATTATGCTGAAGACATGAGCCAAGCATCCAGGCCTTGATAGCAGAGAGACTGGAAAGGGGTCAGGCAGAGTTCTGTGTGGTTCATTGTGGATTGGAGTGTTGCTCTCTCACGTAGAGTGTTGCTTAAAATCGAATCGAGGCTTTGCTAGATCTAATGAAATGGAGCTGTTGTGGAATTTTCTTGGAGACTTATATCTGGGTCACACCTGTGGAAAGGGTGGATTGTTTCCTGAAGGAATGAATATTTATACAGTCAGTCATCCTGGAGATGGTCCTAGGCAAATGAGGAAGCTGGCCTTAGAATGCACCAAGGAATATGGCGTTCTCTTCTCTCTGTGCTCATGTCGGCCACGCTCCGGTATATAACCCTTCTTGTGGAGGAAAGGGATAATATCACCTCTGCCATGTAGGACTAAGCTGGGGCAAACAGGGGTGGCCCAGTAACTAATTTTGGGGATTCATAGGGCTTATGCAGTAAATATCTAAATATCTATATTTTAGTCTTCATATTGCTATTTACGTTAAAAATATTAGTTACATGACACTTCCTTCCATTATATCTATATCTTCAGTTTAATCTTGTTAAAAGCTACAGTCTAACCTCCTTTGTGAACAAAGAATTCTGAGAAATGGCCTGTCCACAGCTTGGCATTGAGTATTGAAGGGGAAGAGGGGGGCGATAGGGACTGTGTCATCCCTGACCACTGTGCCCAGTGGATTTGTGACCTCAAGGCAACCAACAGCCACAGCGACAGCAGCCTGGCAGCCAAGGAACAAGGTGGAGAGGCCAAGGTCCTGAAGTGTGCATCCCAAGGACTTTACAAAATCCTTGGACAGAGAAGTTCTGCCGATCCAGTGATAAAGCCTCAGACCACTGAATTGGGTTATACTCGCAGATGGGACAGTTTAAAACAAGGTCTGTCAAGAAGAATGTGTGGAAAAGGAAATTAACCCAGTGGTTGATAGATATTACTGTTCTGTGGGTAAATTCATAACAAACTCCTTCTGTTTTTGTTTTTAGCTACACTTACAGGAGAAGGAGGTAAGTTGCAAGAAAGCAATCAGAGCTTGACATTTTCCAGAGCATGCTCTGGCAAATTCTGTATTCAGAAAGATTACCTGAGATCTAGACTCTCTTAAATCGTCTTAGATATTTTTATTCTATCACACATATTAAAATTAAAGAGTAAACATTACAGAAACATTTTCTCTTAATAAATCCTGAAATGTTGTGGTAACGTCACAAATATGTAATGTTTGTTCTAAAATATGCAATGTTTATTAGAACTTTTCTAGGTCTAGGCCTAAGTGCTTTCAAGCTTCAAGAAGACGCTGTTGGCCAGGCATGGTGGCTCATGCCTGTAATTCCAGTACTTAGTGAGATCGAGCCCTGTCGATCACTTGAGGCCCGGAGTTTGAGACCCAGCCTGGCCAACATGGCAAAACCTTGTCTTTACAAAAAATACAAAAAATTAGCTAAGCATGATGGCATGCAACTGTAATCCCAGCTACTCAGGAGACTGAGGCACGAGAATTGCTCGAACCCAGGAGGCAGAGGTTGCAGTGAGCCGAGACTGTGCAACTGCATTCCAGCCTGGTTGAAGAAAAGAAAAGAAGCAGCTAATTTTTATGATTACAGATTGTGTTTTCTCTCTGGCAGCCTCCCAAGTAAAAGGGGTCAAGTCAGAAAATTCGAATTGCGCATCTTCCTCTATCACTCCCAGGAGGAGGAAAAATTCTCTAAAAAGCAAGTACAGTAGATTTAATTAATAGCATCTTCTTCTATTCCTGCTACTCTCTTACAAGTTGGGTGACTTCCTACAAGTTTTTAAACCTACCTCCACCTCGGTTTCATCACCTTTTAAATGTGGTAAATAACAGTTCTACCTCACAATTGTAAGAATTAAATGAAGGCTGGGTGCGGTGGCTCACTCCTGAAATCCCAACACTTTGGGAAGCTGACACTGGCAGATCACGAGGTCAGGGGTTCGAGACCAGTCTGGCCAATATGGTGAAACCCCATCTCCACTAAAAATACAAAAATTAGCCGGGCATGGTGGCGCATGCCTGTAGTCCCAGCTACTTGGGAGGCTGAGGCAGAAGGATCACTTGAACTTGGGAGGTGGAGGTTGCAGTGAGCCAAGACTGTACCACTACACTCCAGTCTGGGTGAGAGAGATAGACTCCATCTCAAAAATAAATAAATAAAAGAATTAAATGAGAACCAGAGTGTGTAGCACAAAACAATTGCTTGGTAAATATTTGCTATTGATCCAATACTATTGTCCAGTCTAAGGCACGTTCACAAGCACCATACCACAGTTGACACGTTTCTTCTTGCACTTGCTGTGTGGTTGTGATCATATTGCCTGTGCTATAAACTGACACTTTCAGTGCCCTCAATGTACATATAGAAATACTTTCCTGCCCTAAACAATTCCAATCAGTCTACAAAGATAATCATCCTTATCATCATAAACCAAGATTTTCTTCCAATACCTAGATGATATGGCTGTTTCTGATAACGGCACAGACTCCTGTCTTAAGGAAGGTATGAGGAGTTTGCACACAGTGCCCCTACATTGACGTACGTGCTGACATAGACTCATATTTGCAAGAAATTTTTAAGGGATCACCCATATCTTTCATTTGAAAGGGGAAAACTACTTTCCATCGGAGCCAGGAGCACTTGCAGAGAAAGAAGACAGTCCCAAGCCTGCAGCTTGCTGAGAGCTGAGATGCTGAAGCTGTATGCTCTGCTCCGAGCTTCCTCCATGACTTTGGCAAAGCTCTCCAGGGCATAGAACCCAAAGCTTGCCCACACAATAGCATGGTTATCTTGGCATGAAAACGACGGTTGCAAATCGGTGTGCTCGTTCAAAAGAACTAGGAAACAAAAGCAGACGTGAGTTCTGACCTACACCCTGGGAGCTAGGGAGGCGAGTGCACAGGAAAAGGGGGAATACTAACGAGCATTGTTTTAAGCCAGCAAAGTCTACAACTGCTGAACGTGGCCATTCACTACCCCGATGACTTTATAAGCAAACCAGACTCTACCTCTCTGATACGCCCCAAATGGTTAGGTTTGATACGAGGTTGTCTTGAGAAACTTTTGTTTTCCTCTTTGCCATTCTTATGATTCTTCTCCATCCCACCAAACAGAAATCCATTGGTGAGAATAAAATTCTCTTTCTATTAGAGGATTTACGAGGGCCCTGTGGCACCAAGTAATTGTCCTCCTCTGATGCCAGGAACACAGAGCTGTTTCTCAGCAATGGGAAGAGTTGACCAGGCACATCTAATTCCACTTGCTTGTCAAGTCTGAGGGGCCCCAGAGGCACAGCCTTGTGGGACATCTGAGGATTGAGGGTGCCAAGGAAGAGCACGCAGAAGCCCCTGCTATGAAGCGGCAGTGGCAGACTGTGAGTGCAGAAGAGGCAGAGGCCCATAGCAGGACCGTGGCTCCCTGCCCATCTGCAGGGGGAGCTGGCGCACCTGAGAAATGGACACAACACTCCTCCAAGTAGCTAGCCTTCATCGCAGGAGTCTTTGTTAAGGAGTCTCTGGCTTGTTGAAGCTGCTGAAGCCCCAGAACAAGAGATTGATCCTTTCCTTTTGAGGGCCTGTGAACGGCTCATCAAGGAAGACAAAAGATGAAGACGAGAACCTGCAGGACAAGGAAGACACAGAAGTGGCATAATTTAGGTTGATTGGGGACCTCTATAGTCAGGGGCCTCAGGGAGGGGAATTCTCTTTGTAGCATCCTTCGGGGAACATTTCCTTCTCACTTTCCTGGCCCCCGCCTCAGTTTCCCACAGAAACCAACCCAACCTTAAATGCTAGGGCTTCTGGGGGGTGCCAATGGAGCCATTTACCTTCTCCTGTTATACACGGTCCCCAGGAATGCCCAGATGCCCCTGTGGCAACAGTAGCTACCCAAATTGTGAAGACTCTCCCATGGAGAGTTCCAAGTCAGCTGCACTCTGGAGCCTCATATTACACATTTAACTATCGCACTTCTAGTCCCTGTCCCTCCAGAGACATCAGACTCCACGTGGGCAGGACAACTCACCTGTGCTCCTCAAAGCCTGCCCCATTTTCATGTCAAGTCTTTTGGAACAGCACTATGACTCGCCCAGCCCAGAAACCTGAATCTTACACACCCATCTCCTCCTCTCCATTCTCGTCACCAAGACTTCAGCTCAGATGCCCTTTCTTCCACACCTGGATGTTATCTGGAATCCTTCTCTCCAGTCTCATCTCCAGGCAGCTCTTCATGGTGTTATCATGGTAGTGTTTCCCCAGATGGAACATTCTCCGTTATGTGGGGTTTGCACTTGTCTTGCATCTCTGCCTAGAGTCCCATTGCTGAGAACCATAGGCCACTCTGAAGAGCCATAGAGAGAGCTACCAGCCACCTCCTTCCAGGGCTGACTGAGAAGAGGCCAATTGGGTGCTTCATCTGTCACTCTCACCATTGCGTCTAGCAAGTCCATACAGAAGCCTGGAGCTCATTATGTTTGAGCAGTAAGGAAGAGAAGGCATTGAGCTCTTTGGTGGAGGGGAGGAGTGCTGTGGCTTTACCCCTCTCTCTTTTATAGGGAAAAGAGGGGTGCTGTCCACGTACCTAAAGGAGGCGTGGTATAAGAGAGTTCTTCCTGAAGAGCGGAGTTGCCTGCACAGAGGAACCCTGAGCCCTCACTCCCAGCTTGATGTTTATTGAATGATAGTAACTAGGAGGCCCATCACAGTCACCCAAAACAGAGCATGACAGAGGGCTCCTGGGAGAATCTGACTTCCATCTTCTGGAGTTTGTCAACATATGTGAAGACAGAGGCAGAGAGGTGCCTGCCTCTCTCCTGGCATATTCTGAACACTGCTCAGAGAGGGGAGGAGAAGAAACAGTGGACCAACCTGAGTTCCCAGCAAGCATACACACATTTCCATGAGAAAATACGTGCCACAGAAGGAAGTGGGACTCCCGCCATCCAAGGGACTGAGGGGTCTATTTTTGGAGGTGAGAGCTAGGAAGCTGTCACAAGAAGCAATGTCTAGAACACATCACCTATGTCAAAGAAGCGTGCAGTACCGAGGTCTTGCAGAATCTTCTAAAAAATATCTGAAAACACACACACAAAAGAACGTTTTCCCTCTTTCCTTCAGTTCTTTCCTCTTTCAAATCTTATAGCAAGAAACAGAGATGATAGAGTGGATTTCAACTGCAGGCTCCAGCCCCCAGGTCAGGATGGAGATGAGGGGCAGAAGGTGCCAGTTAAACACCACTCAGCACTCACATTTAACTGGCACCTTCTGTGCCTCATCTCCATCCTGACCTGGAGGCTGGAGCCTTCAGGCTGAGGCCAGAGAACTGCTTGAACCCAGGCGGCAGAGGTTGCAGTGAGCCGAGTTGCACCACTGCACTCCAGCCTTGGTGATAGAGTGAGACTCTCAAAAAAAAAAAAATGTGAGTGATGTTTTGATTTAGATGCTACTGGATTTGTTAATATCTGTAAGTGAGTCGGTTGTCAAAATCAGACTGGTCTTAGAGTCAAATGTGCCTGGAAACCTACAGAATCTTCTAGAGATGTTTTCCAAATGTTGAGGAAGAAAGATCTGCATGACACATTTAAAAGCAGTGTTGGGCTTAAAAACTCATACCTCATACTCCAAAGTCAAAATTACCGTGTCACTCCTCCGCTTGAAATCTTCTCAGTGGCTTCCAAACACAACTCTTGGCTTATAACACACATAACACATGTTGTTTTTAAGAAAAAAAAAAAACAGTTGAGCACATCTACATCGCACACAAAAAATCTGAGTCCAAGTCCTAACTTTCTGTTTATTATTCAGGATGTTGGACAAGAAATCTCCTTTTGTGAGCCTCAGCTTTCTCTGTATAAAATGAGGAAAACACCAGCGTCACCACACAGCTTTGCTGCAGGATTAAATAGTAACATGAATGCAAGTCGTATTCTGTCAATCACTTTGCAAAATATAAAGCACTATCCAAGTATTCATTCATGAATTCATTCATTCAGCAGAGAAGCCCTTGGTGCTGGAGAAAGTGGTGAATGAGATGGACAAAAACGATACTCTCTAGGTGGGGGAGGCGGACACAGGGAAAAAAGATCACGTCAGAGAGCCCCAAGAGCTGTGAGGAAAATAAAATCAAGAGAATACCAGTGATCTAGATGAAAATAAGCCCCTTTAATCAAAAGGAGCTAGATTGAGTGGCCTGGGAGGGCCTCCCTGAGGATGAGACACTTGGACTGGGATTTTAAGCACAGGAAGAAAAAAACAGTCTTGCAGAGACAGCAGAGAGTATGGCAAGAACAAAGGCTTTTGGTTGGTCCAGGCTTAGGATGCGGGAGGAGAGAAAAGAATGTGGGCAGCATAAGCCAGGGAACAGAGCTTCTAAGCTACTTAGAAGGGTCAGTTTGTGGCGGCCTTGGTATGTTAGGTAAGTATGCTCACTTGATTTCAGCTGTTATTTTATAAGCAACAGCAACAACAACGACAAAATTGTAAGCTAGCCTTTTTTCTGGAGATGAGGAGGTCTCACTATTTTTTGCACAGACTGAGCTCAAGCTCACGATCCTCTCACATTAGCCTCCCATGCTGCTGGATTGCAGGTGTGCACCACCGCACCTGGCTGAAATCGTAAGCATCCAGAAAAGGTAGGTTTGTCTTAGAGTCTTTCCCTTTCTGCTTTCTGTACCCCCTCCAGGTTGTTCTGTCTGTTACCCCAGATCTCTAGGATGCTTTCCTGCCTTCAGGTGACTATCCAGTGCCCTCACCCCCTGCCCGTTGGCTCAGGTGAGAGTGGTGTTTTGATTTAGATGCTACCGAACCTGCTAATATCTGTAAGTGAATCAATGATCAAAATAAGACTGTTCTTAGAGTCGAATGTGCCTGAAAACCTACAGAATCTTCTAGAGATGTTCTCAAATGCCTACCTCAGAGGAAGCCTCCCTAACTCGGTAAGATGAATAGACCTTTTAAGTTCGTCTACTTTAAGATTTACGTAATTAGGCCGGACGCGGTGGCTCAAGACTGTAATCTCAGCACTTTGGGAGGCCGAGGCGGGTGGATCACGAGGTCAGGAGATCGAGACCATCCTGGTCAACATGGCGAAACCCCGTCTCTACTAAAATACAAAAAATTAGCTGGGCATGGTGGTGCGTGCCTGTAATCCCAGCTACTCGGGAGGCTGAGGCAGGAGAATTGCCTGAACCCAGGAGGCGGAGGTTGCCGTGAGCTGAGATCACGCCATTTCACTCCAGCCTGGGTAACAAGAGTGAAACTCCATCTCAAAAAAAAAAAAAAGATTTACATAATTTACCTTCTAAAGATAAGGCTTATTGGCCAAAATAAAACACTGACAACTTTTAAGGTCATGGAACAGAGTGGGGCATTTTAAAGTAACATGAGCTTGTGATATGCCAATGTTTCAAATCATAAGAAAAATACCATATGAAGTGACTTTTTAAAATATGAACATTTATTCACTTTGTTTTCTGGCAGTTGGTAATATGTGTCTCTGGAAGCTACTTTTCCCAGTTCTAAACATAACAAGCCCTCTCCTGCTCACACATTTCTGACCTACAGAAAAATCAAGCTATTGAAAGGCAGGTATATTAGTCACGGTTCTCCAGAGAAACAGATCCAGTAATAGATGGATAAAGATAGATAGGGAGATAGATGATAGAGAGTTGGTAGATAGATAGATGATAGATAGATAGATAGATGAGATATGTTAGAGATGATTTACTATGAAATTGACTCACATGATAATGGCAGCCAAAAAGTCCCCACAACGTGCCATCTATAAACTGGAGAGTCAGGGAAACTGGGAGTGGTGTAATCCAGTCTGAGTTGGGAGGCCTGAGAACTAGGGGAGTCTTTCTGGAGGGGTGGGGTTTGGGAGGTGCTGGTGTTAAGTTCTGGAGTGTGAAGCCTGGAGAACAGGAGCTGTGATGTCTGAGGGCAGGAGAAGATGGATGTCCCAGCTGAAGAAGGGAGAGCAATAAAGCCTGCCCACGTCCGTCTGTGAAGGCAGATCTTCTTTACTCAGTCTGTGGATTCAAATGCTAACCTCTTCTGGAAACACCCTCAAAGACATACCTGGAAATAACGTTCTACCAGCTGTCTGGGTATTCTTTAACTCCATCAAGTTGACACATAAAATGAACCATCATGGCAGGTATTTTGCCACTGTCGTGAAACACATGTTGAAAACGTTAAGTAGGCTATGAATTGACCATCTCTTGTTCTTCCTGCTTCCAACCAGCAGACTCCAATATATTGTCTGATGTGTACCTGTATCTCTAGCTATAGCTATGTCCTTGTCCTTATCCATATTGTATCTTATGTCATCAGTGAAAAGATAAGGAGAGATGTTCTTCGTTCTTATCTTTCATTACTTTGAATGCTCACAATAACCATATTCATATTCAAATCAGTAACCAACAAAGGTAAGGAAATGAAATATAATTTTTAGATATGTAAATTTAGATATCAGTTATTAATATCTGTAAAGATTCATGGATATAGATATTTCTTTTCATACATGACACCTCAAACATGACTATCCCTTTGTCTCAGCCTATATCAGCCTTCATATGGGTGCAACCCTTCCCATGAGATATGGCTGCAACTGAACCCCGGTTCAAGTGGGCTTCCCTGCAGCTGGAGGGCTAATGTGTCAGGCCATTCTCACATTGCTATAGAGAAATACCTGAGACTGGGTAATTTATGAAGAAAATAGTTTTAGTTGGCTTGCAGTTTTATAGGCTGTATGGGAAGCATGACGCTGGCATCTCCTTGGCTTCTGGGGAAGCCTCAGCAAACTTACAATCACGGCAGAAGGTAAGGGGGAGCAGACATGTCATGTTGCCAGAGTAGGAGCAAGAGTGAGAGGGAAGGTGCTACACACTTTTAAATGACCAGATCTCCTGGGAACCCACTCATTATTGTTAAGACAGCATCAAGGGGATGGTGCTAAATCATTCATGCGAAATCACCCCTATGATCCATTCGCCTCTTACCAGGCTCCACCTCCAACATTGGGGATCACAATTCCACAAGATTTGGGCTGAGACACAGATCCAAACCAAATTAGAACCCTCTGAGGGCACAAGAGAGAGCCCAATGACAATCTTGTACGCTGGCAACCGTTAGCTAACATGAGGACCCCTTCCCGAAGAACAGGAAACTTTCTAGAAAATCCTTTCAAAGCCTAACTTCCGAGATTTGATGCAAAAGTCTTACTTCGGTAATTGAAGATAAAAAATGAACATTGACTGTCTCTTTGCATTCCCATCTCAACTGCCCTGCAGACAGTATCTTGGGCTGACTTGAGAGAACGTCTTACACATGCAAAAGGGAAAATATTTTTTTTTTCAAAAACATTACCCTGGTATAAATTTGAGTCATAAATTGGATTGAGCTCTGTACTTGTATGTGGGAATAAAAAGATGAAAGAAATATGATCCCAATTTGCAAGAGTCTCCTTCTGGTGGGGGCTACATATAAAAGGATAATTATAACACTGAATGAAAAGGTTAGATTGAAACATTCCCTGATCCTCAATTCCTCCCTATGCTGCCTTTATTTTTTGATAGACAGGATACTGGCTGAGCAATGGAAAAATTCAAAGCTAAGACACTTTAGTTGGGCTCAGTTAGAAGCTGACTAGTAAATAATTTATTAGGGAAAGCCCATAGGAAAGTAGCCGCCCTGTGGCACACAGGAAAAAAGAACTGTGAGGAGTCATGAGAGCATTCTTTTTCTAATGAGAAAATTTCAAAAATATGCTAAAAATCTGTTGCCACATAACATTTTGAAGAACGTGGTATACATAAGTCAGAATCCACATCTCCCACAATTAACGGCAGCTACAGATGTAACAGCTTTCCTAATAAAACTGATCTGGAAAGCTGGTGAAAACAATCACCGAAATGTTTGGTGGAAAAGCACATCATGGAGTGGCTTCAGAATCTTAAACAGGAAACCATGAAATACTTTTCATTAAAGACGACGGATCAAAACTAATTTCTAATTTTTTGTTATGTTTACCAAGCTTATGTCACTATAATAATGATTCCAATACAAATGAAAATAGACAATCAGTTAGACAGCCTTTGCAAACAGTCTCTAAATCAGAATCTAACACAACTATGGGTATTTTCTCCCAAATAAGTAACTTTGGGTATGTAGGCTGTGGAGTTTATAAAGGCAGGATTGTTTATGTGCCTCAAGCAACTCTCTTTATAGCATTGTTTTTGAAATTCCCTGCAATCCAAAAATCATGTTTGACCTGGTGATTGCTTTTAAATGACTCACAGGAGTTAAATACACTGAGTTCACTTGGTTCTAAATCATCGGGATAATTATGTAAAGCCTAAATGCTTTCAGTTACAAAACAGACACAGATAGTTGGTGCTGGATTTAAACAAAAGTAGCTGTTTAGCAATGAACAGTGAAGACAAAACTTGTACAAGTTCACTGCAGAGAATTGCATATGGTTAATGGTGCTGCTTCGGTGCTAGATCTTGCAGATGTTTCTCGGTATTAATCCTCACAGGGTGGTTTGACTATTTGTGGAGAGACTTGTGGTAAAAACCAGGAATTTATTTCAAATCGGCAAAATCTCCCTTTGAAGCATATATACGTTATTTCAAATGACCCAAATATGGATTTAGTAAAGCATTGAATTAGATGTCCTAGAATTCATGTCCAAGCCTATTCTAAGCTTTATATGCTAGGGATTATGTTTACCTCTGGATTTTGACCAACGCAATCATTCTAATACAATCTGAACAGAAATGTAAGTCCTCTGTAAAAGTAAAAAGCTGAAATGCAGAAATCTGGCACCAAATGTCTCCCAACACTCCATTTAATAACGCTCATAATTTGTGTTTGCTGAATTGCCCAGAGGCAAGAAGAATTTGCATACCGGACAGGAGGACGAAGTTGGATCAGGCGTATTTAGGCACAGTTCACTCTCTGGCTTCTTCCCTTGTTGGGTTGGGGACTGACTAGAGAGTGGGACAGGACAAAGACACAGGGAACTATGGCAGTGAGTCCTGGATAAGCCTGGAGCAGGGAAAAAAATGGGACTGGATCATAGCAAGTTGCCTGCTTGTAGCAGCAAGTTTTTGGTGCCAGTAACTATTATTCTTTTGAAATCTCTAAATCTTCGCTAAGATCTGAATCACCACAAGTTTGGGGTCCACAATAAATTTTGGGGGACTAATTTTCTCTTTCTTGGCTCTTCCTTTTCCAGGTCTATCATAAGTTTTGTGTGCCAGGATACCACCTCCAAGACCCCAGTCACTCTCCCCCCTACTTACACTGTCCTGCACGCACACACACATACACACACACAGACACTGGAACACATTCGAGAAGTCCAACCTAGACCATCTTGACTAGTTGCTTCTCCTCTACTTTCTACAATAACCTTTTTAGCAACAATTTATATGTTTTCTAAATGAGACCAGACCTAGCTTGTATGCATCCTCCATCTTCTCCTGCCATTAATTGGAGTTTGGAGGCCAAACTCCAGGCACAGCTACGTCGGCATCAACAATAACAAGAACTGTGTTGAGACATGGCTGATAATCAGCAAAACTCTTTCCTAGGTTGGAAGAGATGCCTGATCTGGCTGCTTCTGAGGCATGACCGGGCTGGGGCAGCTAGCTGCAAAAAACCCCTGGCGTATCCAGATATCGTGCACCCCCAAAAGTCTCCATAAGGTAAGACTATAGAGACAAAGGTGTAGAAACCTACGAAGCGTGGCCCAGAATGATCAAATCATAGGAATGAATGTTACTGAAGCCTCTTTTCTAAAAAAGCTCCAGTAAACCTGAAGCCAACTAGCCAAGGTTGGCCACGGTTGGCCTTTAGGTACTCAGCAGAAAGGCCAATCTCAAGATGCACACACCCTTTTTGGCAGAACTCCTTCTTGGCATTTCAGACTCTGGCACCCACAGCCCTGGAACAAAGACATTTCAGTTTCCAAGAGCTGGCTAGGAATTCTAGAGAATTCATTTTGAGTTTTGCACGTACAAGAAGTTGGGAGGAGGGTGGAGTACCAATGTGTGGGCATATTCTGCTTTTACTCCCTGTGTTTCAGGAAGACACCATGTAGTCAGTGATCACGAGGCCTTCTGAAATATCCAGGTGTGGCTGTTCTGGTGAATGAGTTGTCCCTGAGCTGGTGTCTGGGCAACCTTCTGTTTAGTTAGGTACAAACCAAAGCACCTGACAGTGTCAGTGCCTTCAGGAGGTTACAGCACAAGAGCACGTAAACTTGAACTCCACTCAGGAGGGAGCGGAGGAAATTGGGTTGGAGTTCGGAGGCGAGAATTCTACTAACTGGTTTGTCGAATTCAGGATTCTCATGGGACTGCCTTAAATATCAGGTCTTTAAACTCCCACAAATGGGAGCATTTCTCAACAGTCTACAGTTTGAATTCCAAACTCCCAAGTTTTGACATGTTAGTAAACCAGTTGCAATGGTATTTACTTAATAGTTTCTAACACAAACTCATTATTATTTATTTAGTACTTTTTTAAAGATTCATTTAAAAATATGTTTGTTTTAAAAAAACCTTAAATTATTACTCATTTTGTTACAACTCTTAATATGTTTTAAAATACGCATTAAAAGGACATGTTTAAAATAAACACTTATATATTGCCTAAAATCATTTCACATACCCTCAGGGGTACGCATACCACTCTTTGGCAACCACTGTTGCCAGATGTGGTCCTCAAAGGTCTCTAAGGTCCTCTGTGACTGATACCTGTGGTATCCAAAGGGAGATGAGCGTTAAGAAGTAAGTGCTCCCAGCACAGAGAGCTTTGACTTAAAGCTATTGAAAGGTGTTTGTGAACAGTATCAGCACCATTCCTCAGAAAAGGTTTTGAAAAGATGAATTAACCACCAAATCACAGTTTGGGCCAGAACTTCCAATACTTTGTTGAACAGGACTGGGGAGAGAGGGTATCCTTGTCTTGTGCTGATTTTCAAGGGAGATCTTCCAGGTTTTGTCCATTCAGTATGATATTGGCTGTGAGTTTGTCATATATGGATCTTATTATTTTGAGGCATATTCCTTCAATATCTAGTTTATTGAGAGTTTTTTAACATGAAAGGATGCTGAATTTTATTGGAGGCCTTTTCTGCATTTATTGAGATAATTATGTGGCTTTTGTCTTTAGTTTTGTTTGTGTGATGAATGACATTTATTGATTTGCATTTGTTGAACCAATCTTACATCCCAGAGATGAAGCCAACTTGATTGTGCTGGATAAGCTTCTTGATGTGCTGCTGGATTTGGTTTGCCAGTATTTTATCCAGGACTTTTGCAGTGATGTTCATCAGGGATACTGGACTGAAGTTTTCTGTTTTGTATCTCTGTTGTATGTCTGCCAGATTTGGTATCAGGAAGATTCTGGCCTCATAAAATAAGCAAGGGAGGAGAACCTCCTTTCCAATTGTTTGGAATAGTTTCAGTAGAAATGATACCAGCTCCTCTTCATACCACTGTAATTCAGCTGAATTCAGATGTAAATCCATCTGGTCTTTGCCTTTTCTTTTGTGGGTAGGCTGTCTATTATGCCTTCAACTTCAGAACTTGCCATTGGCCTATTTGGAGATTTAATTTCTTCCTCGTTCAGTCTTGGAAAGGTGTATGCATCCAGGAATTTATCCATTTCTTCTCGATTTCCTAGTTTATGTGCATAGAGGTGTTTATAGTATTCTCTTATGGTAGTTTGTATTTCTGTGGAATCAGTGGTGATATCCCCTTTGTCTATTTGATTATTCTCTTTTCTTCTTTATATTAGTCTAGCTAGTAGTCTATTTTATTAACTTTTTTTTTTTCAAAAAAAGCTCCTGGATTCATTGATTTTTTTGAAGGGTTTTTTTTTTGTATCTCTATCTCCTTCTGTTCCACTCTGATCTTGTTTTTTTTTTTTTTCATCTTCTGCTAGCTTTGGGGTTCTCTTGTTTCTCTAGTTCTTTTAGTTGTGATGTTAGGTTGTCGATTTGAGATCTTTCTAGCATTTTGATGTGGGCATTTAGTGCTATGAATTTCCCTCTTAACACTGCTTTAGCTGTGTCCCAGAGATGCTGATACGGTGCCTCTTTGTTCTCATTAGTTTCAAAGAATGTCGTCGATTTCTGCCTTAATTTCATTATTTACCCAGAAGTCATTCAGGAGCAGGTTGTTCAATTTCCATGTAGTTGTGAGGTTTGGGGTGAGTTTCCTAATCTTGAGTTCTAATTTGATTGCGCTGTGATCTGAGAGACTGTTATTATTTCAGTTATTTTGCATTTGCTGAAGAATGTTTTAGTTCAACATAGATGAATCTCAAAGTATTATGCTAAGTGACAAAAGCCAAATACAAGTGACTGCATACTGCATGGTGGCATTTATACAAAATTTTAGCAAAATAAAACTATCGTGTCAGAAAGCAGATCAGTGGCTTCCAAGCCACTGTGTGGGTGAAGATTGACTGCAAGGAGACACTAGGCCATGTTCGAAGGTGATGGAAATAGTATAGGTCATGGTTGTAGTGGTGGTTACATAGCTGTACACATTTGTAAAAGTCATCAAATTATACTCTTCAGTTTGGTGAATTTTGTCGTATGTAAGTAACATTTCAGTAAATCATCAGTGCTTTAGAGAGCTTACTTACGCATTTTTGTAAACATTGTTTTAAAGTTTAACTTGCATTTGATATCTATGTTCCTGAAAACTTATACTTAGTGTTTTAAAACAGAAAAGCTTAATTAAATGGAAACATGCTATTCTCCTTGTTTTAATAAAATGTGACTATGGGAAATCTAGTTGTTTCTGACAGCACAAATGAAAAGTCCATAAACCCTTTATTGATTGTTCTGTCCAGTCAGTGCTTCCTTCTAAAACAAGATGACCAAAGGAATTGTTGAGGTCAGTTTTTCCACCGGCGTCCTACTTGAGTGATGTAAATATAATTCTGAATACAACTGATTAGACAAGAGATCAGTATAATCAGTTATTGGCAGAAATCTGTAGGTTGGACCCAAAGGAAACCTGTGAGCCATGAGGTAGGATTTTGCATGAGTTCTTCATATATATATATATGAAGTTCTACATACATATATGAAGAACTCTTCACATATATACATATTATATATGTATACATATACATATACATCTATTATATGTATACATATACATCTATACAAATATAATATGTACATATATACATATTACATATACCATATATAATATGTAATTTTATGTATGTATTTATATATACACATATAAATTTATACTGTATAAAATTATATATTATACAATTACTTATTGCACATACATTCATATATGTATTATATATGATACATTTACATAGTACACATATATTCATATAGTATATATAAGTATATAAATATTCTTGCATATATACATATATAAGTTTTGTATACTGTATAAGTGTGTATATATACAATTATATATATACTTACATATGTATATATACACATATATATACTTATATACTATATATACACAATATATATACTTATATACATATATACTTACATATATATGTATAATTAGCTACTGTATATATACTTATGTACTTATATATATACTTATATACCATATATACTTATATGAACTTACATGTATATATAAGTACTTAAATATATGTAAGTACATATAAGTATATATATGGTATATAAGCATATATACTTATATGCTTATATACTGTATAAGTGTATATATAAATGCAGCAAACATACATAGAAATGTGTGTGTGTGTGTATGTGTGTGTGTGTGTGTACGTATATACATGACTACCTATGAGAGGAAGCAGTATAAAAGCAAAATTGAGAGAGAAGCAGAAAAAAAGGAGTCAATGCTGGACTGTGTTCTCTGAGACTGCAGGAACTCTGGCCCTGACTTCCCTCACTCAAGCAAACCCCTCACCCAGACTTTTGCCCCTTGTAAGTACCTGGCTTTAGCTGGGCTCTGAGAAGCAAGCAGAGCAGTGGCATGGAGACTGAAGCCAAGGGAGAGAAGGCAGCAGGCATGCGGCACACAGCATGCGGGAAGGTAGCCCATGCGGGAAGGTACGGGAGGAGTGACCCGAGCTGGATCAGAGCTGGAGAACGGCATCAGTGCCGAAACAGGGGCCGAGAGCAATGTGGACACCGGAGTCACTGCTTTATCACAGCTAGCACTGCTCTTTTGAGCCTGAGTGGGCAGGTGCTGCTGAGCCTATTTTCTGTCTTTTCCATTTCTCTGTATCTACCCTACATTGCTTGCTCCCTTTCTTGGTGACTCCAGTTCCTTCCATCTGTGTTTGTTCTTCCAGTTTTACAAATCAAGTGCTTTTCTCTTTTTTCTTTCAATTCAGGCTTCTCTTGTCTTTGGTTGGTCTCTTGCCCCTAGTACAGCAAGTTTAAAGTGACAACCTGTATTTTCTAAGGAATTTCTCAAGGAATGATCCGTTGTGAGACACAGGTTTCATATTGTCAAGCCAAATGACAAACGGCCCAATGGCTATAACCTGCAAAGCTGCCACCCCCTGAATATAACTAGAAGCATCTATGGTCTATATAGATACTGGACAATTGAGTATGTACCATTTCGAGGCATCTCCTGACCACTGCTTGGGAATAAAGACCATTTCCTGCACATCACTGTATCTGAACAATGCTGTCACTTTTACTTAGGTATGAAACATATAATTGTTACTTTACTTTTCTTGAAGCAACAAGGACTTGGGTTTCTCTGGCAAATCATTTTGTCTAGAGACCAATGGTATCTCTAGGTTCCCTGGAAAATATCACTACATTTAAGCTATTTTTCACGTTTCTTTTCTTTTTTTTTCTTTTCTTCTTCTTTTTTTGAGATGGAGTCTTGCTCTGTTACCCAGGCTGGAGTGCATTGTACTATCTCAGCTCACTGCAACCTCTGCCTCCTGGGTTCAAGCAATTCTCCTGCCTCAGTCTCCTGAGTAGTTGGGATTACAGGCTTTTGTAATTTTAGTAGAGATGGGGTTTCACCATGTTGGCCAGGCTGGTCTCGAACTCCTGACCTCAGGTTATCCATCTGCCTGGCTTCCCAAAATGCTGGGATTACAGGCATGAGCCACTGCACCCAGCCTCATGTTTATTTTCAAAATTTCAACAAATTCCTACCCAATTGTATGAAACTCGAGAATCTCTCCAAGTACTTCAAAGAGAGTCACAGAATTTAAATAATAAATGATTTTAATTTATTGAATGTTAGAATGAGATGGCATCTTAAGTGTGTTCAACACTTTAATATTATAAATGAGAAAACTGTGGCTGAGAGAATGTCGCTGACTTTGCCTATAACCTGACGGTCAGTTAATGGCAGATGTGAAAGCTAAACTGAGATCTATGGAGGTCTATTCCTGTCTATCATTATAGGAGGCCGCCTCTCTATTTAATTTTTACAATAAGATAAATGCATAGACATTTAATAGACTTAGACATTAAAAGAAAGGACTACTTTTGACAAACCAATGACAGCTTAGTATACTGGTTCCCAGGTAGGAATCTCCTTCTATCACCAGTGGGGCTTTATAAGAAAGACCAATCTTTGAGCTTCGTATTATCTATAGGATTAGAACACGTGTACTTTAAAAAAATCCCCGTCATTGATTCAGATGTAGCTCCTAGTTAAGCATCACTGAAAATAGAAAAAACTAGCCTTTGATTTCACTGCCTCTGGAATGAAATCTGAGATCTTGTGCTTATTTTGTGATCTGAGGGATTTGCTTAACTGCTTGGAGCTTCAAATTTCTCATCCATAAAAAAGAAAATAATAGTAATTCTACAGTGATCGCACCATGAACAGCATGGCACCCAGAACGAGTACACATTCAGTAAGTACTCGTTTGCATATTGCATCATAAAGACTGGAAATGCTCACATTCTTCTCTTAAAGAGACCACATTTGGCTGGTAGTTGAACGCAAAGGACTCCATGTTCACAGAGACCTGAAATTTGTCATTTATTTTCTATTCATATTTAGGACAATACTCAAATTTTCCATATCTGGGTGCTTCTCAAAGATAGCAATAGCATAGTGCTTGGCATACAGTCAATATGCAATAAAGGAATACTTTCATTAGAACCGCTTTCTTCTGCTACCTCATGTACATGTTTTACCAATTGATAGCTTCTCCGTTTACTGTGACTGAATGAAACTAGCTATTCAGGTGTTACATAAAATGTCATACAATTGACATAAAGTGATCATTAGAAATTGATTTATAACTTGCCTACATTTTTTCATTGAGGTATAATTTACACACAATGAAATGCATAGATCTTAACTATACAAATCAATGAGTTCGAAAGAGTGCATACACCCATTTAATCCACATCCCTACCAAGATATGAAATATTTCCATCACTCCAGAAGTTTTTATGTGACCTTTCTCGGTCAATCCCACCTCCACATGTTAAAGGGGAAGCCACCATTCTGATTTCTATCATCATGGATTAGTCTGCTTTTTCTGGAACTTAATGTAAATGGAACCATAGAATGTGTACTCTTCTTTTTTTTTTTTTCTTTGAGATGGAGTTTCCCTCTTGTTACCCAGGCTGGAGTGCAATGGCGCGATGTCGGCTCACTGCAACCTCTGCCTCCTGGGTTCAGGCAATTCTCCTGCCTCAGCCTCCTGAGTAGCTGGGATTACAGGCACGCACCACCATGCCCAGCTAATTTTGTGTATTTTTAGTAGAGACGGGGTTTCACCATGTTGACCAGGATGGTCTCTATCTCTTGAACTCGTGATCCACCCACCTCCGCCTCCCAAAGTGCTGGGATT
Source organism: Leontopithecus rosalia (assembly GCA_028533165.1). Lineage (NCBI taxonomy): Eukaryota > Metazoa > Chordata > Mammalia > Primates > Cebidae > Leontopithecus > Leontopithecus rosalia. The sequence goes on along the minus strand of CM052652.1, from coordinate 5,879,909 downwards.
ACAGGCTTGAGCTACCGCGCCCAGCCATACTCTTTTATGGTTGATTTCTTTCATTCAATGTAATGTGTTTGGAATTCATCCATATTGCTGCATTTCTGGTAGTTTATGCCTTAATACACTTTTAATTGCTTAATTGGCATATTACTTCACTGACTCCACTAGTTTCATAAGTTATTTACTAAAGAAGTATCATACACTTTCAACTTTTTAAAAAGAAACAGTAGTGACTATAGACACAATGTTACTGAGAAAGGATCATTATCAGCTGGTGGCAGGAAAACCATAACATCTGACATTTGGCTATTGTTCCGCCTCAGTGGGGAAAAGGTTTGCCAGGTTTATTCTAATGTGATTTTCACACAGGTATCTCAAAATTAAAACTGGGACTACCAACATCATAAAATATCATATTTTCAAAATAAGATGATGCCCACATTTGAAAAACTTTCTAGAGCAGTAGTTTTCAAAGTGCATGCCCCACATGGAGAACAGTATATTAGATCGTCTATATTCATCTAAAAAATAAGAACGATAATAAGCTTTACTATCATTTATGAGTCCTCGTGTCGGATGTCACATGACACAAAAACTCCCCCACTCAGAGTCACAGGTGCCCTCATGCCTCTGTTGCTTCCAGAATATTACAGTACATGGCATTTACATGTGCCCTTGTTGAAAGGGTTTGCGGATTATATAATCTAGTTTCAGTTAAGCCAACCATCACAAAATACTGACTTAAAAGTAATCCCACAAAGACCCATCATGAAACTCACAATGCATTATGGCAGGTGAGATAAGGTGGCCTTTCTTCTCTCCCTAGTAAAGGCTCTGTGTCAGCCACAATATGGGCTCAAGACAGTGATGGTCTAATCACACCTGAGAAGAATTTGGCAGAAGACATTTGGCATTATTAAGAAGACTTGAAATCGGGATTTACTTTCATTATCATTAAAGACGAACCTCGGCTAAAGCTTATGTTGAGTCTTGAGAAGTTAGTTAATCAGAATATACAGCCATTGCGATTAGCAAAGACATTTAAAATTCTTGTTTATTTTATCTTTGATTCGTTATTTAAACTGCTCTGTATTGTATATCTATTATATGTTTTAATGCGCATACTATTTCATGCACTATCTGATTTAGGATTAAATAAATAGATGTATATTTATTTATTGGAGGCATTTATGTATTGGCATTCAAACATGTTACTGCATGGATTCACGATCTAGGTAACAAAACATTAAGTTACGTCTGGGTTTACTCTCCACTGGGAAGTAGCCTATCTCTGAACTACAAAGTGATGAGAAATGAGGCTAGAGGAACCTTTTAACCATGGGATCAAGTTCACCATGTTCCAGTGTCACGTGTGCTTTGGTCTCAAGGAGCTGCTGCACCTTGCAGCTGCGCTTCTGAAACTTGGCTCACTCTAATGTAAGGCAGCCATTCCAATGAATATAGTGTTTTCTGATGCAATGGAAAACATATTTTTGAAATATTCTTCCAGAAATTTACATATTCTATCACTATCTAAACATGTTGGACCCTTATTAAGAGGCTCTTTAATGTCCAAAGCCATGTAGATTCATGTAAAGATGGGTTTCTATTTTTAATCTTGAATTTATCCCACCCCCATGAACTAGGTTATTGTTTTGCTGGAAGTTTTAGTGAGTAGAAGGAGAAAAAAAGAAAATAGAAAAAGAAACAAGAGAGAAGCTTCTAGACATCAGAATGAAACTGGGATTATTTTTAGGCAAAGAACAGCAGTTGATGCTATCATAATAAATCTCTGCTTTGTTCAATGCTTTTCTTCCAAAGAACTTAGAGCGTTTCATACACTGCTTAAAAACTCTTGGTGAATCAGCACCGAAACTGATAATAGGAGCTACTTCTGGATTGTTTTTTATTGGCAACTGCCTTCGGGGACTTATACCTGAAGTTAGGGTTTAATTGCTCATCTGAGAAATTAGAAGGAAAGATTAAATGTAAAGAAGAAAAAACATAAGAGAAATAGGCAGAGCGGAAGAAGATCAAAAGCAAGTATCTCAAGGTTACTTTCCACTTAACATCTTCTTCTGTCACTTTCCACATCTACAAGACTTAATTGGCTTCCGTCGGGTGTACTCAGATTCCAATTTGGTGATTACCTTCTGCCTGTTCAGAGTGCTCCTAGTAGTTTCAAGTTTTCTCTTTCTTTAAGTTGCTGGTGCTGCCACTTGGTGGAACGTGTTTATTCAGTGAACAAAGTATTTGCCGAGAAATGTGCTTTATGTGCTCACATTGTAAACATTCTCAGGGTATGTGTTTGAGCTCCTCTGAAAATAATTCTGCAAATGTCCTTATATAAGGTTCATATGAGACTATCTAGTGTTTAGGTACATAGTGATTTGTTTTTATATAACAGATTATTTGATGATAAAGTTCGATGACTCACTACTTTTAAAAATCATCTCTTGCTCTAATTGTTAATGTTAACATGTTGTTCTGTGGATCTAGCCTGTATTTTTTTTTCATGCATTATGTGTTTGGTCTCTAATTAGTGTGTACTGTCTCAAGAACAAAAGCTGGACTTGTTCCTTCCTTTGGTGGCATTTACTCCATGGAAGTTCCTTTTTATTGTTGTGACGGTATGGCCAGAATCCTTACTACCCTTCAGAAGATAAGCTGAGCCTCTTGCACATGGTGCATTTTGATGGCAGAGTAGAGCTCATCCTCATAGTTCACTCTTTCATTCAGTTAATACTTTTCATCTCCTCCTACAAGCTAGAACTGTTTTAAACTCAACAGTAAACAGACAAAAATTCCTGACCTAATGTGGCTTGCAGGTTCATGAGAGAAGAATAGATAGTAAGCAAAATAAATAAGTTAAATATTTAGTAGAGTACTAAGGAGAACAAGGTGGCATCTGAATAAAGTCCATGAAAATGAGGGAGCAAGCTATGGAACAATCTAGAAGGAAAATACTCCCTGATGGAGAGAGTAAGTACAACGGGATGATGCAGGTGCAAGACTATTTTGTTCGAGGAAGAATGAAGAAGGCAGTAGGGCTGGAGCAGTAAGAGCTGCAGGAAAGGCTGTAGAGAAGCACTCAGAAATGCAAGGGACCCCTAGTGAAGGTCCTTACAAGTCACTAGGGGAGCCTCACTGTTACTCTGAGGACAGAGGAAGCAAAGCCTCCTCTCGGCTAGGGCTGCCAGCAAAGAACCACAAACAGAGGCTACAGCAAGCGAAGTTTCTTGTCTCACCATTCTAGAGGCTAGAAGTCTGTACCTGTTGCCAGGGTTTCTTTGTTCTGAGGGAGGTGAAGACTCTGTTCTAGGCATCTCTCATTGGCTACAGATGACCCTCTGCATATTCTTGTATATTTGTGTGGTGCTCGCACTGTAAGCGAACCTGTCTCCAAATTTCCCCTTTTTACGAAGACCTCAGTCATATTGGATTACGGTCCACCTTAATGACCTCATTCTAAGTTAGTAAAGACCCTGTCTCCGAATAAAGTCACATTCTGAGGCAGTAGAACTTCAACTTAATGAATTTTGGGGAGGAAAATTCAACTCAGTTCAACTCATAACAAAGGCCACTGGAGCTTTATGAGCACAGAAGTACATGACCTAACTATTTAAAAGAATTAGTGTGGCTTCTGTGCTGAGAATAGAAGCTGGAACATCAGGCAGGAGGCTCTTGCAGTAACTGAGGCGAGAAATGGTGGTGGGAGCAATAAGCAAAGCTGAGGAAAGCAGTCGGGTTCCAGAGACACTGTACGTTGATGGTTTTCTGGGGGATCTGATGTATATGCTCAGAAAAAGAGCCAAGAGCAACTGCAAGTTACCCGTTTTAGAGTTGAGGATAATGGCAAGAGAAACAAGTTTGGGTGAGGAAAAAAGTAAGTTTGGGACATGTTAAGTTTGAGATGCTTATCCAAGTGGACCTGCCAAGGCACAGCTCCGTAGACATGTCTGTGGTTCGGAGGGGAGATCCATCTTCAGCAAGTCAATGGTCCATGAAGCCAAGAGGCTGGAGTATGAATAGAGGAGAGATTAAAGAGCTGGCCGGGCGCGGTAGCTCATGCCTGTAATCCCAGCCCTTTGGGAGGCCGAGGCAGGTGGATCACGAGGTCAAGAGATCGAGACCATCCTGGTCAACATGGTGAAACCCCGTCTCTACTAAAGATACAAAAAATTAGCTGGTCATGGTGGCGCGTGCCTGTAATCCCAGCTACTCAGGGGGCTGAGGCAGGAGAATTGCCTGAACCCAGGAGGCGGAGGTTGCGGTGAGCCGAGATCGCGCTATTGCACTCCAGCCTGGGCAACAAGAGCGAAACTCCATCTCAAAAATAAATAAATAAATAAATAAATAAAATAAAAATAAAGAGCTATGCCCTTGGCTACTTAAACATTTACAGTTTATAGATATGGAAGGAAAACGCAAAGAAGCCTGGAAAGGAGCAGTTAGCAAAGCAATAAGAAACCTGGTCAAGTATTGAGTCCTGGAAGCGAAGGAGAGAAGGTTATTTATTCACAGGATCCACACAGTTAAGTGCTGCAGGAGGTCGAGTAATATGAGAACTGAGAACTGACCATTGGGTCAGTCAACGTGGAGGTCATTGGTAACCATGTGGAGAGTTCAAGTGGCCAAGAGCCAAAAGCCTGCTTGAAATGGGTTCAAGAGAAGCTGGGAACGTTGGCCTAGAAAGCGTAGTCCTTGTCCAGACATCCTGCGAAGGGAAGGAGAGACATGGGGCAGTGGCTGGAAAAAAAAGCACAGTCTATTTCTCTACTGATGGAAATGATCTAACAGGAAAAGGAAACGGATGATGTGCGAAAACAGCATTGCTCATTCTAGAAATTGCTTCAGAATATCTCTCATCTTAGCATTTTTTCACTTTAAATAGGAGAATAATACCTCTTAGCATTGTTGGGATTAAATGAAATATGACATGTAATAATACCTTATAAATAATACATTTGAGAGATTTTTGGAATTGCACATACATAGAATACTTGCTGAAAATGGTATATCACCATATATGTATAAACAAACATATATGGTATTGCTATTTTATATGCATTTGTAAAAGTATATATAGTATATGTGGGCCATTTGAGTTGAACTGTTGTGCATCTTTGTGGGCGCAGTTCTTCACGGATGGAAAGAGAAGCAGCTGTGACAAAGAAGACAAGGCTTACCAGTTGTGTGGCCATGGGCATGCTATTTACGCTGTCTGAGGCTTAGTTTCCTGGCCTATAAAATGGGCATAAAAATTCATACCTCAGGGGATTACTATAAGGAAGTGAAAGGGTATGTATAAAGTTTCAACGTATAATAGGCATTTATTAACTTTTTCTGAATTATAGAAGTCAAGTCTCCTGCATCAACCCGTTCATCTTACAGAGTTTGAAATTACCTGCCAATGTTTCCCAAAGGTGCTTTTCTGAACCTACGTAATTTATATGATTTTAAATAGTAATAATTTAAAGAAGTCCTGGTCTTCATCGTGTCTTTGAAAAGTGGGGCGACATCTTGGTCTGAGCGTTGTGGCTGTAGACTACACTAGCAGAGTTCCAGTACTGACACAATAAGCAGACCATCACCGATCGCATATCAGCTATGCCTTTATAGCTCCTAAGACAATGCTGCTCCTATGAAACAAATGTCCATGTTTAATGAGAGGGCACATATCACTCTCTGCTACTGAAGATATTTATGATTAGTAATTTTTGCTATGGAAGAACAAGTGTTTCTCCACTCCCCATGCCCTAAGGAACAACTGATCCATTTAAGTTATGGCTGGTCCATTTGTTGGCTAAGCAAAAGGATGAATTTAAGTGTTCTCGGAGGCCACCACCATTACAAATCTATGAATTGGCAATAACATTCCCTGAAGACACTGGAAAAGAGTGTAGGTCATTATTTTCTTTTCCTTTAAGGTCTTTTAAAGTCTATGTATCACAGGAAGAATCAATCAACACCAACTTTTATATGGTGAGATGCATATACATATATCCTAGTTTTAGAAAGACATTTATTTAAGATAACTCAAAACTTAGGAATTAATCAACAACTTTACTAATTCCATCTAAGGATGAATAGCTTTCTATGAGTCATTCACAACTGAAGAGTTAAAGCTAACCTCTTTTTGGTAAAGTAGCCATGGAAGATACTTGGCCACATGGTGCTTGCTTTATGGGGATAATAAGCATTTTTCAAATTCAAATTTTCAGTGCGATAATTCCCTTTTAAGGGTAAACTAGCCACGAGTTGGGAAGAGAAATGTCACCATAAAGCAAGCTACTGATTTGGTGGTCATTTGTACAAGAATCTACATGATTGAGCAAATATCAAGAGTCTGTTTTACATGCAGTTCTAACGGTTCATGTGAACTTTAGTGATAAAAATGTCTGTAATACTAGTAATAAAACAAAAAACCTGTTGAGAATGAACTTTCCATGGATTTCTTGGGTTTCTGCGCATCTTGTGAGCAGAGGCTCTCTCTGATTGCCTTTGTTCTGGATTATCTTTCCAAGGATGATTTTATATTAACAGCTTTAGAAGATGAAGAGACAGTATCTCCTCCCAGACAAAGGGCAGATTTGTTTGTAGCATTGGAAGATGGAGATAGTGTCCTCTTTCAGAGTAAAGGAAAGCTGTGCTTATTGCCCAGTACGATAAAGGTATCACCCTCTGGAGCAAAGGGTAGGCATGCTTAATGCCCATTACAAAAGATTTAGGTTCCCTAAGCTCAGGGCTCCTCTCCAGTAACACAAGCCTCTGTGTGTGCAGGTATATCCTGGCCCTCTTTGTGTCTCTGTATGAGGCTCAGGGCTTGAGGAAGCAACACAAAAAAATGCTAATGTTCTAACTCCTGCTACTACTCTGAGTAATAAAGGCTCGTCTCTGATTCAGGAGTCTTATGTCCTGTAACAGCATACATGAGATGGTGGCATGCTAATTTTTTAGCTTGCAAGGAGGGAAAAATCTCAAAGCCTTCACAGTTTTGACACTTACACCAACGTAACCAAAAGGAGAGACAAGCATGGTGGAACATGCCTGTAGTCCCAGCTACTTGAGAGGCTGAGGCAGGCAGATCACTCAAGCCCAAGAATTTGAGGCTGTAGGGAACTATGATTGTGCCTGAGAATAGTCCCTACACTCCAGCCTGGGCAACACAGCAAGACCCTGTCTCTAAAAATAATAAAATAAGCCCAGCATGATAACTTATGCCTGTAATCCCAGCACTTTGGGAGGCCAAGGTGGGCAGATCACTTGAGGCCAGGAGTTTGCAACCAGCCTGGCCAACATGGTGAAACTCCATCCACACTAAAAATACAAAAAGTGGCCAGATGTGATGATGCACACCTGTAATCCCAGCTACTCAGGAGGCTGAGGCATGAGGACTGTTTGAATCTGAGAGTGGAGGTTGCAGTGAGATGAGATCACACCACTGCACCAAGATCTCACCACTGCATTCCAGCCTGGGTAATGGAGTGATACTCTGTCTCAAAAGAAATATTATAATAATAAAATAAATAAAATAAAAGCAGCTTTGATATTTAAAACAACGTATGCTGAAGGGTATTTAAAGTGTGTGTGTGTGTGATCTTCCAGGTAAATAAGGTGGTTTGTGACTTTTGATAAACTAGCAAAATTACTAAAATTTTCAACAAGGCTGTCTCTACTATGCTAACATTTTAAAGCTGGTGATTATCCACTACATTTTTGGTTCTTAATAGGAAAATACTAGCCCTTCTCTTCTGAAGTCATAGCTCCTTGCTCTGTGCCTGACACATGGTAGGTGCTCAATAAATATTTGTGAACCAACGTGAAATAAAGCAGCCTCTATAGAGTGCCTTTTTATGGAATAGTCACTTAATAATTTCATTTTATCATTGCTAGGCTTTAGAATTACATAATGGGATTGTTGATATTTGGGGTAACAATAAAATTTATATTTTACTCTAATTTTTTCAAAAACAATAGTTTTTGTTTAAAACCTGATTAGCCAGGCATGCTACATTTTCAAATGTGTTTTGATTATATTAGGCCTCATGGACTATCAATAGAGTTTGTAAGTTAAGACGTTTTCTTTCTCTCTTAGGTTTTCTGGCCTATAAAACAAAGACAATTGGATGAAATGAAGCTTGAATCATTTCAACTTAAAGACTCGTGATTCTGTGGTACTAATCTCCAATTTTTCTCATATGAATCTAAAGAAAATTAATAATTACTTAAATTCGTTCTCCTTTTAATTCACATTTTCTAGAATTCACTTTCTCTCTTTAGAAAGGCACACTTGGTCGGGCACGGTGGCTCACGCCTGTAATCCTAGCACTTTGGGAGGCCGAGGCGGGTGGATCACGAGGCCAAGAGATCGAGACCATCCTGGTCAACATGGTGAAACCCCATCTCTACTAAAAATACACAAAATTAGCTGGGCATGGTGGCACGTGCCTGTAATCCCAGCTACTCAGGAGGCTGAGGCAGGAGAATCGCCTGAACCCAGGAGGCAGAGGTTGCGGTGAGCCGAGATCATGCCATAGCACTCCAGCCTGGGTAACGAGAGTGAAACTCTGTCTCAAAAAAAAAAGAAAGAAGGAAGAAAGAAAGAGAAGAAAGAAGAAAGAAAGAAGAAAAAGAAAGAAAGAAAGAAGAAAGAAAGAAAGAAAGAAAGAAAGAAAGAAAGAAAGAAAGAAAGAAAGAAAGAAAGAAAGAAAGAAAGAAAGAAAGGCACACCTGTTTTTGTGGGAGTTGGAAAACAAAATCAAAAAACAATCCACCAGGAGGGAGAATTGTACCAATGCCAGATCTTACAAGTATCTGCTGATCCTAGGCTGGCATTCTCTCCATCTATGCCACACATTTCTATGAACCCTGATGTGTCAGCTGCTCTCCGGGTCTATGGGGCCAGGATGGAGGCCAGTGCTGGAACTGAAGGGTTGGGATCTGTCCTCATAGCGTTCTCACCAGTATTCTTTCTTCCTGTAACACCCTTGGAGTACAGCACTAAAGAATCACATTAAGGCCGGGCGCGGTGACTCACGCCTGCAATCCAGCACTTTGGGAGGCTGAGGCGGGTGGATCCCCAGGTGAAGAGATCGAGACCATCCTGGTCAACATGGTGAAACCCCGTCTCTACTAAAAATACACAAAATTAGCTGGGCATGGTGGCACGTGCCTGTAATCCCAGCTACTCAGGAGGCTGAGGCAGGAGAATTGCCTGAACCCAGGAGGCAGAGGTTGCGGTGAGCCGAGATCGCGCCATTGCACTCCAGCCTGGGTAACAAGAGCGAAACTCTGTCTCGTAAGAAAAGAGAGAGAGAGAGAGAGAGAGAGAGAGAGAGAGAGAGAGAGAGTGAAACGTACACTAGATACTCTAAATAACTTAACAATTTTGTTTTGAATGAAAAAATCAGTTTAATGGGTCAGAGCATGGAACTTGGAATCAGGGAGATCTCAGATTTAACCTGGAAATTAACCCTATGCCACAGGGCTGTATGAGGACAAAATTTAATAGTATCTGTTGTGGCGTTAGCGCACTACAGCCACATAGAAATGGTTCAGGAACCTTGATGACAGCTATGACTATTTCATGTATTAATCTCATGCCAGGTAGGCCTGCCAGAAGCATATTTGCCCTCCACATGGCATAGGTGGGGAACGGTGGGAACGGGGCTGAGTGGAGGTACACAGAGCAGTCTGGGGTAAAGGATTAAACAAAAGCTGTGAGTGGTAGGTGGGTTGAAGAAGGCTCTGAACTAAGGTAATGACTCCACATCTGGAGGTCCTGGTTTTCTTTCTACATGTGCACGGGAGACAATAATTCTCATAAAGATTAATCACTCCGCAAATGTTTTGAATCAGAAGATGATGAAGAACAGAACCTGGATTCTGGCTTCAGAATTTGCTATAGCCCATCCAAGGGTTATCCATAAGCTATATTCTTAGAGGATCATTGTGCTAATTCCATTACAACTAATTTTTATTTTCTTTGAAACTGCATTGTGCATTATCAGGCTGAAATCTACTGTGAACTATGCTGTCAAACATTGTCTACAGCAAACAATGACATAGAACTTCAGGGTAATCTTTAAACAAGAAATTCCTGAGATTCTGCAGAGCAGGAGTGAGGTGCCCTGTAGGAAGGGACCGACTTACCCCATCCTTGACTTGTTAGCCCCTGACATGAAGAAGTTAAGTGCCAAAGCTTTTTTGGTGCAAAATATTCCATTTCCACTAATTCCTTCTAATTTGTGACACATGGGAGAAGAGTAGCGTGTGTGCTTCTGCATGTCTCTGTTGCGCATGTACGTGTGTTGTATGTGCATGCACAGGCCTAGCTAGAAGACCATAAGAAGTCTCTAGAAGAGGAAGACGCTAAGGGGAAATACTACCAAGGTTTCATGTTGAAAGGGACACTGAGACAATGTTATTCTAGGCAGTACACATGAATTTCAACTTGGACACTGGCAAGTGGGTTATATGTTTCAGATGAGCAAAGTGCATACTTTCAGAGTGATGGAGAATATTTCAACATTAACTTTAGCAAGCCTTCTTCATTGATGAAAAGACGCCAGGCTCACCGAGACTGAGCTGAACCACCACCATCTGATCTGGAAAGAACGCATTCTCAAGGGACCAGGTCACTCCCTGGTGAGCCAGCCTGTACTTTGGGGAAGAGATGGTTTATTTGTGAATTGATATGGCATGAGCCACAAATCTATTAGCTTTTTTTTAAAGAAAAAAAAGGAGTGAAGGAGAGGAAGAAAGAGGAAGAAAAAGAGGGAGAGAGAACAGGAATGTAGGTTTATTCTAAAAATGGGTATTAATAATGGCTGATCAATATTTTGTGTATTTAAGGTGGAGAATGTATATTTTGTGTATTTAAAATGGAGAGCTCTATAAATATTTATTGAGTTTACTTGTTCCAGATCTGAGTTCAAATCCTGGATATCCTTATTAATTTTCTGTCTCGTTGAGTTTAAATCTCTTTATGGGTCTTATGTATCTGGGTGTTAGGATCGTTAGCTCTTATTGTTGCATTGATCCTTTTACCACTATATCTTTGTTGCTTTAAAATCTATTTTATCAGATGCAGGAATTGCCACTCCTGCTTTTTATTTATTTATTTATTTTTGCTCTCCATTTGGTTGGTAGATCTTTCTCCAACCCTTTAAGTCTTTGTATA
>CM052652.1:5853876-5868630 GCA_028533165.1 Leontopithecus rosalia | reverse complement strand
TGTTGATGCTCTTTACTTTTTGGTATATTTTTAGAAAGGCTAATACTGATTGTTCCTTTCTATGTATAATGCTTCTTTCAGAAGCTCTTGTAAAGCTGGCCTGGTGGTAATAAAATCTCTGAGTACTTGCTTGTTCATAAAAGATTTCATTTTTTTCATATTTTATTTATTTCATATCCTGCCAAACTAAGCTTCACAATTGAAGGAAAAATCTATTAGATTTTTTGCCCTGCTTTACTGTAGCTTATTTGAGCAAACTCCTCTACCCCTTTGTGAAAGCCAGCCCTCACAGTGCAAGAAAGAAATACTTGACATCATCAAGCCTGAGTCAGGAGTCACCAACTCAGGTTTCAAACTGACTTTGGCAATTTACTGACAACTCTTTGCCTTCATTTTCCTATCTGTGAAACAGTTTTGCTCATTTTGCTACACTTAACATATTGAGAGAATAAATTCCATGATGTCTATGAATCAACTTGAGCTCCTTCCTAGAATGACAACTATTGGAGGCTGCTTCAAGGGTGCTCATCTAGCCCTAACCTCCCTTTTCTAAAAGAACTGCCTCCCTCTGCCCAGGACTGGGCACCTGGAACCAGATCATTCAGATGAGGCCAGCCCCTGGCCATAGAGACCTGTTAAGCTGGACCTGTTAGAGTCTGTCTCTCTTGAGGCAGGTCAGCTGGTTTGGAGGCTGAGACTGGGGAATGGTGCAGAGCCAAGGGTTAGGCAGCACATTTCTGGCACGCTTCCAGAAAATCAGGAAAAGCCAGTCTGCAAAGAGAGAAGAATGATGCTGATATCCAGGGAGAATTGGGGATGAGCAGCTTCTTGGTCCCAGTGGAGTGATTCTGGGAGGCACTGCCTTGGTTCCTGACTCTGCTCCAGGTCTTCATCCAGACCTTCTGCTCCTCTAACCTTATATCCTTTCAACGAATCCCACTTTTTAGCATACACTCCTTGGTGAGTTTCTGCTACTTGGAACCAAAATGATCCCAAGCCTGAAATCACATAATCTGAGTTGCCTGCCTCAGAAAAGCTAACAATGTCATCGACAGATATTCTTTTGCAGGAACATTGTTGCAGCTGGAGGTCATTATCCTAAGCAGGTTAGTGCAGGAACAGAAAGCTAAGCATCACGTATTCTCGCTTATAAGTGGGAGCTAAACACTGCATACTCATGGACCTAAAGATGGGAACAATAGATGCTATTGACACCAGAGGGGGCAGGGAGGGCACCAAGGGCTGAAAAGCTAACTCTTGGGTACTATGCTTAGTGCCCGGGTGATGGGATCATTCATACCCCAAAGCTCAGCATCATGTAATATACCTATGTGACAAGCCTGCACATGTACCCCCGAATCCAAAATAAAGGGTGAAATTATTTTTTAAAAAAGATTATTAACAAGACTTTTTAGTTTTAAAAACATTTCTTTAACATTCTTTCAGAACAAAACATTAGCTTCCTGCTTGTTCTTGGGCATTCTTGTCTGTTAAGGTTGAGCCCATTTTGGCAAATTCCCCTAACATGCAACTGAGCAGAATTCTCAACTGAAATCCAGGGCTCAGCTATTAGTAAAGTTTTAATTTTTGTTATAGCATTGAAAGATGACCATTCTCAAACCACTACACAGGCTTTGACTCCTTGACAACTGCATAGGAAATTGGTCCACAGGAGGAATTCCGGCTCTGTTAATCACCTGTGGCTGCTCCGTGCCAGTGGGTAAAATGTGGGTATCCTTCAGGGCAAAGGTGGTCAGTCAAATGATGCTCTCGGTGTTATAAAATGGGGCAAAAGAACTTGCAACTGAGATGAGAAGCAGCCCACCCCGACCGTCCAGCCTTCACTGGAGGTGTGAGAAGCCAGGCCGTTTCTGTTCACAGGGAATTGAGGTGAATCATGACCATTTCTGTCCGCATGAGGTTGAAAGTGAAACCCTATTCAGCCCTCAAGATTTGCTCAACCGAGGGCTGATTATGGTGGGAAGCAAAGAACAGAATTTACTCATCAAGAGTCCTAGACTTGTAGGCAGAAACCTTTTCCTTTGTGGTATCTGGCTCATCATCATCCAAGAGTGTGTTTCTGTGTGTGTGTGTGTGTATGTGTGTGGTGTGTGTCTGCCTCTGGTCTTTATGTGTGTGTGTGTGTGTGTGGTGTGTGTGTGTCTGCCTCTGGTCTTTGTGTGTGTGTGTGTGTGTGTCTGCCTCTGGTCTTTGTGTGTGTGTGTGTGGTGTGTGTGTGTGTCTGCCTCTGGTCTTTATGTGTGTGTGTGTGTGTGTGGTGTGTGTGTGTCTGCCTCTGGTCTTTGTGTGTGTGTGTGTGTGTGTGTGTGGTGTGTGTGTGTCTGCCTCTGGTCTTTACGTGTGTGTGTGTGTGTGTACACACACATATATAAAATACATATATATATATAAATTGTACATATATATACAGTACATACATATATATTATGCAGGGCCAAATGATTATTATCAAAAAGATGATAAAAAAACTCTGTTTTATCCTGCAACTCAAGGAGCTGAGGCTTCCAAATTGATATCTACAAGAGCTGTTTTCCTGTAGGTGCTACAGAGTACTCATATTTCCCTACAGAAGTGTGGTCAGTAGGAAAATGAAAGTATTTTGATTTCTCTTCACTGGAACTTAAGGGGAAACCCAGGAGACCTGCCTTCCTCTTTCCACCGTGGCTCTAGCTGAGACCGTCTTGCATCAGGGCATGACTGCCCCACAGAGCAGCCACAGAGAAGACCCTTCTGCACAGCCCCGGCCTCCCCCGTCTGTTCTGCTAACCCCTGCCTTGTTAGGTGGAAAGCAGGTGCTCCCTCATCTAGCCAACAATGAGCAGAGGCCATTCTTCTGAGAAAAGTGCCAAGAATCATTCCTTCTCTAGAAATGCCACCAGAGTCCCATGCGAAACAATGACAGGGACATTCATTTAACCTCTAGGCATTTTGATTTGGAGGGCTTGTGCCTATGATGTTTGTTTATGCTGGGGCTTCCTGAGTCCCTAGACAACCTTCCCAGTCTTCTGGGACTGAGTGATGATCAACACTGTATCTCAAATACGGCTTCTCATCAGATTAAAAAGTTTACTAAAAATTCGCTCATCTTGGAGGATCAGTCAACTTTCAACATAAGAAAATCCGTTTTTTGGAATCTGACTTAGCTCACAAGGAAAGTGGTCTTTCCGGAAAGTGAGGGTGTAAAATGGCCAAATGTGACATAAACTCGAGCGAGCTGTGCAAGTCGGTCACTGGAGCAGCTTGCTCGTGGCTACTCATTCTGATCATTAACGAGTCTTATTCTGAACTGCAGTGACATTGTATAAACAGGATTTTTTTCCTTCTACTTTATTAAGAAGGAAGAAAATAAATTAAACCCACTGGCAACAAATGAATGAATATGTTACTGTTTTGTTTTGTTTTTTTTTTTTGTCTATAGCCTTACCCACAGAAAGTTTAAGTAATAATGAGCCCTCAAAAGGAATTTTAATATGTGCCTTTGGATTGTTTCTCTTATAATTTTCACCACAGGGATTTTTATAGAAAAAAATATCATTTTCTGGCAGGACATAGTATCTCATGCCTGTAATCCCAGCACTTTGGGAGGCCGAGTCGGATAGATCAAATCACCTGAGGTAAGGAGTTCAAGACTAGCCTGGCCAATATGGTGAAACTCTGTCTGTACTAACGTTACAAAAATTAGCCAGTGTGGTTGCAGGTGCCTGTAGTCCCAGCTGGCAGGAGAATCACTTGAACCCAGGAGGCAGACATGGCAGTGAGCTGAGATCATGCCACTGCACTCCAGCCTGGGTGGCAGATCGAGACTCCATCTCAAAAAAAAAAAAAAGAAAAGAAAAGAAAACATTTTCATGGTTTCATGGCAGCTGCTGATATGTCCATTCCCCGTGGAGTATGCAGCCATCTCTTTGCTCCAGCCTCCCACTGCTGTACATGCCTTATACTGAGGCAATCGTTACTTGGTATTGTCATCACTGGCTCGGATCATGGTACATCTCCTTCAACAGCCAATAAGTCCTTGAAAAAGACTTTCCTCCTTTATGCTTGAATTACTAGTCCTTAGCAATCAATGCATATCTATAATAAAGAATTGTTACATAAAAAAGCAGATTTACCAGTACAAAACCATGTCATACAATTTTAAAAACCCTAAAAGTAAGATAAAATGAAGTCTACATGGCAAAAAAAAGAAACAGAAAAAAACAACTAAACTTTTAGGGCTTTCCTTCTCATCTGATGTCAGTTCTTGCTCCAATGAGCAGTGGGTGGATGGAAGGTACACATGGCATCTGTGTTGGTGACAACGCATCACACAGAAGGAACACTGTGCAAGCAAGAGTGCGTTCTCGGTAAATTCGAGTTTCCTCTCAGATTTTTATAAGTTCAGATGTAATGGAAGAAATTCCATTCATTTCTAGAATAGGTCAGATGGTGTTTTCTGGAAGAGATCTCTGTCAAGATGAAATGACACCATTTCTTTGAGCTAAGTTCAAGTGTTTCAAAACATGCTGCCTTTACTACTTTTGAAAGTCCAAAAACAGTGGATTCAAAAAGAAAAATCACCCCTCCACACACACACCCACACACAAACACAAAAGCAAAAAATAAACAAAAAACCGTGAAGCCTTTCCTCCTGCATGGGACATAGCATTTTGGTGCAATTCTTTGCTTTTTCCCATCTCGCTGTGGTTATGGTTTCCACCGAGTGATGCTCCTTTCTGTAGTTATTTCTGTCCTTGCCCGTGTATCTGCTCCAGTCACCTGAGGCTTGTTTTGATGGAGTGTGCTGAGCATGGTCGGGAACAGAAGAGATGAGCACCGACTCTTCACTTAAGTTTTAAAAAGTTGTTTCCTGAACCATATCAAAGATTGGCTTTATTTTTTTAAATCTTGCTAGGAGAAAAGCAACATACCATTTGAGGAGCTTCATATTAAAGAGTCTTCATAATGGACTCTCTTGCTTCTTCCCCCATATGGGGGCAAAGCAAACACTGTGTGTTCCACACACAGTCATTCAAGTTTTAGTCTTCTGCTCCAACATCTCTGGACTGGGACAGAATCTGGCGGCCTATAGTGCTGGATGAAGGCGGTCGATTTGATGACGTCCCGTACCTAGGGAAGAGTTTCAGTGAATGTTGTCTGTTTGTCTCTGGATTGCACTTCACCTGAGCATAGCTCAGCGGAAGGAAAGCACCAGTAGGCTACACTGTACTGGACACCTGCCTTGAGGGTTTGTCATTGATGTGGGTTTTCATCCAGAAGAAGAGGGGGATTGGTTGGAGAGGGGGCTAGATGATTTTTCTCTCCATGTCTGACTTGAACACTATCCATTTATACTTACTTGATCCAGCCTCAATTACAGCGGTGGGAAGTGGGACTGCTGTGTGAGACTATAAGGCAATCACAGTCGTAGAATACGGCTGCGGAAGGGACCAGAAAGCATTTCTACTCCACCCGACGATCTGCAGTCTTAAGTATTCCTTGCCTCTCTGCCAAGCCATTACCTAGTGTCTGGGGATAACAGTTCATAGGGCAGCACACTCCAAGTGTGGACACCACTGTACTCAGAAGGATGCAGCGTACTCAAGATGACCCTGCCCCTCTTAGAGGTGTAGAGGTTTGGGCTACAGATGCTAACTCTCCTGACCACAGATTTTTTTACGCTGATAATCTGGTTAGATCACTGGTCAGAATGCCAGATGACACTTTCCATCTTCAGGTCCTGTGATTCCAGGAAGCCTTTTTTATGACATGATCAGTCTTATTTATGATGACATCTCAGCCACCTACAGGGGGTTTGTTCCAAGACCCTCCCTCACCCCCATACTGAAATCTACAGATGCTCAAGTCCTGCATCTGGCCATGTGAAACCCAAGGATATGAAAAGTCAGCCCTCAGTATCCAGATTCCACATCCCACAAACCCTGTATTTTCTTTTTTCTTTTTGAGATGGAGTTTCACTCTTGTTGCCCAGGCTAGAGTGCAGTGGTGCAATCTCGGCTCACCACAACCTCCACCTCCTGGGTTCAAGCGATTTTCCTGCCTCAGCCTCCCAAGTAGCTGGAATTACAGGCGTGATCTACCACTTCCGGCTAATTCTGTAATTTTAGTAGAGAAGGGGCTTCTCCATGTCGGTCAGGTTGGTCTCAAACTCCCAACCTCAGGTGATCCTCCCGCCTCAGCCTTCCAAAGTGCTGGGATTACAGGCATGAGCCACCACACCTGGCAAATACTGTATGTTCAATCCTCAGTTGGCTGAATTCAGAGATGCGAACCCATGGATTTGGAGGCCCGACTGTACTTTATTGTGCAAGAACTGCTCAAGATGAGGTGGGAAAAAAGCCAAATGGTCTGCAAACATTTGTGGCCAGCACTTCTGCTTGTTCTGTTTCCAGGCTTCTTTCTTTTCCTCTGCCACATGTCACTGTGACGAGCCACTGTAGTAGGCCTGTCACACTGCCCTGTGCTCTAATTTGTGGCCTAACCTTTGTTGAGGGATTGTCTGTCCTACCAGACGTCTTGACAGCCTGCTCTAGGCCACAGCTGTGAATGCTTGGACTTCCGTTCTTGGTGCTAATTTTGTCATTGCAAGCCATGAACACCACTACCCAGCCAGCCCCATTTCTTTCTCTTTCTTCTGTTTATTTTCAGTCGTAGAGTTTGCCAGTAAGATGGTAAAGAATGTATGTATTTTGTATTTTTAAAGAGCCAATTAAAACGGAGTGAGCCATTACTCTCTTCTGAGGTGCTGAGACCCTTTCAATCAACAAGTATCTCCTGAGCTCCTCCGAGTGCCAGGGATTGTTTCCCTGAGAGGTCCAGTTGATTTTTTTGTTTTTGCACATCCCACCTTTTCTTTGAAATTGACAAATCTTTTATTTCTTAAGCATCATTTTAATGGTGTGTTTAGGTGACTCTTCTGCTCCCCTCGATCACAAATCTGTCTTGAATTTTTTGACCCAGGAGAGACAGAGGAATAGAGTCTGTTCTACACCAAGGAGATAGTTGGCACTCAACCAATAAGTGATGTAACCAGGGAGCCCTTAGAAAGCACACTTACTAAGGCAGAGATGAATGCTCGGGCTTCCAGCAACGGGTCTGGAGGCTCCCTCAGAAAGAAGAGCTACAGCTTCTTATCACTGCTTCATTTCAACAACCAGACTTCCCCCGTGGCTCCTAAACCCAAAATTCCTTTCTTTCTACTTCATAGCTCACCGGTGACTAATCATAATATAAATGCATCTTTTAAGCTGTAAATAACCTTGGAGGTGCCAAAACTCAGAGACGCATTAAATAACACGGAACATTAGTATGGAGCCAACAGCAGAATCCAGGTCTTCCAGCTATCAGCACATCCTCCTATAATAACATGAATTCCAGCTATCAGCACATCCTCCTATAATAACATGAATCCAAGGGTCCACCTGGAAACAGACTCTGAAAGACATCTCTTTATCATTTGCTGATGACGTGGAAGTCTAATGGAAGTCTAAGAAATGCTTTAAGAAGCATTTCTAGCCAAGGCTAGACAGACGCTCAATGTATTCTCTAACACCCCTGATTTCTCCTCCCATGTGAACTAGGGTCACCATAACCTGAAGGAAATGTCTCTTAAATCTTAGTTCTAGGAGGTTTTGTTCACACTGCAACCTCAACAGTGGCAGCTTGCCCATTCCTCTCCTTCAGGCATACTGGTGCCTGAATTACTATGTGATGACAGGACCCTTGGGATGACTGTGGCTATTGTCTCATGAGGCAAGTGGGCTGCTTCTTAGAAGAACCCTGATAAAAGGAGAGGCAGAGTCATATCAAAGGCAATGCTGTACAGCACTTTGGGAGGCCGAGGAGGGCAGCTCACCTGAGGTTAGGAGTTCAAGATCAGCCTGGCCAACATGGTAAAACCCTGTCCCTACTAAAAATACACAAATTAGCAGGGCATGGTATCGGATGCCTATAATCCCAGCTACTTGGGAGGTTGAGGCCGGAGTATGGCTTGAACCCAGGAGGTGGAGGTTGCTGCACTGTCTTCCACAAAGGTTGAACTAGTCTACACTCCCACCAACAGTGTAAGAGTGTTCCTGTTTCTCCACATCCTCTCCAGCATCTGTTGTCTCCAGATTTTTTAATGATCGCCATTCTAACTGGCATGAGATGGTATCTCAATGTGGTTTTGATTTACATTTCTCTAATCACAAATGATGATGAGCATTTTCTCTTATGTTTATTGGCCTCATAAATGTCTTCTTTCGAAAAGTGTCTGTTCATATCCTTCGCCTACTTTTGAATGGGTTGGTTTCTTTTTGCCTAGGTTTTCTTCTAAGGTTTTTATGGTGTTAGGTCTTATGTTTAAGTCTTTACTCCATCTAGAGTTAATTTTAGTGTAGTGTAAGAAAGGGGTCCAATTTCAGCTTTCTGCACATGGCTAGTCAGTTAAGTCTTGCTCTGCCACCCAGGCTGGAGTGCAGTGGTGCTATCTCGGCTCACTGCAACCTCTGCCTTCTGGGTTGAAGCGATTCTTGTGCCTCAGCCTCCCAAGTAGCTGGGATTACTGGCAGTGTCACCAAACCTGGCTAATTTTTATATTTTTAGTAGAGACAGGGTTTCACCATGTTGGCCAGACTGTTCTTGATCTCCTGGTCTCAAGTTATCTGCCCTCCTCAGCCTCTCAAAGTGCTGGGATTACAGGCATGAGCCACCACTCTCAGCCCTTGATGGCTTACTTCTGACTCTACAACAGCTGGTTTGGAATCCTATAGACTGTAGTTGAGAGAGACACAGAGCCTTTTCCTAAAAGATAAAAACACAGCATATTTTTTCTTCTGGTATTTGAACCAAAATTACATGAAGATAAACAAAGACCACTCTTCAAGGACTCTTTATTCAGTCTGCATCCATATTTGTGTTTATATATATGTTAGTGGTGGCACGGAAGTGCACACATGTGTGTGTGTTTGTATCTTTGGCTCCAAGAAGTCCCATTGAGAGTGATTTGTTTTGAATACCGGTGTCTGTTCGGGTGAGACTTTTTTCTTCTAAAGGTGTAAGTAGAAGCTGTGAGAAAGCACAGATCAGAGACTATAACATCCCCTAAGGGACTTTTCAGAGGTTCGCACTTCATGCGCCAGACTCCCTTATTTCAGGATAAGTATTTGACATGCTTTGTTACCTGATTAAACCTGCATGTGTTTTGTTCTGGCTTATTACTGTCTGAGGCACTGTGTTGTGAAATGAAAATTACTGGCATTTGCCTGCCAAATGCAGTGATTCAGAGAATTATGAATTAGGATTCTTTAATTACAGAGATCAGCACCTGATAGGTTAATTTCAAAAGCAAAGCTAACTACATGTGCTGTATTTATTTTCAAACTAATTGTATTGAATTGCATTTTATTTAAAAGGTCTCATTGGTCTCCATTAATAAATATCATTGTTTCAAGAAAACAAAAAGCAATAAACAAAATGCTTTGTTAAGACGCAATATCATTTCACCTGGGCTGCAGAATGAAGAAGAAAATTAGATTTTCATGAAATAGAATTCAAACACCAGTGATTTTTTGGGACATTATTAAAACAGTACCTTTATTTGATATTATAATAGACTTATCTTACCTTTCAGTTGAAAATATTTACCTTCATGGCATTAGATGGTTTTGTTTCAGAACAAATAAAACATGGTGATTTGTGGGAAAAAGAAGATTCTGCACTTTGGGAGGCCGAGGCGGGTGGATCACAAGATCAAGAGATCGAGACCATCCTGGTCAACATGGTGAAACCCCGTCTCTACTAAAAAAAAATACAAAAAATTAGCTGGGCACGGTGGCGCGTGCCTGTAATCCCAGCTACTCAGGAAGCTGAGGCAGGAGAATTGCCTGAACCCAGGAGGCAGAGGTTGCGGTGAGCCGAGATCGCGCCATTGCACTCCAGCCTGGGTAACAAGAGCGAAACTCCGTCTCAAAAAAAAAAAAAGATTCTGTTTTAAGCCCGTATTATTTTCACCATCTTCCACTGATGTTTAAATACTAAAGAAATTGCTACAAATTATGTCTAATGTTTTTATTTTATAAACAATTTTGTT
Organism: Leontopithecus rosalia; assembly: GCA_028533165.1. Taxonomy (NCBI): domain Eukaryota; kingdom Metazoa; phylum Chordata; class Mammalia; order Primates; family Cebidae; genus Leontopithecus; species Leontopithecus rosalia. Next base: position 5,858,537 of record CM052652.1, on the reverse strand, counting down.
AGAATTAATGCATGCTAAATTGAAGCAACAGTAACAATTTAGTGCATGGTCTACCAAGGCAGCTTCCTACTGTTGCCATCTTTATGTCCGTGAGTACCTGATGTTCCCACTTACAAGTGAGAACATGAAGTATTTGGTTTCTATTTCTGTGTTAATTCATTTAGGATAATGGCCTCCAACTGCATCCATGTTGCTGCAAAGGACATGATTTTCTTCTTTTTATGGCTGTGTAGTACTCCATGGTACATATGTACCATATTTTTTAATCCGATCTACCATTGATGGGTACCTAAGCTGAGTCTACGACTTTGCTATGTTAATAGTGCTGTGATGCACATGCAAGTGCATGTGTCTTTTTAGTAGAACAATTTGTCTTCTTTTGGATACATACCCAGTAATGGGATTGTTAGGTCAAACAACAATTCTAAGTTCTTTGAGAAATCTCCAAACTGCCTTTGACAGTGGCTGAACGAATTTACATTTTTTTTTTTTTTTGAGACGGAGTTTTGCTCTTGTTACCCAGGCTGGAGTGCAATGGCATGATCTCGGCTCACTGCAACCTCCGCCTCCTGGGTTCAGGCAATTCTCCTGCCTCAGCCTCCTGAGTAGCTGGGATTACAGGCACACGCCATCATGCCCAGCTAATTTTTTTGTATTTTTAGTAGAGATGGGGTTTCACCATGTTGACCAGGATGGTCTGGATCTGTTGACCTTGTGATCCACCTGCCTCGGCCTCCCAAAATGCTGGGATTACAGGATTGAGTCACTGTGCCCAGCCTACGAATTTACATTCTGACAACAGTGTGTAAGCATTCCCTTTTCTCCACAGCCTTGTCAGCATATTTTTTAAATTATAGACATTCTGACTGGTATGAGATGGTATCTCACTGTGTTTTTGATTTTCATTTTTCTAATGATTAGTGAGATGGAGCATTTTTTCACGCGTTTTTTGGCCATTTGAATGTCTCCTTTTGGGAAATGTCTGGTCATGTCTTTTGCCCACTTTTAAAAATTGAGTTGTTTTTTGCTCATTAAATTCCTTAAATTGTTTATAGATTCTGGATAGTAGACCTTTGTTGGATGCATAGTTTCTGAATATATTCTACCATTTCAGAAGTTATCTGTTCAGTCTGTTGATAGTTTCTTTTGCTGTGCAAAAGTTCTTTAGTTTAATTAGGTTCTGTTTGTCAATTCTTGTTTTTGCTGCAGTTGTGAACTTAGTCAAGAATTACTTGCTGAGGCTGATGTCCAGAATGGTATTTACTAAGTTTTCTTCTAGGAGTTTAAAAGTTGTAGGTCTTACATTTAAATCTTTAATCCATGTTGAGTTAATTTTTTATATGATGATGGTTAAAAATAGGGGTCCAGTTTCATTCTTCTCTACATGGCAAGCCAGTTATTCCAGCACCATTTATTGAACAGGAAGTCCTTTTCTCATTGCTTGTTTTGTCAAGGTCAGGTGGTTGTAGGTGTGCAGATTCATTTTAGAGGCCTCTGTTCTGTTCCATTAGACTGTGTGTCTGTTTTTGTACCAGTACCATGCTGTTTCGGTTACTGTAGCCTTATAGTATACTTTGAAGTCAGGTAATGTGATGCCTCTGGTTTGCTCTTTTGGCTAGGATAGCTTTGGCTATTTGGGTTCTTTTATTTTTTTGGTTCCATACGGATTTTAGAATACTTTATTCTAGTTCTGTGAAAAATTGCATTGATAGTTTGATAGAAAAACCACTGAATCTGTAGATTGCTTTGGGCAGTATGATCATTTTAACAATGTTGAGTCTTCAAGTCCATAAACATGGAATGCGTTTTCATTTGTTTTCGTCATCTGCAATTTCCTTTAGCAGTGTTTTATAGTTCTCCTTGTAGAGATCTTTTGCTTCCTTGGTTACATGTATTCCTAGGTGTTTTATTTTTCTTGTGGCTGTTTTAAAGAGGATTGCATTCTTGATTTGGCTCTCATCTTGAATGCTATTGGTGTATAGAGATGCTACTCATTTCTGTACATTGATTTTGTATCCTAAAACCTCACTGAAGTGTTTGTTGTTGCTGTCGTTTGTTTTTGTTTTTTATGTAGAGAAGGCAGAAAGTACAGTGTGGGGAAAGTTAGAGAAACCACAGCAGGTTCTCAGCCTTCATGTATTATTCTGAACAGTCTGGCTCTTGGCCCAAAACTGTACTCCCCAATCAGCAAAGTAAAAGCCTAGAATTAAATAATCCATCCTCCTAGAATGCAGTTTAGCCTGCCAGCTGTTACCCATCATGTCACAAGTATCACCATTTTATATGCTACTCTCCTTAAGACAAAGTACGGTAAGTATGATTTGTGACACACATACTTCTTCAACAGAGGTAGCTTCTTCATACGTACCTGCTAATGTGTTCAATGGCAGTGACTGAAAACTAATGTCGGCAGGCAAACCTTGGTGAAGAGTGGTATGAAAATAGGGCTTTGGCTTCCCCATCGCCATGTGGTGAGTAGATCTCCCTAATGACCAGGTCTAGCAGGAACATAAATATGAAGGTCAGATAAAATATGCAAGCTGAAGATATAGTAGTTTCACATTCCCACTGAATAGATGGATCATATCTACAGGTGTTATGCAAAGATATGGAGTAAATGGGGTTTCCCAAAGAGAAAGAGTTAAACATTAGAAAAGGCCTAGGGTGAAACTCCAGAGTGAAACATATATGGTAGTAGATCAGCTCAGTGAAGGAGTCTGAGAGAGGTACAAAGAAAGACCAGGAGGTGATGGTGACAGAGAACTCAAGAGAACATGTAGTTTTAGCTCCAAGAAACAGAAACAGTTCTGCTCACTTAACTTTTCTCTCTTTTTTACATGAAATTTAATTTAGCTGGGCATGGTGGCTCAAGCCTGCAACCCCAGTACTTTGGGAAGTCAAGCTTGGAGAATTGCTTGAAGCTAAGAGTTCTAGACCAGCCTGGGAAACAAAGCAAGACCCTGTCTCTATAAAACATTTAAAAATTGGCCAGGCATGGTGGTGCACAACTGCTTCTTTAAAAGACTCAGTATGTAGACTCGTAGCCTGAGGACCTCAGATCTGAGCGATTTATTTTTAAAGGGGATATCCATTATGCTTATTTTAAGTTTTTTTCTTCCTTCCAAGCACAAGGCATGCACATCATAAAAATTTTTTGAAGATCCAGAGAGTAGAGCCAAAATAAGAAGTTTAAGTCTTCCTCTACTCCCATTACCCAGAGGCACAAACTGTCAACAGTTTCTAAATTTATTTCCTCTGGTGGTGGTCTTATATTTTATATGAGATGTCTCTATGCTTTTTAAGAACTGTGCTTTTCTAAGCACATGTATGCAAACCCACAACTTCGTCAGATTCTCCCCAGAAGCAACACATCTTGCGTGCTTCTCAAGCATGCTCCCGGAGAATATATTATCTAGGTTATTACTGAAATAATTCTGCAGTGAAAGAAAGCTGCGAAATGTTAACAACTTCTGCTTTTTAATATAATGTGAATGCAAGCCCAGAAATATTGTAGGTGAAGTACAAGCTTCTTTTCCTTCGGAAACTCTCATTTTACATAATTCTCCAAGGTGACATTCCTTTGGAAACCCCTTCAGACACAATGTTATTCCTTTCTTCTCTTCTGCCCAGGGATTTGCTGTCCTTCATGCACAATATATAGGCTCCTCTTCCCCAGATTATTGACACTCACAGGAAGACACGCCTTCCCCAAAATGAAGAGGAGCATCTTACTTTGATGTTGGGGTTTCCTGTGACTGTTCTTTGATTCTGCACTGTGATATCCTTTGCCGGTAAGCTCACCTTATACCAAGATTTTGTAGTATCAGCCTCACTTCTTAGAATGGTATACAAGATAAACTCGCTTCTTTTTATCAAATTCAGATCATCAAAATAAAGTTCAAATTTTTGAAGGATACTTTTTAAACTGTGATATTATGTCTTTAAAATGACCATAACACAGTAAAATTTTCTGTCCATTTGCACACCATGAATTTTGGTGGCCTTTTCTAGGAACTAAATGAGAGAAAATGAAAGACCATGTAAAGTGATGTATTAGTTTATGTTTACTTTTGAAGCACTTACTGTACGTTTCTATTACTGATTTATAAGCATATGGTAAAAACTTCCATCTGCATATATCTATTTCCTGGTTGTTTTAAAGGTACTGAGGCCACACTATTCTATGCCTTCCAATAAGAACATATGTTGGGACTCAGTACTTGGTTTAACATAAATTATGAGATTCTGTGAATACTAAAGTAAACCAAGGCAAATAGAGAGATACTTCCTAACAGCAGCGCATGATGCTACAGCTTTCCTGTTGTTTTGCTTTGGCAAATGAGAGATACCTCTTTTTTTTTTTTATATGAAGTTTCACTCTTGTTGCCCAGGCTGGAGTGCAATGGCACAATCTCGGCCCACTACGACCTCCGCCTCCTGGGTTCAAGCGATTCTCTTGTCTCGGGCTTCTGAGTAGCTGGGATTACAGGCATCCGCCACCACGCCCAGCTAATTTTGTATTTTTTACTAGAAACAGGGTTTCTCCATGTTGGCCAGGCTGGTCTTTTTTTTTTTTTTTTTTTTTTTTTTTGAGACGGAGTTTCGCTCTTGTTACCCAGGCTGGAGTGCAGTGGCGCGATCTCCGCTCACCGCTACCTCCA
>CM052652.1:5828267-5853776 GCA_028533165.1 Leontopithecus rosalia | reverse complement strand
TGGGTTCAGGCAATTCTCCTGCCTCAGCCTCCCGAGTAGCTGGGATTACAGGCACGCGCCACCATGCCCAGCTAATTTTTTTGTATTTTTAGTAGAGACGGGGTTTCACCATGTTGACCAGGATGGTCTCGATCTCTTGACCTCGTGATCCACCCGCCTCGGCCTCCCAAAGTGCTGGGATTACAGGCTTGAGCCACCGCGCCCGGCCCCAGGCTGGTCTTTAACTCTCGACCTCAGGTCCCAAAGTGTTGGGATTATAGGCGTCAGTCACTGCGCCGCCCTGCTGAGCTGGCCGAGAGAAACTTCTTAACAGTGGAGCATTATGTTACAACGTTTCTGTTGTTTTGGTTCTTTTTGTTTTCCTTTTAAGAACAACATATAATGAAAAGCAAATGATATTTTTTGCATTATGTTTTGTAAACTTTCTTCCCATTTTAATGACCAGATCAGATGAGTTGCATGAATGATTTAAATATAAAGGTGGCTATTGCATAATGATTGTTGTTTAGAAATACTGACATGTAAATTACTGAGTCAGTGGTCTCAAATAGTTAAACTAATTCATTAGAGAAGAAATAAAAACTGTTTTGCATATGTCAGACTCTGTTCTCAGCACCAAGAGACATTCATTCAGAGCCCTTCATCTTCACCATCAAGATTCACAGCCTGCTGGGTGAAGCAATGCGTGGACAGCCAACCGGATCCTGTCATTGCTACTGAAAGAAGAGTAAGGGGAAATAAATTCTGCCTGGAATCTTGGAGGAGGTTCTACTGAGGAAATAATGGCTGTCACGTATTTTATAGAAAGAGGGAGACTTTGGAAGTGAGCAAAGATATTCAAGCTGGGGGTGTTCAGAGTATGGAGGCCTGACTCTGCTTTGATGGTGAGTCTGAAAATGAGGATGGAGCTCAGAGGAGAGGAGTTATTTATACGTCAGGCTACAGAATTTCGCATCACGCTGCATGGGTTCTAAGAAGTCACTGACAATGCTTAAATCGGAGAGCAGGGAGTGAGGCCCGTCCCTGTCAGAGCAAAACCAGGGCAGTAGCTTGTTCTTGTCAGTCTGCATAGACCTTAGGGCTCACAGCATGTAGGGGAAGTCCTGCCAGGAGCAGGACAGTGAATGAGGCAGTGCATCCGTAGGACATACATTGAGGGAACCTTTCTACCCCATCCCCTTCGACCCACTCCCACTCATGCCTGCAATTCTGTTTGTAACTTTCTCCAACTTGGTCATGACTCCTATTCCCAGAGCTATCCTTCCTCCCAGCAACTGGAAGATGAGGTATCCCCAGAATCTTGAAGATCTCTAACCATGAAGTTGTGCGGAGCACTCTTTGAATGAGGAGGCTGCCTCTCAAAGCTCTAGGAGCAGCAGGAGGCTGACTGCAGCCTAGATGACCTTGAAAGCCAGAGCAGACGTCTTAGAAAACAAGGCTTCTTTGCTTCCCCACCTTTTACATTTTCTCCACTTGTAAGTTCTGTCTCTGCCCAAAGTTAGTTACAGATGACCCAAAGGATCTGTACAGAGATTTACCAATAGCGATACCCACTGTCATTTCTAACAATAAGGAGTTGGTTGGATAAATTGTGGCATATCCATGCGATGTTATGTCATCAGTCATTATAAATGATGGAGAAAAGAATATGTAAAACCAGTAGAATGATCTTGATTCCTAAATGCTACAATTATGCATAATTTTTTCTTCTTTGAGCTTATATACAATTTCTAAATTTTCTATAATGCAGATAAGAAAAGGAAAATGTTTTAAGAAAAAGGAAATGTTATTTTTTAAATCGGCAGCAATTTTTTCCTCTATTTTGAGGCCCACAGACTCTTGGATTCAATACCATTTAAACCAATTATAAATTTTTTAAATCTTAAAGCATATCTTCATATATAATTTACCTAAGAAACTAAGAGTACGTTTCTGGACATTTCAAAGCTGTAATTTCAACTGCGATCCTGGAAACATGATACAGCCACAAGAGTAAAATGCACGAGTCAAATGTGTGTCTCCATCAAAACCCCTTGACACACACAGATTTTATTTATGTGAAGTTTGGGCAGATACCATCATTTTTATGATTAGTGAATCCTATAGTTTAACAAGCTATCTCTTTTTCTCTTTCTGAATCTTGGAACTTAATACTTACAAGTATATAATTCAGTCGAAAGTTTTTTATCTCTCATGCAATTATTCCTTATTGCTTATCATAGTTTAACATTAGTTTCAGATTGGCAATTTAAACAATTTTTTGTTACTTTGATTTCAGAGATGTCAGAAAAAGCCTTATAGATATTCTTTTTTGTTAGGAAAGAGCATTCTTACAAAGTGGAAACTCTGGGGTGGGCTGGCTGAATACGCCCTGTAAAGAAAATAGAGAAAATGTTAAAATAAGGAGCAGATCTTACCTTCCAATTGCTTTAGTTAATCCTTGGGAACCAGGGAGACAGTTTTCAGGAAGTTGGGTTAACACTTAAAAGCCACCTGGGTACCATACAATCCAAGAAAGCAGCAATATAGTAGAGCTAATGGTACTTTAGAAACGTGCTTTACTTATTCCTTGGGGGAGTCATTCAGACGTAAGGAAAATCTGGCTCAGATATTCCTGGTTTTATAGCTGCTATATCCAAGAAAGTCGTAGTGAAATATAGGCATTATATAAGAAGCCTCTTCATGTGCCAATGTGCTTTATTTAGTTCTAATTGCAGATAGGGAAACTGAGGTCCCTGAGAATCTATTTGTACTTGCCCCAAAGACATAACAAACCAGATATTAAAAACTAGACTTCACACAAATATGATACATTTTTTTAAAAAAACTTCAAAGTGTGTCTGATTTTGTTCACATGTTCTGAATATTCGTTAATTCATCAACTCCAGATATTTGGACAGCTTGGCTTGATTTGAGTAACACTGAAATTTAATGCACAGCCCCTTCTCAGTGTTATAAAATTTTGGCTCCAGAGATGACTGTAGTTCTTGAAAGTCCCCCCTCACATATATCTTCTCACAAAAGTGTAAGAAACATATCTTTTTCTTTAACTCCTGGCCCAGATTCAGGTTGTAAAGATATGTGGTTTTCCAAACACCTGCGTGAATGTCAGCAAGATCCAAATCTGCTTGAGGGACCTGTATGTTTTTCTCTAAAAATCCCATGCTTTCTCCACCAAGCACTGATCCAAGATCTGCTTCAAATAGCATATATTCTTCCTAAAAGATGTTTTCTGCTCCTTTTCAGAAATGATTAGAAGCAGCATGTGTGGTAAGGCTGACTGCAAGGCTGTTAATTCTGAAAAGAAAGGTATTGGCTAGGCCAGATCACTGGCGCGAAGAGAAAAAGCTAAGTGATTTGAAACTGTTTTCAAGAGTGGAGCGGTGCAACTCAAGCTGCACTGGAATGCTGAGGGATGAGGGTCCTCCAGACTTTCTCATGTAGGAGATAAAACACCGAAAGAACTGGAGTTGGAGCTCCAAGCATGTAGAAAAGACCCAAATGTTTTCACATTTAATGGTGTGATATTTAAATTGCTCACGAATACTCGGGCATGCTTGATGATCCATGAATATGTAACATCAATTTGAATTCACCTCTTGCTAAATTGGGTTCTTCTATACATCAGAAGAAGCGGATTGTCCTTTTCTCAGGTCTTGATGCTGTTGGTTGGCTAATCGTCAGTAGGACCTGCATTCTACATTTCTTCTCCAGTAACAGTAACAAATTTGTCACAAATGGTTTTCTCTCTCTTATTTCTCCCATTTATCACCAATGGTTTGTGTTTGCAAAAGACAGCCATGCACTTTGAAATCTAAAAGACCTCATCAAGTGTGCCACCTTCAACAAGGTGACTTAACTTCCCCAACTTTCAGCTTCCTCCTCTGAAACCTAAGAGTAGTCGTGGTGTCTTCCTTAGCGATTTCTTCTGAATGTTATACAAGAAGATGCAATGTAAAGGATTTAGCCTAGTTCTGGAATGCAGTAAGGATGTAATTAACATAAATATCAGTAACTAACATTTATTAAGTGCTTATTATTTGCCAGGCAAAGTTCTAAACACCTTATGCATATTAACTCACTTAATAATATTATTAACCCCATTTTACAGATGTGGAAGTAGAGCTACCTATCTACTGGGAGTTTAACAAATAAATAAATAATGTTATTTTCTTACTTTCCAAGTTGAAATAGAATTGAGAGGTAGACATTGGAGTAAGGCAGATGAGTCTCAAAATATTGCTTTTATTACTGATGAAGGCAATTAAAAGAAATACCTCAGATCTTCACCCTTGCTCATATTTGTCCAAGAAGACAACAGGTCCTCCCACTTACAGACATCACTGAACAACTGCAGTTTTCCTCAGGAAGAGCAAGCAAATTATTATGTGCAGAGAGCCCAGAGAGCATCCTCTTTGCAGGAAGTCAGCTCTGAAAACAGGAAAGAGATGACGGAACTGAGCATGCCCAGTTCTTCCTCCCACCTCCTCCATCAGGTAATCCCTGCTACACTCAGGACAAATAAATAAGAGATGGGGAGAGAACCAGGCATCAGGCTAACAAAAAAAAAAATCCCATGATATAAAAAAATTGAAGCCAGGGTCTAGAGGTTCTCCAAATGTCATCATCATCATCATCATCATCATCATTTGTATTTCAATTTCTTTACATCCAGATATGTAGGATGAGTCTATAGACACAATGTACAACATGAGAACTAAAGTTAACAAAAGTGTATTGTATTAGAGATTTTGGTTAAATTGGTAGATTTTTGCTGCTCTTGTCACAGACACACAAAGTAATCATGTGAGATGATATCTTTGTTAATTTGCTTCACTGTAGTAACAGTTTACTATTTATGTGTATTGATATCCCATAGCATTATGTCGTGAACCTCAAATACACACAATACTAATTTTTATAAAGTTTCATTTCAAAAAAGTAAATACTGGAACCTTCAGAGTTTAGAAATTCCCATTTCTATCAGTATTGGAAAATTGTGTTTTTCTAAGAATTTGTCTGTTTCACATAAATTTTCAAGTTAATGGCATACAGACGTTTATGTATCCTCTTACTATCTTTTCAATGTCTGTAATTTCTGTGGCAAAGTTCCTTCATTCAGCCCTTGATGAGAAGAATTTGCACCCTCTCTTACTTCTTAATCAGTTGTGCTAGGAATTTATATATTTTCTTAGTCTTAGAAAATCTAATATATTGGCTTCGTTGATTCTGTTGTACATTTGCTTTCTAGTTCATTGATTTTTGTTCTTATCTTTAGCATTTCCTTCCTTCCATTTTATTTGGTTTTAATTATATCTAACTCTCTGAGATAGTCAGATCATTAGTTTTGATCTTTTTTTTCAACTATATGCATTTGAAAGTTTAAGAATGACTTCAGTGGCATATAAGTTTTGATACATAGAATTCTCATTAAGATTAAGTTTAAAATATTTTCTAATTTTCATTTTCTAGTTCCACTTGTCTCATTTGCCTTAGTTTATATATTTCCACCCAAATTTTAGTGTAGTCAGAGAACATGAAACCTCTGAATAACTTCAGTCATTAGAATTTTTACAAGAAAGCTCTATGGCTCAGTTTGTTGTCTACTTTTTGGTAAATGTTTCTTAGGATATTGGGACAAGTTTGTTCCTTAGTATGTGCAAATCTTATATATTTTATTAATTTTTGTCTACTTATTGACATTTTCTTCTCTAATTGTGGCTGTATATACTTTCCCTTTTAATTCTGATGTTTTTTTTCTTACGTATTTTGAGGCTATGTTTTTAGAATAAATCTAGAATTGTTATATATTATTGGTGAGTTGTCCATTTTATCATTATAAAGTGTTTTTATTCATGTCTAGTAATGCTTTTTCCCTCAAAATCTACTTTGATAGAATAACAGCCATACCAACTTTCTTTTGATAAGCATTTGTTGATCTCAACTTTTCTGTCTGTATGTTTCAGATCTAGATATACATAGGAATATTAATACAGGTATGACACAAACGTAAAGATAGACCTTTTATCTACTGTGTTATCTACATCTAAATTTATGTCATTATTACTTTAAAAGTATATTTTACTTTATAACTACAAATATGTCTCTAGTATTTAACAAACTGGCATCCTACTATACACAATATTCTGTAACCTGTTCTTTCCTACTTAATATATATTACGGAAGCCTCTATTAATGGCTACATTATTTTCAACGTTTTATTATGAAAATTTTCAACCACACAGCAAAGTTAAAAGAATTTTATAATACTTGTGTATCTATCACTAAGATTCTACCACCAGTTTACTAAACTTGCTTTATCATATATCTGCACATCTCTTAATCCACATCTACTTCAGTTTAGGTACTGTGATATTGTGAAATATCCATTTGGTCTATATCATCTGTATCTCAACCTAGAAAACAGTACACAAACTATGAAAACCTTTCTCTCTGGCTAGGGTTGGTTATGGGATTAAGAGGTTCAGAAATCTCACCTTTATTTTATATTCATCTATATCATTTAGATGTTATAAAGGAAGCAAGAATTGATTTTGAAAGAAAAAAATACATCTATTTTTTAAAATACAGACTCTCAGACCTGATCCTTAAACATTCTGTGTCAGTAGGTCTGAGGACCAGCCTTTTTCAACCAGCAGGAAGAGCATCTCTCTATGTATGTCCTGCAGGCATTTCTTGTATGTGCAGTAAGTGCCAGATGCTGAAATTAACATTTTCCTTGTACTATTCCATTGACCACTCACAACTACCATATGGATTAGGTACTGTTGTTAACCCCAATTAACAATAATAATGTTTTCTTGTGAGAAACAAGAAAACAGAGAGATTGGGTAAATTCCTCAAGATCACATGGTGGTGAACAGCAGAATAGGTGTAGATCCTAGGGCCTGATTTTAGTCCATGCACCTCTATGAGGAAAAAAGTTCCTTTTCTTCCTCTGTTCTCACACCACAAGCATCAATACATTAGACTTCTGTGACCTCTGGCCACCAAGAAGTGTGTGGGATTTCTTCTCACCAACAACCAACCAATCAGTTCTGTGGCAGACACCAGATCCAACGTTATCTAGGGAAAGATAGCATCAGTTCCCACAGGTTGAGGGCTCAGTGCCACGTGACTGCTCCCGACTCGCAAAGCCAATGGCAAGCCCCAGGTTGTTTTGTGCTTCTGACCTACTGACTGTAAGTTGGGGTTCCCACGAACACCTGTTTGGGTTCTAGTAATTTGCTACCGTGACTCACAGCACTCGGAAAAATGATTACCAGTTTACTGAAAAAGACATCACAAAGGATACAGATGAAGAGATGCATAGGGTAAGAACAGAGGAAGGAGTGTGGAGCTTCCGTGCCTCTCTATGGATCCCGTACCTTCCCCAGGTGTGCCACCCTGGAGGAACCTCCACATATTCCGCTATCTGAAAGCTTTCCAAGCCATGTTCCTTTTGGATTATGTTTATAGAAGTTGTATTTCATAGGCATGTTTGATTAAACTATTGGCCACTGATGATCAACTTAGGCTTCAGCCCCTCTCCCCTCTCTTGAGAACGGGGATGGGCTGAAAGTCCCAACTCTCGAATCTTGCTGATGTTTCTGATGACCAGACCCATCCTGAAGCTACCTAGGGGCTGCCAGTCACCAGTCAACTCACCATCAGACCAAAGACATCACTTGAAAGATTTTAAGAATTTTAGGAGTTGTATGCCAGGACAGGGTGTAAGACCAAATATATATTTCACAATATCACAGTATCTAAACTGAGAAAACCTCACAATTTTCTCATTTTTAAATGAATTAAATCAGAGAAGAAAGTGTCTACTTGAGCCAGACAAGGGAGGTAGCAGCCACAGCCTGTACAAAAATGAACAAGACGCATTCTCTGACTGGAGGAAGTTTGCAGTCTATTGAGAAAGCAAGAGCATTCTGATGCCATCTGATAAGCTCTCTCGTAGGAATAATGGCAGGGCATTCAGGGAGCATACCAGGGACACTTGACCCATTTGGGGGATGGGGAAGGGTTGACAGGAAAGAGTTCCTGGAAGAACAATGTGAAGGTGAGACCGGAGATGAGCAGGAGCCAAGTTAACCAGAGCAGCCCACCACAGGCTTCAGGACGTGACATCAGGCAGGACAGGAAATCCAGACCAGGCGGAACCGCGGGGAGAATGGCATCCTAGCGGAGAGGGCTCCACGTACAATGCCCCAGGGTCAAGCGAGATCATGGCACATTTCAGTTTTGTGTCACAGCAAGAATTATATTTCTAAAACACAGATGTCATTCTATTCAAAAACCTCTAATGATTTCCTGCTCCCTCCAGAAAAATGTCCCAGCTCCTTAGCAAACATCGAAGCCCTTCGGAACTGGCTCAGCTGATTTGCTCAGTTGATTTCTACTACGCCAGCCATCCCGTGAGTGCCCTGCCACATCCCACTCAGCTTTTCCCTCTCGTGAGGTAGTGGCTCTTCTCCTTTTTCTACTCTATGAATTTCTATCTATTTTTCCAAGTGCACTCAAATGTCAGTTCTTCCCTGGGCACCCAGACGAAACGAAATGTTTCTTCATTGCTGTTCCCATAATACCTTTTACACGGCCGAACGTTTGAAATACCGTATTATCAGTTTTGTTTATGTGTGCACCTGGTCTGATGGCCATGGAACACCTCAATAGCTCCAATGTTTCTCTACCTCACACCTACCGGGTTGTCTGGCCTTCAGTAAGTACTTTTGTTTTTCCTTTTTTGAGTCAGTCACACTCTGTCCCCTAGGCTGAAATGCAATGGCGCGATCTCAGCTCACTGCAACCTCCGCCTCCTGGGTTCAAACAATTCTCCTGCCTCAGCCTCCCGAGTAACTGGGACTACAGGTGCGCACCACCATGAATGGCTAACCTTATTTATTTATTTATTTATTTTTTTTTTTTGGTATGTGTAGTAGAGATGGGTGTTCACCACGTTGGCCAGGCTGGTTTCAAACTCCTGACCTCAAGTGATCCGCCCACCTCTGCTCCCCAAAGTGCTAGGATTACAGGTGTGAGCCACTGCACCCAGCCCAATAAGTATTTCTGTAACTGAATTGATTTAAAAACCACTTTTGTCCATTATTGATGAGATATTTCCAATATCATGTTTTTCCTTTAAATGATACTTACACTTGTCAGTTTCTATAGCGCAATTTTCAGTTCAAGAAACCCAGCTCTTATAATATAAATAAATATTCATTTAAAAATTAAGTGCAGCCCAGGTAAAATTTTGGGCTTAACTAGAGTGCTATAAACAGAGATGTGGAGTGTGAGAATTCAGCATAGAATCCACCTTCAGATTTCATTCCCAAGCACTGGTCCAGGAAATCGAAGCTCCCCACGGAGTGCCCCTTTTCAAGAGATTACTTATCACCAGCCTATGAAGCAATCTCACGGAGCAGAGCCCAGGAATCTGCATTTATGGCAATCTCCAACCCTTGCCCCCAAACATGCCCTCCTTCCTTTCCTGCTCCCTCCCAAGTGATTCTTATGCACAGTGAAGTTCCAGAACCACTGCTAACAACCTTCCCTGGATATATCATCAGAAAATATATATATTTTCCCGGTTCAGTTGCACTTTCTGGGAGGTATAACTGAAAGCACATTCTATTGAACAGCATTAGAGATGCAGTTAATGGTACGTCAGTGAAATCAAGTAAGTAATAGATATACAAAGGTGCTGGTAACATGAGAATGATTTGACATGAGAATGATTATGAAGAGTTTGAATTTCTGTAGTTCCAATCTAAAAAATTGTAGTCATGAGCCAGAGAATTTAAAGAAACGATTTCATGTTAATTAATTATGCAGTTCTAGGTGGATATATTTGTATACAGTACTCTTTTAAAGTCATGACCCTGATTTCCTAATGTATCCTTTTGCACGAATATTAAACGTATCAGTCAATAACCATCACCAGAAATGATACAACACTAGTTGTGAACGTCTGCCTTGACAAGGAAGATGGCAAATGTCACCATATGTTACACATGGTTATTATTATTCCAAGACCTTAGTATTGCGAAATTGTGTACCATGGGTTAAATCATATTTGTGGAATTAAAAACCAGAGTGCAGAAAAGTACAAACACTTAAAAACATATATAACACAGCTTTCTTTTGTAGGCAGAGAGAGAAAGAGCAGGAAATGTTTAAATAGATACCATTTGGAATGTATTTAATAATACTAGTTTATGGCAAATTACCATATGGTTGAAGTTTGGCAAACATAATGATTGTAGCACCGTCCATTACCTCCTCTGAGCCCCAATGGTACTGGAACTTTCTATACTTAATCTCTAGTCCTCGTAATAACCCTTGAAAGAAAGTATCATTTCAACCTTTACAGTTGAAAACATCGTGTGTAGGCAATTGTGTAAGGTCACGCAATTAGTTAACAACACTGGTTTCTGAATCTAGGACTGTCTCCTCTCAGAATTCATTCTCTTTCTCCTTCAGACCATAAACTACCTAAGGACAGAGCCTTTGCCCATTTTTATTTTCTGCTGCATTCCCAGAGACTTGAACAGAATATAGTAAATAGTAGGTGCTCAATAAATAAAAGAACAATAGCATGCTGTCCAAATGAAGAATTTTATCCTTGTCCATTTCTGTAGTCTTACAATCCTTTCTCTAAATCTTTAATTCACGGTTTATGATAGAGAGTACCCTGAACCAAACAAAAATTACATTAATAAGGATGATAGGGAACAAATAATTAAAATGTTCAATTAATTCAAAGAAGGGCAAGAAAGGAGTAAACAAGGAACATAGGATGGATGGGACAAACAGAAAACAGTAAGATGGAAAATTTAAACCCAAAATATCAGCAACTATATTTAGTATTTAGTAAACAGATTGCTCCAATTAAAAGAGAAAGAATATTAGACAAAACTTAAAAATTATATCCATTTGTTCACTTAATTTTTGAAATTCTTCCCTTTTGTCTTTCATAAAGGTGAAAATGGATTCTCAGAAAGTTAAGAAACCTCCCATACACAGGTCATGAGTGGCAGAGTCAGGATTTGAGCCCAGCTGTCTGCCCTTGTGGTCATTTAACCTGAACTCAGCCAAGACCTGGAACCACTGAGCTTGGCAAGAACTGTCTCAAGGCCATCCATAGGGGCACAGCCAGACTGTAGCTGGGAACGGTCAAGGGTAACGTGTAGTCCCACCACAGTGAAGAATAAACGTTCTTTGGGAATGAACGGGATTTCCGGAAAATGTTAAGGAAGGAACAGACATTGGAAACTACAGACACATGATAGAACCAATAAACAGAAATGTGTAGTTTTTCTCTAGCATCACCTGGAAGTCCTGGTTAAGAGTCGAGAAAATGGAGAGTTGATTGATTCTGGGCTCGTGTTATGCTGGAAAGTGGGCCAGGAAGATTAGGGTATGGAGAGGTTCACAAACGTTAACAAAATTAGATTTTGAAGAGTGTAGGCCGGGTAGGGAGGCTGCAAAGACAGTGAGTACGGTGGTAGAAGGACCAGATACCTGAGTGAGGCTGAAGAGCGAGGGAGAGCAACCTGGAAGGATAAGAGCCTGCATTCGTGGAGAGTAGCATGGTCCCCAGACCACACCTTAAGGCATCCTAGAAATAAATTGGAAACAAAGGTAAAATCAGGTAGTAGGCTTAATTTTGATAGTTAAATGTGGGACAGAAAGATACGAGCCTCAGGCTGCAACTCACTTCTCGTTCTTACCTGAACTACCATTTTCAAGAGATTCTTAAAAACTCCAATAAAAGATCACTAAAAATTTCTAAATTCCTCCAGGTAGCAGATTGCTTTCTCTGAATCATTCAACCTTTTTTTCCAAATTGGGGAGGAAGAAAATAATAGTTAAAATTAGCCACTTTTTATAATACATTTGCTGAAACCAATTAGTAATTATTTTTTAACATAAGCAGTTGGTGTGACAGAGCTGATAATATATTTACTGAGCATCATTAACGAGATTGTCATTTCTATATGAAGCCAGACTGTCAGAAGCTGTCCCCTTTATGACAGAGTTGCTGTTTTAGTTCTGGGAAGGAAACGGTGGCCGTTAAAGAACTCTTTAAAAATGACCCTGTTATGACAATATATGGCATATTATATGCTGGAAGAGCGGAAACGTAAACACTTTTTCAAGACTTTCCATACAAGAGATTAGCAATTTTTATCTAATTAACAGCAATTCACTGTTTAATATTAACAGTTAAAGCATATCTTAAACACCCGTCAACATAAGAGTGTGGCTTTTTTACAATGAAGTATTGACAGGCGGAAGCTTCCCGATTCCTGACGATACATGTATCTTTTTATACTATTCTTAAGTAGTCTAATATTAGCCTTTTCTCTTCCAAATTCCCATATTTGGATTCAGAGTGAAACTTTCTTTTCACTTCTCATTTAATCAGCTTTGGCACCAAACCCCCTTCTGTCAGCTTGATATTCAGCTTGAGTCTGACCTAATTCTGCTCAGGCAGCAAACTCACTCACTTTTGGATCAAAAATAGGAGTAAGGAGAAAGATGGGGGGGATGAGAGAGATACCAGGTCTTTCTTGTGCTTCTCTGCATTTGGGCATCAGCCTCATACATTCAGGTGCTTTTTAAAATGCCACGCGCTGTTCAAAGAGCTTCCTTAGTCCACATTAACCTGTGACTGAGTCTAACACGATCCCTCTCGTCCTCTCCAGGCCTGGCTACACAGAGGTAGAGCGAGGTGGAAAAGGGTGCAGCGCCTAGAGCTGGTGGTTCCCAACCCTCATGTGTCCGTTCCCAGTGTCCTTCCAGGCTCTTGAATGGCTGATGTTGGTTGTGAGTGGAGGGTGGACCTTCGGCCGTGGCACAGTGTAGACACTGATTTTTGCTGCCCGCTCATCCCGCGTATCACGCTGTGGCAAAGCTCTTGCATGTTTCAGTAAACAGAGGACTGTCCCTGGGTTTTGGCTTCACTGACACCATCCTTTTCTCTCTGCTTGCTGCTCATTGTGCATATTTCTATCATATACAAAAACCAAAGAATGCATCTACAATACTATACTGTATACTGGAAAAATTCAATTTACCTTAAAAATGCTAACGCTGACAGTAGTCGTTAATACAGGAATACTTCACGGGACCTAGATTCTAACAGGAAACATTTCAAAATTATAGCAGCATCAAAGGAATGGCATTGGCTGGGGGCCACGGCTCATGCCTGTAATCCAGCACTTTGGGAGGCCAAGGGGAGTGGATGACCTGAGGTCAGGAGTTTGAGACCAGCCTGGCCAACATGGTGAAAGCCTGTCTCTACTAAAAATACAAAAATTAGCTGGGCATGGTGGCAGGCACCTGTAATCCCAGCTACTCGGGAAGCTGAGGCATGAGAATTGCTTGAACCCAGGAGGCGGAGGTTGCAGTGAGCCGAGATCGTTCATGCCACTGCCCTCCAGCCTGGGTGACAGAGTGAAACTTCATCTTTAAAAGAAAGAACAGCATTAATAACAAGTATATTTTATCTCACACTTAATAATACAATCACAAGTCTCCTCAATTGCTTGACACTTGAAATAAGCCAAGGTCCGGCTGTAAACTGTGTGGTATGGTAGTGATCCTTGGAAATGGGGGAGTGGCTTAGAGAGCAGAACACTCCAAAACAATCTTTTGAAGCTCACTCACTACATTTGGTAGCAAAGAAACAAGCTACCTACCAAAGGTTCAGGCTTTCCTTCTACAGAGTCGTGACAAGGAAGCAGCTGCCCTACTGTCAAAGAGGGTCTACACAGACTCAGACCCGGGCATAGGAGGTAGATGGGAGTGACGTGTGTCCCTTTGACCTGGCCCATGAAAACCTTCCTGTGATCTTCCAGGCTCTCTTTCAGTCCCCATCACTGGCTGGAAGTGAAGGAGCTGAGGCACTGGGACGGTGGAACCACAATACAGACAGAGCCTGGATCACTGAAACACCATGTGGAAGGCTATTTGCCCAAGGATTTACCTTAGGTTGTTCTTTAATCAAAAAACAAACTTTGTCCTACACCAATGAAATTGGGGGTTTAGCCATCACTGGAGTTAGCAGGGTGAATCGGCATGGCAGGTTGTGGTGTGCCAGGAACAGTCTCCCCTCTCTCCCCTCCCCCTTCCAGGGCTAAGATTCCCTGCACGAACAGTAATTAACAAGAAGTTCTCTTCTTGACTTCTCCACTTCTTTGCTCTTCACACTTTCCCTTTGGCATTTCCCCAATAATGTCTCTTTTGAGACACCTGTCAATCCGTCTGAGGAATTCTTGGTTTTCTTCTTAGGCTATTACTGCTAGCAGCTGAGCTCAGGGTGAGGGAAATGAGAGGAGGGTGGTGGGAAGGGAAGGGATGATGGGACCTGGGTTCCCTTGGGGGCTTCCTCCTTTATTGTCCTGGCTTCCACATTCTTCCTCTTTTCCATTCCAGGACTACCTGAGTCAGACCAAGGCCTGGCTTCTAGTGCTCTGCTGAGATCAGGAGGGAGGCAAAGTTGCAAAAGTGGCTTCTGGATTTCTTCTGGGAAGGACAGAGCCAGTGGGGTGCTGCATGAAGGGTTTGGGGACCACAGAAAACCAAATCCTATTGTGCTCATGGAAAGGTGGTGACTGGCAAAGGGCCTCAAGAGCTCTAACCTGTAATTCTCTCTCTTTTCATTCCCTTGATGTTCCCTAAGGTTGTGCTAATGAATAATCGCCATTTCCATTCTTCCAAGGAGAATCAGTTACCGTGCAAATGGTAGCTGGCTCCTGCCTGCAAAAGTCCGGGAATTTAGGTCATGGCAGTATTCCAGTTCCCTTTCATTAAGAGGAAACTTGCTTGAGAAACATCATCAGTTACCAATAAAAGCATGTTATTGTCTTTCTGTCGTGTTCTCGGAGCTGCACAGAGCCAGGATTCAGAGGGGTAAGTCTGTTTCCAAGTGTTTATGTGAGCACACATTTGAATGTGCGGGTGGGTTCCTAGTCACTTCAGCATCAAGTGGTCTAGACCGGCACCTGAAAACTGCATCCTGGGGACTGAAACCTAGTGGGTTATGGATCTCTAGAAGTATTTGAAGAATCAGAAGGCCTTATTCTTGTCACTTCTATGTCACAACTAGAGCAACATTGTGCTGACACTGATTTGGCGTGAACCCCGCCTCCAACACGTAGGAGCTGCATAACGCTGTGCCTAGTACTCAACCTCTCTGTGCTCCAGGTTCCTCTTCTGAAATATGAGGATTGTCATGATACCTACTCGATAGAGCTGTATGAGCATAATATGAGGTAAATATAAACCCCTGAACACATGCTGCGGTCGTATCCCTCAATTTATATTAGCGAATGTTATTCGTAATTGTAAAAAGAAGACTGCATTTTCCACGGAGTTGAGGTCATGAAAATATTCCTCAGAAATCTAGGGGATTACTATATCCATTATGAAACACCTCTGAAATCGGCTTCATTTGAATAATCTATAAATCTGTACCAGAACATCTTCTGACATAAAATAACAGAGGCATTCACTTACGTCCCTCACTGGGCTCTTGCTCAGGTCAAATCAGTGATACCTGTTGTTCTCCTAGCCTACAACCTGGCTTCTGCCCCATGCTGATAAGCGAATGCCCTTCCCTAGAGGCAAGTCTCACCACGCCCCCTCCCCGCTGGACGTGTTTTAAATGGCTTTTCTTCTCTAACACAATAACGAGAAGCTCCTGAGATGGTCTATGTGGCCCCCAAGCCCACTGGCCTGGCCTTGCCGGTGGGGACTCTTGTGGCGTGCCTTTCTGTCTGTTCACTGTTCCCTTGGGATTGAATCCTGATCTCCATCCCGATCGGCACCCACACCCACTCTGCCTTCACCACAGGCGAGAATATTTTAATATCATTAGCATTTTCTTCAAGAATTCGTTTTGAGCATCCTCTTCGATTCGAAGCCATTCACCAATCCTATCCCCTCAGTAGACTTGGCCCCTGCTTCTCCAGGTCCTCACTGGATTCTCCATGCATCTGTCGCAGCACTCAGAGCCCTTCATCACGCTTTGCTGGTATGACTATCCCTGTCATTCTCCTTGTATCCACAGTGACTAACACACATAGGACCTAGCAGGATTCAGACTGAACCACGTGAGATATTTCCAATTTCATGTGTTTCCACCTGGAGGGGGTGCCGCGTAAATATCTGTTGATTGAATGAAGTTCCACTCCTACTGACTTATCTCTGACGAGGCTCTTAAATGACACCATGATTTTCAATAATACTTGTTCATCTGCCTGAACGTACATGTCAATCTCATTTCCATTTTGCAAAAGAATTTTGTTAAAAATTTGAGTTATAGCTATAGGCTTTTATGAGAAAATGATAGACAGTTTATGAATATTCTCAGACAAATAGAAGTTATGAAGCATTGTTTAAGACAATGTCAAAGTATTCAAAAAGCTCCATAGATGTGATGCTTTCCCCTTACTGAACAAGTGCGAAACTGTAAGAATTGCTCTGGCGCCTGGTGAGGGGGTGAGACTCTGTCTCAGAGAAAAAAATAAGAATTACTAATTTGGCCGGCCTCAGTGGCTCAGGCCTGAAATCCCAGCACTTTGGAATGCCAAGATATGCGGATCACCTGAGGTCAGGAGTTCGAGACCAGCCTGACCAACATGGAGAAACCCTGTCTCTACCGAAAATACAAAATTAGCTGGGCATGGTGGCACACGCATGTAATCTCAGCTACTCGGGAGGCTGAGGCAGGAGAATCACTTGAACCTGGGAGGCAGAAGTTGCGGTGAGCTGAGATCACCATTGCACTCCAGCCTGGGCAACAAGAGTGAAACTCCATCTCAAAAAAAAAATAAAAAGAATTTCTAATTTAGCCGATGTGTCATAATCAATCAGTATATTCTCTAGGAACCAAATAATTGTCTTATTTCCCAGTCCCACTCCCCGGCCCATTCATCTACTCTTCTATAAATGGTCATTGTGGTTGCAAAATTGGTTCCAAATGCAATGAACAAGCATATAGCAAACAGTACATAACATAAACATACAAAATGTTTATGTCTGTCATTTCACATTCCCAAGGAATAACCCAAATTACCCAATTAATGATTACCTCTTTGGAGATCTACTCTAATCAAAGAAGCAAAAATGGGACCTATCAGAGGCATTGGTGTTGTCAACAACCCCGGTATAAGATGTCAGCTTATGACCAACTTTGTACTGAGGACCAGCTCTCTGAGATGGGACCTGACCCAATCAAAGTCAAGAAGCCATATCCCTTCTCTGATGATGAGCAGCCGGGAGCCTTGACCACAGTGGACTGTCTGACAAAATCAACCAACACAAATTCAGATGCTTAGAGAGGCCAGACACACAATGGAAAGAGGTGAGGAAGGCTCACTGTGAGGCGCTAGAGAGTGGTGAGGAGTGTGGCAAAGCATCCTGTGAACAGGTAGCAGCCATTCAGTTCTAATGGTGTTACCCTTCTGGGCCTTTGTATTCAGTGTTGCCAGATTTCAGAATTTTTACAAGTTAGAAATCTAGATGTTTATGTGAAATTTCCTGGTTTTTGAAATAGTACATTTTGTACATTATACAACAGCACATTTTGTACATTATACAAAACATGACTAAAAGCGAGATCTGACCTTGAGCCACCAGTTGCAACTCCTACATAAAACTGTAATCTATGATGCCTCTGAAGGCAAGGCACTCAGAAAATGAAGCGGAGTTCTATGTTCAGAATAGTCAGAGAGAACTGTAATTTTAAATATGTTCACGTATCATTCCTGAAAATATTCTGACACATGCTGGAACACATGTCCCAAGCTTTAATTTGGAAAAGACAGCTTTGATACCTCCAGTTACCAGTTTGAACCTCTTTCGAAGTTAATAATAGTCGCAAAAGACCAAGAAAGAAAGAAGAAACAAGCCTAAATACGAAAAGGTGGAAAGCGGGTTTGGGCTAGACAGTATTTTATTTTAGAGAATAAGGAATGTTAAAGCTGTCCGACGTTTTCCAGCTCTCCACGCATCTCTTTTTCTTTCACTTGCTCATGTATTTCAAATATTAAATGCTTTGCCTCTGTTATTAAGAAAGTGTGTTTCAGTCATTCCCAAAGGTCTAGCCCATGATGACGACACCACATCCATTAGACAATTTCTATTCCTTTCTAAAAGTTATGGTCCAATATCAGCAGAATCTGAAAGTCTTCCAACCTACTGACCAACAGATGGCATGACCAACTTGCCCGAGAGACACACACCAGCACATAGGTACACACCTTCCCCCTGAGAGAATACAAGGTTCCGCTCAGGTGTTAGCTGCTCAGGGAACACTCAATCAAACATTATGGGTGGCAGGGGGAGAAGAGGCTAAAAAGTCCAGGGCATTTCAGGTCTACCACATTTATATGTAGGGATGGAAACATTATCTGGTTAAACACAGCCTTTGAACAGGAAATGGGGGGTCAGCAGTTTGGGCTGGAACACACATAGAATAATAATGACAGTACCTTCGCTGGTGTCAAATGTAAATTTGTTCAATAGTCCAGTGGAACAGTAACAAGGCACTTCTTCAGATGCCACCTGCTATTGAGTGCAGAAAATAACAACAACAAAAAAATACCCTGTCAACTCACCCAAGTCAGATAATTACACGGACTGCAAAACATTCAGGCGCGGAGCTCTGGAAACCTTTTAGGGGGTCCTTTATCACACCCTGCCTTTCCCAGAATGAGACTAATTTGCTCCTATTTCAGCCAGCTCCAGCAAAGAGAGCGGGTGGAGGAGAGAAAAGAGAATGAATTGTCAGCGTTATTGAAAAGATTCATGATTAGTCACACTCACTCACAGGCAAGTTCCTTGCCAGACACCACACCACTCATTAGCAGACCTGAGAACTGGCGCGCCTCCCACAGCTGAGCAACAGCCTGGGGCCTGGCAGGTCCCCAGAGACCCACAAAGCCCTATGTTCTCCCACACCCTGCAGTGAGAAAGACCAGTTTGGGCAGGCCTGGGTGCAATTGGTTCCACAGATGCTCACTGAATCTGTTTATGCCCTCTGCTGCTTCAAATATTAATTATTTAGCTGCTCAGCTGATGTGGAAATCAAGGTAGCATCTCTTCAGGGTACACTGACACGGTTACCTGATGGAGCTGCCGTTTTCTCTCCTGGTTCCCTTTGGAAGACCCAAGAGATGGGCGTGTCTATGGTTCGTCAGCCTCTATGCCCTCATTTCCAGCTACAGCTGTGAGCTGCTGATCTTCCTGGAGCTGGAAACATTTATTTCCCTTGTGCAATAGCAGTAATTTTAACTTAGATTTATAGTGCCTACCACTGAAGCACTCAGGGCATTAAAGACTAATTCAATTCATTTGCAAGAGACAGGATGGGCTGTAGGAATCACTGATGTCAATATCCATATGAATGGGGAAACTGAGGCTGGGAGGCAAAAGGACTTGCTCAAAAGTGTAGAACAAAGAAGAGAAGCCAGGTCCTTGCTTTTCCGTTCAGTCTCATCCTGTTTCTTGGAGCTACAATCTCATAGGAAAAAAAATACCATTTCTAGTTAGGACAGCAAACTGGTTACTCTTTACTATATGAAAACACCATTCTCAGAATCTCAGCTCCATAAAGCTCAGTCAAAACTAACCAGAAAGAGCTGGCTTCTGTTAGAACGAGCTGTGCCCTCCAACACGGATCTGAAAGCAAAGGACAAGGACTAAATCTTTGTAAAGAATCACAACAGACACTGACCACAGTGGACCTCATCCCATATGTCAGAGCAACATGGCCCCACATGGGTTCTGATGGAGAAGAAACAGCTCCTCCATGCTGAGCTCTGCCAACCCCAGCGTCAAAAGTACCACAGCGCTGGATAGCAGAGCTGGTGTTATTTGGCACGTTAGCTTGGATTTATGTCACCTAGGAATAGTGACCCTGGCCCTAAAAAAATTTCAAGTTCAAGAATGATCATTAACAATGGAAGCACTTACATGACTCGAAGCACCCATACTGCATTTCTTCAGGTTGAAGATGCTTCACCCTGGCTTTGCAACAGTGTCACCACGATGACCCAGGCAAGTGTGGTCAGGCCTTGGGAGAATTCCTGTGGGTTTTCAGAGTTTTCACGCCTTCCTGCAAGGCTGCTAGACTCAGCTGCTTTTAAAGGAAGCATGTGGGCAAACTCAGAGATATGTGTAAAGGATATTCTGTATCAATGAGGCCCGTGCTTGTCTGTGTTAATAGTTGGTCCACAAGAGTGACAGCATCCCTCCTGAGCAGGGGAAAGCGGGCTTGAGGGGATGTGGGTTGGCACGGCCGGTATCTGTTACCAAGGTGGCCGGGGGAGTGGGCACTGGCCCCTTGTCTTGTATGAGTCCTCCAGTCTCTGCCATTGGCTGTGCTGCTCGGTGAAAAGAGGCAGATCCTAGGACAGGATAAAGTTAAAGGAACCTTTCACCTGATCCCAGAAGGATTTTGCTTATGAGTTGCTCAGATCTCCTACAGCCTCCCTGACCCTCACGGGTGCTGGGCTGGCAGCACTACTCATGACCCTGGCACCCAGATTAGCTCTATCATGGGCACTGCAAATACGCACCAGACCACCTCCAGAAGTGTCTTGGGTGCATGCCAAGGAAACATCCCTCACCTCCACACCTCCTCTTGTGCATTATTTGCTTTCAGAAGTGAAGTGATACAAATGGATAATAACCATTCATTTTTGCACATTTTTTGCAGGTACCACTTTAAGTGCTTTAAGTGTGTTGATTCTGTTAGTCCTCTACACAACCCTCTGAGGAAATAGTCTCCTCATTGGCACACGAGGGAACTGAAGCACAGAGAATTAGGTAACCTACGGTAGCCACACAGCTAGGAAGTGGCAGAGCTGGGATTTGAATCCAGAGCCCCATGCGTGTAGCCGCTACACTGGTTAAGAAAGGATGATAGGATCCCATGTAGACACAGGTTCTGTGTATCCAGTGTACTTGGGAGTATCGGGAGCATTTCTCCCTCTTGAGTGACATGGGGACACACCTATAAAGGCAAAGACAATTTGAGAAAATGAAGCCAAAGGCATAAACATCAAGAAGGGCTTGTGATCGGCTGGCTTGAATCCCGTTCTGTCACTTACTACCAACGTGACCCAGGCAGGCTGCTCAGCCTCCTGCTACCTCGTTTTCCTCATCTCTAAAACAGAAGAACAGGACCCTGAGCTCCCAGGATTCTTGAGAGACCAACAGAAATGGATCCAGGAAAACAGCGTTGGTCAGTGGCTGGCCAACAGTACCCGCTGAGTAAATGGTGGTTTCGACTATTATTAAATATGGCGAGGTAACGAGCAATTAGGAGATGAAGTTTAAAGAAGGATTGAGGGTCAACATTTTCTTCTTAGTTGTCAAATTTGTCATAGAGACTTACGAACCATAAGTAAGAAATTTCTCTTCAAATGGTAATCTTGGAAAATAGCTCCCTTTTCTCTGCCGGCTGCTGTCACTGCTTCTGGTTCACCTCTTCTCCCCAGGATTTGGTAAATAATTCAGGTATCATGTCATGGCCCAACCCAGCTTCTCCACAGCTCCGCTCCGAGCCTCACCACAGCTACGCCCACTTCTCAGTGGGTTTCACACGCGCCCCTGGCAGGTGTGGCCGAGGATTCGGTCACTCGTGTGAGTGCTCAGGAGCAGGCACAGCCCTGCCCCGCTCCTTCCAATCAGCGTCATCTGCACCGTGGCTGTCCCTCACAGCTTGGCAACGTGCTGGCAGGTCACTGGCCGGGAGCCTGCATTCCTCACAGAGGTCCTGTCACTATAATAACCATATTTTCTCTTGCAGTGAAGAGTAATTGAATTAAATTGGGCAGCATTTGATCCTGACCATACAAATTGCCTGATCCAATTGAGGCCTCTGCGAGGTCATGGGCAGGCAAGAGCAGAGCGGTGACACAGATGTCCTCGTCCCACCGGCCTGGCTGTCGTGTTCTCATGTCAGCACACACCCGGAGGCCCTCCTTTTCCATGTTGAACTCTCTGCAGGGAGATGGGTTCTGTGGACTGGGGAGAGGAGGAGGGGAGTCCCCAGGCATGTGAGGAGCACAGAGGAGCTGGCAGAGAGCAAAGTGTGAGAGATACTATGAGTCGAACATATGGACGTGCAGATATTTCAGCAGGGGCGGATGGAGGCGCAGGGCGATGGCTGACACCTGGAAATTGGAGCTTAAAAAATACTGTGTGGAAGGGGAGGAGCAGGGATCAGGGACCGGAGTGAAAGCTGGCAAGTCAGAATTCAGAGGTTCACGCTGGTGATATCTTAAACAGTTCATGGTTTAAAAGTCACGTGTCTTTGGCAAACAAGCAGTAACACAGATGCCTGCCTTTAAATGTCTAACTAGCTCTATTTTCCCTTCTTTCCACAGATAAAATCAAATCTAGACATCAAGATCTAAATGTATTAGTGGGTGCACCAAGGGACCCCAGGAGGGGCAAATGGGAGGAGTATCAGAGGCTTATGCCTTCACACACCCCTTTCTCTGTCATTCTGTCCTTGTCTTCCCTGTCCACCCCCCAGGACCTGAGGGCACTGCTCAGTTTTCAACAGGAAATTGAGAGACCTTTGCAAACACTTGGTCCCATCCCTCTCAGCTTCCATTGCCCAATCCCCACAGGCCAATGAGGACATAAAAAGATGCTCGCATGTGGAAGGCACCTGGGAATCAGGCTCCGCTTCTAGAACACTGGCAAGGTTGGCTTCCACCCTGAGAGAGGCACAACTTCTGTCACTTCACCCTGGAGGTCCTGCTTCCTGGCTGGCTCTTCATGAATAGCTGAGTTGCTAGGCTGGGAAGAGTATTTTGTCTAGTCACTCAGGGCATTTCAAGAAGAGAAAGGTGTCGGGATGTTGGGGACAAAAAGTGGCAGCCAGGCACAAGAACGTTACTAGGGTAAACATGTCTGCCCTCCTAAGGAGCTCACAATAGGTGGTTTCTGGCTGTGTCTGTTCTCATATTATTGCTCCAGGAGGAGATGGTAGGAGGATTTCCCCTTCATTTATATTCAGAAGGTTTAATCTGTGTGCAAGGATAAGAATCTGTGGGCTGAGAAAGAAAGGAAGTCCTAAAAACCCAATCATGTTTAAATTATGGGTTATGACACATTAATGACTCCCAGGATGGGGAAAGTTTCCATTGGGACATGTGATTCAGCCTCATAAGAGAGCCCCATACACACCAATTTGGTTCCCAACCCAATAATCCTCTAGAGTCAAACTAATCCCTTCCAAGTGAGAGTCCTCCCAAGGGATGCAATGAGTCACCATGACGATATTGATGGAGCGAAGGGAGCAAGTTTGCTGCACTGCGCAAAACCGGCTAAGAGTTTAAGATGGAAACCTGGATGAGAACGGAGTAGACGAGTCCACCACAGGCGCTCTGGCCTAAATGTCTTCCACACGTGACTTCGTGACGCTAGCACAGACTTCATATCTGCACACTCACATTCTCGAAAAAAGGTTATCCCTCATTGTGTGACCACTGTTTACCTGTTCTCACTTATAGGCTGTTAAACTAAACGGAAAGTAGTTTAAATCTGGTGCTAAAGCAAGTGGGCGTCTATCATGCAGGCAAGGAATCCTCACGGTGCCGTCTGGGAGAGCACAGCTGACTAGAGCTGGCTGTAAAACTCAGCTGGTCCTCTCTTGGTCTCTTTCACCAGCTTTGCTCTCTGCATGTTCCTCATTTATGTTGATGTTCTGCAGGTCTGTGACCTTCTTCTCTTCTCACTCCAACCACCCTCCATGCAGGAGTTTATTAACAGCTGTGGAGGGTTTCAGCTGCCAGGCACACACTATGTGGATGAGTCGGGTTTCTCTTGAGGGACAGAACTATAGGAGATATATATATATAGAGAGAGAGAGAGAGAGAGAGAGAGAGAGAGAGAGAGAGGAGTCTATTAAGCCATATTGACTCACACAATCACAAAATGAAGTCCCACAATAGGCCACCTGTGAGCCAAAGAGCAAGGAAGTCAGTCGTCTGAGTTCCAAAACCTCAAAACTAGGGAAGCCGACAGTGAAGCCTTTAGTCTGTGGCCAAAGGCCTGAGAGCCCCTGGCCAACCAGTGGTGTAAGTTCAAGAGTCCAGCAGCTGAAGAACTTGGAGTCTGATGTTCAAGGGCAGGAAGCATCCAGCAGAAAAAAGATGAAGTCCAGGCCAAGGGCGGTGGCTCACACCTGTAATCCCAACGCTCTGGGAGTCCAAGGTGGGTGGATCACCTAAGGCAGGAGATCGAGAACAGCGTGGCCAATATAGTGAAACCCTGTCTCTACTAAAAATACAAAAAAAAAACCCACAAAAAAACAAAATTAGCTGGGCATGGTGGCACGTGCCTGTAATCCCAGCTACTCAGGAGGCCGAGGCAGGAGAATCACTTAAACCCAGGAAGTGGAGGTTGCAGTGAGCCGTGATTGCACCACTGCACTCCAGCCTGGGTGACAAGACCAAACTCTGTCTCAAAAAAAAAAAGAAAGCAAGATGAAGACTGGAAGACTCAGCAAGTCTGCTGGTCCATCTTCTCCTGCCTGCTTTATTCTGGCCGTGCTGGCAGCTGATTGGATGCTGCCCCCCAAATTGAGGGTGGGCCTGCCTCCCCCAGCCCACTGGCTCTAATGCTAGTCTCCTTTGGCAACACCCTCACAGACACACCCAGGATCAGTACTTTGCATGCTTCAGGTTGACACTCAGAATTAAACATCACACTCTGGAAATGCTCAGCTCCAGATCCTGAGGTCAACACTGTCTCCCAAACTTCAGTTCATTCAACAAACATTGATGGAGAACCTGCAAGGTAACATGCCCTGAGCTGACAACGGACATAGGGAAATGAATAAAATGCGATGGCAGCTGTTAAAGCTCACATATGATTTTATGTCCAACTACCTACTGACTTTTTCCCTCAGACCTAGAGTAATCATAACAACAAAATGAACCTTAAAAAAAAAAAATCTGCTGCCATTTGTTGAGAAACCTGCCAACCTGCTTCGTGCTGGCCGCTCAGTGTAAAGCACTCTCTGGCCCCCAGAGCTCACATGAGTGGGCTTCTCCTGTGGTTTCAATGTTTACATCTTCTCCAAAACGCTCGTGTTAGAACTTCAACCCCAATGTGATGATATTAAAATGTAGGGCCTTTTGGAGGTGACAAGTCATAAGGATAGAGACCTCATGAATGAGATTAGCAATCTTATAAAAGTACTGAATGGAACTAGCGAGGCTTTTTTTTTTTTTTGAGACGGAGTTTTGCTCTTGTTACCCAGGCTGGAGTGCAATGGCGCGATCTCGGCTCACCGCAACCTCCACCTCCTGGGTTCAGGCAATTCTCCTGCCTCAGCCTCCCGAGTAGCTGGGATTACAGGCACGCGCCACCATGCCCAGCTAATTTTTTGTATTTTTAGTAGAGACGGGGTTTCACCATGTTGACCAGGATGGTCTCGATCTCTTGACCTCGTGATCCACC
>CM052652.1:5816189-5827767 GCA_028533165.1 Leontopithecus rosalia | reverse complement strand
TTGATACCAGTACCATGCTGTTTTGATTACTGTAGCCTTGTAATATAGTTTGAAGTCCGGTAGTGTGATGCCTCCCGCTGTGTTCTTTTTGCTTAGGATTGACTTGGCTATGCGGGCTCTCTTTTGGTTCTAAAACAGCCTCTTGGGCCTGCAGCCTTCTCTTTGTCCCAGGGCTTTTATCACCTCTTTCTTGGATTGTCGCATTAGCCAATAAGTGATCACTCTGCCTCTAATCTCATCCTTTAAGGTTCCTCATCCAAACTGAATTGATCCAAAAATTGTTTCTTCTTGTCGTTGAAGGAAATTGATTGTACAAAGGATTATGGGAATTTTTATGCCAGGCTGGAGGCCACATTATCCCTACTCAGCCCAGGCATGAGGTCCCCTACTTCATGTTCTAGACTAAAATATTTTGTCCAGGTCTCAGTTTCTTTCTCAAATTGTGGAAAGCTGGGATAATCTCTACCCGGAGTCTATCATTTTGAAATATCCAAGCATAACTCTTCACTCATTTCTTTTCAAAGTCAGTCTGGCTATACACACACAAAAGACAGCAGAATGACAGAGTGAATATTTGGATTATATTTGCCACACACAAGACGGTAGATTAAACACCTCCATCATCTCATATAATGCCCACAATAGTTATGAATTTCCTCATATTAATGTAATAATCACTTATTTATAATGTATTAACTAGCCACATTTTTCAGATAAAGATCTACAATGTAGATGATGTGGCTTGCAAAGTGACATTCAGGTAGCAGATGTTAGAGCAGAGATTTGAGTCTAGTCATGGTTTCCTTTCCCATTTACATACATGTCGATGGAAACAGGGAGAAAGCAGCTAGAACAGATGCTAACTCTCTTAGACACTGTGCTCATGAAAAGCTGGCTCTTGTCACTGTCATTACCATTGTTATTAATCCCAATAAGGTCTCAGCGCTAGTCAGTGGTGATGATGAAACTTGAAGCTTGGATGGCCAGATGCCTCTCAATGTGGATACCAATAAACTCAAAGCCAACAATTTGGTAAATTGGCCACTGACAGACATAAATCCTCAAATTATCCATTGACTTTATTCAAAGTTGTGTATGTACATTATTCATTTAGAATTCCAAATACATTTCCTCATTGAAATATTATTTTACATAGTGTCAGCCCATACAAATAAAGCTGAAATAGTCTCCATATATAATTAAAACAGTAGGCTCCAGGACCATTATAAATGCATAGTGCTGTGCTTTAACGATACATTCTCTAGTCTTAGCTGTTCCTGAAAATTTGTCTGAAGGTCATGATCACCGTGTCAGCACTGAAACTCATTCATGTTGAAGTCTAAAAGAAAAGTCAGCTGATTCTTTAGTGCAGTCATCTTTGTGAGCTCCCGCCCTCATGCAAGGGCCTGACACCAGGCAGGCACAAGTAAATGTTTCCTGGCTGAATGAAAACATGTAGTGGTGAGGGTTAGAGGACATGGAAACCCAAGGGAGATAAGGCAGAACAGTGGGAGAGGTTCACTGAGACCCTTACAAGTACAGCTGTAACTCCTTCATAACTCCTATTTTTGATAGATACAAGTAGAAAGCAAGGAGAATTGGTGCTAAGCCTGAAATCTGCAGAGGGGATTCATAATTACCTTGGTGTCCCATGCACAGTTGAGATTCCAATGCAGCTATTTTAACTAGGAAACATGGATTCCCTCCACAAAGCAAGTTAGCCTAGTTGAATGACCCTGAAGAAGTTTGTTAGTAAGCAGTTCACCCACAGGCTCTATATTCTCCCTTAGCTATCACTGAGCTGAACCACTTATCTTTGATTTAAAGAAGCATTCACCCAGTACACACAGGTGACTACACTGGGAATTGCTGGAAGTGATGGAAACATTAACCACCTAGATAACATCAGGCTCACTACATTGATGGTGTGGAATATAAGTACCGTCATGTACTTACGTTCTTCTCTAGGAGCTCAGAGAAAGAGTTTTCATTTTAATTTTGACTCAAAAAATGTCCTTGCTGAAAATAATAACAGCCTTGTGCTACCACTAGCCCACATTTAAATAACAGGTCTGGGCCCGACTGACGGCTGCCGTAGGGAATACTCTCTCTGCTCTTTCCAGGGGTCCCTTAAGTCTTTCAGTCTCTCATTGTTCATCTGGAACTAAACCTAAATATATCTCTTAAAACCAAATGTCTAAGAAAACTATATGTACATACAAAACACTTTAGACAAATATTTATAGCTGTATTTATAATCACCAAAAAATGGAAACAAATTCAATCCCATTCAACTGTTGAATGGTTACCCAAACTGTGGTACATCCACGTAAGGGAATATTACTCAGCAATGAAAAGGAACAAACCACTGAAACCCATAACAACATGGGTGAACCTCAAATGCGTTATGCACAGTGAAAGAAACCAGACCTAAAAGGATATAGACTAAATGATTGCATTTGCAGAACATTCTGGAAAAGGCAAAACTATAAGGACAGAAAATCCATCAGTGGTAGCTAGGGCCTAGAGCAAGCAGAGGCTTACAACAAAAGGGCACAAGGTAATTTTGGGAGGTGAAGGACTATTCTATATGTTGATCACGGGGGTGGTCATACAAGAATATGAGTTTCTCAAAACTCCTAGACCTGTACATTAAAAAGAACAAATTTTGCTACACTTAAATTATACTTCAAGAAATTGATTAAAAATAATTATAAGATAAATTTTTTTGTAAAAAGAAGAAAAAATACAAATGGCTAGGTGAGATTATACTATTGTTAACCCCTAAAAGTGTTCAGGCAGTGTTTTAGTTGAGAATGATTAAGTCGATATCAGTGTGGGCCAGGATTGGGTGACATCTACCCAGCAGAGCCAGCTGATTATCGTTTTGAGACCACAGAGGCCCTCGTGGAAACAGCATTTCTAACTTGATTTCTAGAACTTGTTAATGGCACAGTTTACAATGGCAAAGGATGGGTAGAGAAAAGCCAGAATTGGTGCATACGGGCGCAAGGCCCTAGCGGTCCTCCTCCAGAGCAAAGGGCAGGTATCTGAACGATCCGTGGGCAGAAATATGAGGTGACACACACAGTTTCCAAACGCTCCACACAGCGTGGTCCTGAATTCTCCTAAGAACTTTTCATGCCACGAGTCACTATTCCTGTGTGTAGGTGACTGAGCTGAGATGGAGCGGAGGTGACTTAGCCGGATGGCAGTGGGGAAATGGACGGGAGGCTGGGCCACAGGGCCCCTGACTTCACACTCATTTGCTTATTTGTTTGTCAATGCTGGGTGTTCAAATGACATCGAAGCTCTTCATCCTTGATGTGAGTCCATCATCAAAATTTTGCAAAAGACCAGATAGAAAAAGATTTTCTCTCCTTTCAAAGATAAACACTGGAGTGAATTTGTTAAAAAGAGGCAAAGGAAAGGTCAGGATTTTGTCCAGAATAGTCAGGCTGTGGGGACATGAAACCAGGCCGCTGGCTTAACTAATGCCATGGTGTATTTCAGGGAAGCATTTGGATCCGTTGACTACACAACCGAAAACACCTGGTATTTGGTTTTGAGATTAACTGTATGATATCATCCATCCTGGCCAGGTGTCCAGAAATGATTGATTGACACCCTCCCACGTGAGACACTGAAGACACGGGGCACTGCAGCAGCCCACAGAGTTCTGTCGTGATATCTGCAACCACACCAAAGAATGGGCAATAAATCACACCTTTCATGCATCTTCCTGGTACAGCAGAGCCCACTGCTACACTGCACAAGAAACACAGATTATGGAGTGTGTTTCGGTTGGCATAGGAACAGCCTTGGAAATGTTCAGCCCAGAAGGGTCAGAACGTTAGGACGTTTGCAGCCGGAAAAATTCTTGCGGTGACCACTGATAAGCTAAATATCCTGACTAGACTCTCCTCTCTTTCTGGCACGCAGCCTAGCTGAAAGAGCCCCCGGGTGGCTCTGTAGCAGCCACACAAAACAAAACGGTCCACGTCCTCCCAAGGCGCCCCTGCCCGCAGCCCTTCCGAGGCCCTGAAGTGCCTATATGGGAAACTGAGGCCCAGAAATATGGAACACAGGGTTAGTGAACGTAGAGAGAACATGGGGATGGGGATGGGACAGGTGCCATGTGTGCATCGTGACATATCACACCAAGTCCCCCTTCTCGGGTCCCGTGTCAGAAAGAGGGGAAGGAGTTTGGAGGTGGCTGAATCCCCCTGCTGCTGCTCCTGCACTCTGATGATAGTGCCCCGCCCTTGCACTAACGTTGGCTTTCCTTAGAACACACTGGCTTGTGGCTCACCTCTTTACAAGGAAGTGAAGGGTATTTCCAATGTCTCTCTTCCCTTTCTTCCTTGGGGTCTAGGAGCGGGTAGGTGAGAAGGTAGGGGAGCAGTGGGATGGGGAGAGGCACCAATGAGGCAGCACGACCGTGGATGAAAGAGAAGACACAAAAGCCCTCGAGCCCAGCATCTTAGAGGACTCTAAACACAGTAATTATACATCTCCACACCACCTGCAGTCAACCTTCCACAGTCTCCTGCACCTCTCTTGGAGCAAACACAGCTTGTGAAGATCTGGATTTCCAGAGAAGAGAAATTATGGACTGATATTCCACTAGCAACAATGATACTTTGAAAGTATTCAACAATGAAAGTATTCATAAACACCATCATTAAATGGTGAGCTTTCTTCTAGTATACTTTAAATATGACGTGATTTCTGAAAATGTGATTTTTCCCATAGCTCTTTGAGACCACACCTATTGGGTAAAGTGAGTCATGCCTGCAGTGAAGTCAAGGTCTCCAAAGAACATTTGCCATTCTTCCACCACTCACCCTAACACTTGGGATTAATGCAGAAGCAGTGAACATGAGCGTTAGACTAAGCAGAGCAAAGACCTCTGCCCCAAGCCACAGTGGAACTATTTTGAGCATTATTCTCTGCAAGATTTATAGGGTGATAATAAAGTTTTCTCTGGGCCAGAGGTGTCCTGTGCTAGGGTAGAAGGCAACTTACATGGAAAAGGGGGAGAGAGGAAAGAGATGGCAAGAGGGATGAGCTTCCTGATGACTTTATTTTCCATGCTTCTGGTTTGATGGGGCCAAAGGGAATGAAGTGATTAAGCTATGAGTGAAATGGAACAATCCAATTGCCTTTCTGATCATATGTTTTTAATCCTGTCTCTCAAGAAGCAGCCAATTTACCCTTTGAGCATGCCCATGCCCAGTCCAAGTGTTACACTAAGAATCTCTTGACTTGGCCCAAAGCTCTTTATAGTGTTAAAATCACAGTGAATTCTACAGAAACGATCAGCCAGGAATGGGCTTAGAATCATGAAAACTGCTTCAAGCCTAACACCCACTCATTCAATCAACCAATGTTTATTGAGCACCTACTGGGTGACAGGCTCTGCACGAGGCAACAAGGCACCCACTATGAATATGTTCTGGATCTTGGCCTTCAACAGTCTGCAATCAAGTCAGGAGGCACATGCATACCCACATGGCCCAGAGCTATGATAATAAGAGTTAAAACAGGGGAATAAGGCCACGTGAAGGTAAGGGCAATCACAGTGACCTGTAAGTGGGAGTTGCTCTGGTTAGGGGGATAGTCTCAGAGAAGGATGCTTGATAGAGTGCTGATGATCAGCAGAAAGTGATGTGCTGCCCTTGCCATCCTGATGCAGCCGCTGCAATGAATCCAGAACCAGGAGTCCCCTCTTTAGGACATTTTTGCCCCTGAGTGAGGAATTCTCAACCCAAAAAGCAATGGATTTTCTACTAGGAAAGCTGCCAATTTAATTTTTCCCACGAAAATATGTACACTCACACACATGCACGCACTTGCCCTTCTCGGTCTTGACAGATTGGTGGCAACTATTTTCTTTTGTTCTATCTTTCCAAGCCAGGGAGGCATGCGAAGGTCATTAGAGAGCAAATGTACCTTATTTTTGTGATTTCAAGCACTCTCAGGAAAGATTTAGGGTAATAAATGAACAACAATTAACAATATTTTCCCATCTGATTGGCAGATCATATGGTGTTTGCTCTTTAGAATTAATTTAGCTTTCTAGTAAGGTTATCTTGCACACTTTCCAGGGTCTCCTGACTTAAATAGACTAAGCAGTAAGAAGGAAATCAAAACAAGTGTGCATTTGTCTGGAACACAGTGACGACTGTTTGGAGTGGAGGAACACAAGCCAATACAAGAAACAACAATTAGCAGAAAGCTCTAGGACCAAGCTAGTCTCCACAGCATCTTCATCAGACCAGCAGGTTAGTCACGAAAAGTTACACTAGAGATTCAGCTCAAAGTCCAGCAGAAGCTATATATTGCAGTGAAAAGATGGAGCTATTTCTCTCTCCTAATTTATTTTAAAAATCAGTTGAAGTTGGGCAATTTTTTTAAAGAAATAAAAAAGAAATGTTCTGATTGTTAGTAAGCAATGAAAATGGGTCCACCTCCAAAGTCACCTAGAGCAAGTACTTGTCCATGGCAAGCTGGGGGGAAAAATGAAGATTTATCAGCCTGAATACCTTAGTTTTCTCCTTTTGGGGGCAGAGGTATGAAAAGAAATCCTGTGGTAATCTTTACCTTCATTTTACCGGTAAATCTGAATGAACAGTATGCCCTTCATGATTCTACGAAACTAAAGAAGAGATGGGTGAGCAGAGTCCCTGTTGGCCCGGAACTCTCCCAGTTTTACAGCCCTGGGAGTCCCAGGGGAAATCTCTTGGTCCTGGGTAAACTAGGATGGTTGGCCACCCTGGGGGAGAATAAATTCTGAAATGGAAAGGGCTTTTTGTCTAGCTCAAAGCACCCTTCCTGCCCACCCACTGACTCAGTGGTTCTGGCTCCTTCCTTAATACACGGTGAGTAGACTTACGTTGGGAAGGTTAAAAAAGGAGAAATCCCTTCTTTTCCCTTCATAAGTTCTTGGATCGGGGCCACTTTCCCAAGGCCAGCTCAGCTACTGACAGCAGACGGAGTTCTCATAAATGAGACTCTCATCCACCTATAAACAGCAAGCCGGACATTCCCAAGAAGCTATAAGGTGGTTCCCCCTAAGTCAGTGGTATCAGCACCACCCACTTGTGAGACATGCAAATCATCAGGCCTTACCTCAGATCTAGGACACCAGCAGCCCTGGGGTGGGGCCCAGCAAGCTGTGTTTTAATAAATCCCCCAGGTGACTCTGAGGCACGCTTTAGCTAGAGAACCGCTGCTCTAGAGACTGATTTGAAAGATCAGCGATCACTGGTATACCTGATATACCTATTACAGGTAAAAAGAATACACTCAGAATTTGGTATGTGAGTTTATGAATTTTTATTGCAGTCTGAACAACGGCTAAACATAATTCTCTTACCTGATTTATATGCCAGCCCGTTGCTAGCCTGTTTTACCATCAGGTTACACTCAGGTCCAGATTGACTATGTTTTCTCATTCCCCCAATCTCCCCAAAAAGCTCAGAGGACTACTACAACCTGGATGGGTTTAAGCGATAGAACAATCACCATTTTAATTGGAAAGGATCTCCAGCAAACATTAATCCGTGGCACAGCCATGCGCTGGAGTTGGAAATGGTCACCCCTGAGAATAAAACACCAGTAGATTTTGAAGAATGTGGTTAGATGTTGCCTTCTCCCTCCTCTCCTCCTTTCTATGCCCTCACCCTCACCACACCTATCCTTTTCTCCCCCTGCAAAAAAAAAAAGCAGAAATCGGATCCTAGAAAAGTGCAGATGTCTCTCCAATGCTGGCCCTGTCAGGGAAGCGACACCTCTCCCTTAGACCCATTGGTCTCTGCCCTCCTGGGCGAGCCCACTTCAAGGTTGCCCGGCAGCCTGGCTTTCCGGCCTTTAGAAATGGTGATGGATTCATTTAGAATCAGGGGCTACTGAGCCGGGAGCTCAGGTGCTGCCGAAATGGCAGGTGGTTGGCGCTGACTTGACAGCAATTAGATGTACAAATCTTTGATTAGGCTCCTGGGAATTGAGTCATTAGCAACCCTGAACGGACCAGCTTGCTTTCCACCGCCTCATTAACTGCTCCGATGTTACTTTAAAAAGCCAAGGGGAAGGGGGAAAAGAACACCTCTCCAACACGGAATGAATGACAAAGCGGGGAGGGCGGGAAGAGGCCGGGGTAAGCATTTCTAGCTGAATAAACAGTCCCTGCTTTTTCCATGCTGTGGTCGCTGACATGAGTGTGCACGTTTGCTGGACTGTGAAATAGCCCCATACCTGTCTGATTCATCAGCAGGAGGGCTTTTTTTTCCTCAATCTGCCTTTTCAAAATCTCGGTTGATCTTCCAGTCAAAGCCTCGGTTTTGGCTCAAAGCTCCTATCTATCGGATCTAGAGCGGGGCTACTGCACGGCTGTCTACACCTTTCCAATGACTGGTCAGTCTAGGGTCCACATTCCACCCTTTGGGAGCCACAGAATCCGTGTTAATACTCCATCTCCGCCGCGTGGTCCTGGCTCCCCTGTGATGTCCATCTCCCTGGGATGGCATCCCCCATTGATGCTGACCCGGTGGGTTTCTCCATGTTACTGGAGTTTCCTCCATGTTTTTACTATATGGTTTCAACAACCATGCACGTTGAAACATCTTCCCGACAGGGTGCTTTAAAACAAGAAGGCTGGTGAAACCCCGTCTCTACTAAAGATACAAAAAATTAGCTGGGCATGGTGGTGTGCGCCTGTAATCCCAGCTACTCGGGAGGCTGAGGCAGGAGAATTGCCTGAACCCAGGAGGCGGAGGTTGCCGTGAGCCGAGATCGTGCCATTGCACTCCAGCCTGGGTAACAAGAGCGAAACTCCGTCTCAAAAACAACAACAAAAAAAAAAAAAAAACAAGAAGGCAGTGGGTCTCCCAACCTTCATGTGAAATCCTGTGTGACCACTGATCAGATAAACTGATTCATTGCATAATTTATTATTTTTATTTTTCTCAGTCTGCCAGTTGCTAGATTCATATTTATAAAGCACGCTTCACAAGTACATACTGATCATCTATTATAAACCTCATTAATTCGTTGGAAAAGCTATGGGTGAAGAACAGTCTCTATCTTTGAGTTTAGAATCTATTAGAAAGAAGCATCCTATGCACCTTCCCTCATTTTCTTCATGTATTTATTCAACAAACATTTGTCAAGTGCCTGCTTAGTTTAAGCATTGTTCTTCTCAATAAAAATACAAAAAACAACATAGTGTGATAATTATAATTCCACACTCTCCTGTAAGCATTTTATATGTATTAATTCACTTAATTTTCACAGCAACTCTATGATAGGTACTATTTTTATGTCTGTTTCAGAGATAAGGAAACTGAAGCCGTGAGAGGTTAAGTAACTCACCCATGGTCACACTACTGGTAAATAGCAGAGCTGAGATGTAAGCCTACGCAGTCTGGCTGCTAAACCACTGTGCTATTCTCCTTCGAGGTGCTTTTAGCTTAACAGGGAAGACAGACATTTAAACCAACCATTTCAATACAGTGTGATTAGCACATCTGGGTAAAGTGTATAAAAATACACGGTAGAGAGAAAAGGGAATTATTAAGCATCCATGGAAAACAATTCGTACTTGAAATGATACTTGATCTGGGGTTTGAATAAGAAGAAAAAAGCCCACAGCCTTCAAGAAGTTTTAATCTCATAAAGTACTTCACTAAGTGTCCTTGCCACTATTAGACATAAGTTTTGACAAAGATATCAAATAAATCGAGAATTCTGAAAAAGAAAATATCACATCCAAGTTTGAAGGTGTTGGTAAGAAAGACGTTAAGGAGGTGATAACTAAGGAGGCTTTTCGGGGCTGGTGGAAGACAAGGATGGAGCCTTGGTAAAAGCAGAGAAGACGGCAGAAGACAGAAGAAAAGGACAGGTTTGGAGGAGGGAGAACACAAGAACAAAGGTAAAGGTGTTTTCAAGAAGGTGAGCATGAGGACATGTGCTGGAAGAATGGTCTGAGCGGAAACATGAAGGACACTGAATGAGAGATTTTATCTAATTCTAGAAATCTTTTGAAGGTTTTAGGGGTAGGAGAGTGCAATAAAAATGACTTAGGAATACCAAGGAAAGCAGTAGAGAAATACAATCAAATTAATATAATGGAAAAGTACGTTTTCAAGCTAAGAAATAGAAGGGGCTATTGTTACTCAGAATAACGACCTACTACAAAGAGTTTTTACGAAGCTCAAATACAGTAACAGGAGGCATTTCTTTGCAAACCATAATGTGTCACATAAATGCCGTTATTACTTGCAAGAATATATTTATGTGGCCTTTATACTTCAATTGTCTTTTATACACGGTCAGGATGCTCCATAAGTTATCTGCATGTCTCCAAGGCCATTAAAATGGGAAAGGCCATCTCAAAGAAGCTTTTTATTTTGCAGTTGACATTAATAAGAGGCCTTTCTGCTCTATCTGCCAGAGGAATCAGAATGCGCATTCTCAGAGCTCCTTGGCCTCCTCAGGAAGAGGCAGTGGCACTTCTAGAGTGGTGGGGGTCCTTCCTCTATGGCCACTACTGAGGGGTGGGTCCCTAATGCGAGAGAGGGAATAATTATTGCTCTTGTGCCACAATCAGCAACAAGAACCAAAATTGATGGCTCTGCTGATACAATTAAGGTAGCACACAAACTTATTTACTATGTTTTTAATTTTTTAATTCAACTAATGGATTTCTATTAGGCCACAGCCTGTTTCTCTTAAAAATAAACTCTTGGCCTTTTGTTCCACTCTTATTTCGGAGGGTAACTGGGCTCATTTTCTACCATATGTTCCAGATGCTTGTTTGTTAAGTGACTTCTGAGTCTTCTTTTGTCATTTTTTTTTTTGGTGCGATGCAGTCTTGCTGTTGTCCAGGCTGGAGTGCAATGGCACGATCTTGGCTCACTGCAACCTCAGCCTCCTGGGTTCAAGAAATTCTCCTGCCTCAGCCTCCCAAGTTGCTGGGCGCCTGCCACCATACCCGGCTAATTTTTTATATTTTTAGTAGAAATGGGATTTCACCATGTGGCCCAGGTTGGTCTAAAACTCCCGACCTCAGGTGATCCGCCTCCCTCAGCCTTCCAAAATGCTGGGATTATAGGCATGAGCCACTGCACCCGGCTCCTTCTGTCACTTCTATCTAGAGTTGGATCCCTGCCCTCAGCATTTCTGCACAACATTCCCTCTTCCCTTGCTAATGCTACGTAAGTCCATGCTAGCCCCAGGTCACAGAAAAATGCCTGATTGCTATGGGTGTTCATCCAGTGAAATTAGGAACTTCCAAAACTTTAAGCTGATAGATAACCCCAGGACAAGGAGAAAGAGACTTTTATTTTTATTTTCTTTATTTATTTATTTTGGTAGCAGAATTTTCCTGTCACTGAGGCTGCAGTGCAGTGGCACAATCATAGCTCACTGCAGCCTTAAATTCCTGGGCTTAAGTGATCCTCCCACCTCAGCCTCCTGAGTAGCTGGGACCACAGGTGCAGCCCCCCAAAAAATTGTGTAGAGATAGGGTCTCCCTATGTTGCCTAGGCTGGTCTCAAACTCCTGGTTTCAAGTG
>CM052652.1:5732892-5816089 GCA_028533165.1 Leontopithecus rosalia | reverse complement strand
GGGAAGGAAGGAAATCAAGCAATGAGAGAGATATTGCCGACCTGGATCTAGAGGTTTACAAGTAGATTTCTTGCTTTTTTTGAGAGAGGGAAAGAAAGAAAAAAAATGAGTAAAGAAGAGGAAGAAAGAGGAAGAGAGAGAGGGAGGGTGAACGAAAATATTGCTTTATTCTGAAAAAAAAATGGGCATTAATAATGACCAATCAATGTTTCATTTAAACCTATGACTAGGTATGATGTGATATTGATAAGAATGTATATTTTGTGTATTTGAAGTGGACAGACATCATTTCTTTTGAGATCATTTCTTGCCTTTGAGGCTTTGGGGGATAAACAGGAAGACAGAAGGACCATCACTACCTTTCCTGAGCCTATTCTCATGGCTGTTCTTGAAACTGCATTTCAGCAGCAGCCCCAGTTGCCTTCTTTGCATTCCTGGACTTTCTCTGCATCTAAATGCCAAAGGTCCAAGCTTGAGTGAATACTACAACCCGCATTCTCTTCTTATACTCAATTCAATAAATAAAGAAGGAAAAATATTGCCCAGCATTGCAGACGGGTGCTGCCATCAATTCATGTCCTTCCACAGTGTCCTTTGAGTAGAAACTTCATGACTCTCCAGAGAGGTCGTAATAATCTATTTATCCCTCACAGGGGGAAGCACATGGCCTCCACTTGCACATAGTTTAAAAACTTAAGACTGCTATGGGCAAACTTTAAGTTGGTGCCCACCTACAAAAGCTTTCATCCACTCATTTTCTTGCCCAGAACCTAACCAAAGATGAAAACGATGATAGGTTTTACCTGTTGGTTTTCTCCTGTTTTGTTTTAGACTAACCTCTGTCCTTGTGAAGCTCTTGCTATTTTACCCACTTATCTCTTTCTGCCTGAACCTCTTTATTCTTCTGCCTCTGAAACCTCTTCCTCTTCAAAAGTTCTCTCCTATTAGATAGAAACTTTCTTCAGTCTCTCCCACTAGAACAAAGCACATGAAGCAGACTCTAGCTGTTTTTCCATTCCTTCCTCTGGCTAACTCCGTCTCCACCCCACCACCCCACCTTTTCTCAACAAAATAGCTGAAATAAAGAAAGGATCAGCACTGTCTGTCTGCTCCCTCAACTCACATTCCTTCCTCCCCACTCTTGCTTCCTTCGCCCACACTTGCCAAATCAGTTGGCCCCTCTCTGTCCTGCCCTGGTGGGCCTGCACATGTCATTTGAGATGGCAGACCTCTTCCCTCTCCTACCTCTCTATTCTCTTAGTTTCTGTCACGCCCCCCGCCCCCCAATTCTTTCTCCTTCAAACTCTCTGATCAGTCCTTCTTGGATTTATTAGCTGATTTTCTCCGTATATTCCTTAAATGGCAGTGTTTCCCAGCGTTTTGTCTGTGATCTTTCTTTTCCCGCCCTACATTCTTTCCCTGGGCAATCTCATTCACTCTCACGGTTCCATAATCATCATTGTGCTGGCAACATCCAAGTCTGCGTTTCCACTGGGGTCTTCCTCCAAGTTTCAATGTCATATATACAGAGGTCCACCTGGCTACCTGCAGATTCCTCAAACTTGGTGGGGTTTTCTGTTTTTGTTCTTGTCTTGAAACACAGTCTCACTCTGTCATCCAGGCTGGAGGGCAGTGGTGCGATCTTGGCTCACTGCAACCTCCAGCTCCCAGGTTCAAGTGATTCTCCTGCCTCAGCCTCACCAGTAGCTGGGACTACAGATGTGAGCAACACACTCAGCTAATTTTTGTATTTTTTGGTAGAGATGGGGTTTCACCATGTTGGCCAGGCTGGTCTCGAACTCTCGACCTTAAGTGATCCACTCACCTCGACCTCCCAGAGTGCTAGTTATCGGCATGAGCCACCACACCCGGCCAAACTTGGTGTTACTGAATAATCTTTACCTGTGTCTTTCCTGCATATGCTTTTTTGCCGTATCTCCTTCATCAGTAGATGAGTGACTGTTCATCCAATCAGCTAGTTCATCCAATCAACCCTGGGTGTCTTTTTCTTCTCCTCAGTTCTTTCTTCTCCATTACCAACTCCCATCACGTTTACCACCAAAGTTCTCAAATATGCCCCTTCCTTTTCATCCCCATGGCTGCTTCCCTGGGTTATAGTTATAAATTATAACCTCTCACGTGGACTACTGTAATATCGCTCACTGGACTTCTGGCCTCTAGTCTTGTCTTTTTTCTCCAAATCCATTCACTGCATTGACCCCTGAAAGAAACTATCTGAATTTCAAACCTGGCCATTCCCATGCTTGGAACCTTTAAAAATCCCCGTTGGCCTACAGAGCAAAATGTCAGTGTGTCGTCGGCCTTGTTGCTCACTGTTTGTCTCCCACTGCGGTTCTGGTTACAGTGAACTGCTGATGTCTGTCATCGGCACTGCCAGCATCATCGTCACGACTGTTAGTGAGTGTCTGCTGCATACTGGGCACTATGATCATCTCTCCAGTGACGTTGTATCACATGGTCTTTGCAGCACCCCAGCTGGTGAGTACTATCATGATTTTCATTTATACACAGGAAACTGAGTCAGAAAGACGAGAAGTAACTTGCTGAAACAGCTAAAAAGGACCTGCATGATGTTCTATCTTCCCAGCTTGACATCTAACTATTCACCTCCTGTGGCCCGATTTTGAGCACGCGCCCTCTCTTTGGCCTTCCAGCTTCCATAGTCTTGCTTGTGCCACCTTACCTGTGTTTCCCACCTTTGCAATTCCTACCAATGCGTCAAAGGCAGCTCAGACGGCACTCTCTTTCTTTCTTTTTTTTTTTTATTTTGAGATGGAGTCTCGCTCTGTCTCCAGGCTGGAGTGCAATAGCACAATCTTGGCTCACTGCAACCTCCAACTCCCTGGTTCAAGCGATTCTCCTGCCTCAGCCTCCCAAGTAACTGGGATTACAAGCACATGCCACTATGCCCAGTTTCTGTTTCTAGTAGACGGGGTTTCCCCCTGTTGGCCAGGATGGTCTCTATCTCCCGACCTCGTGATCCACCCGCCTCAGCCTATCAAAGTGCTGGGATTACAGGCGTGAGCCACCGCGCCCGGCCTCAGACAGCGCTTTTTATCTGCAGCCTTGTCACCTCCTACCCTTGGCCAGAAGTGACCTTCCAACGGTTCTT
The DNA here is from genome assembly GCA_028533165.1 of Leontopithecus rosalia. Taxonomy (NCBI): domain Eukaryota; kingdom Metazoa; phylum Chordata; class Mammalia; order Primates; family Cebidae; genus Leontopithecus; species Leontopithecus rosalia. The sequence goes on along the minus strand of CM052652.1, from coordinate 5,812,956 downwards.
CTCTACATAAACCGTTTTGAAAGTCACTAAACATCAAATTCCGCAATGTCATAAAGCATTGCTCCCCAGGGCCTGATCTCCAGATCCATTGTTTGCTCTTCAGGTTAGTGTCTAGTTGTGACTTTTCTCCAAGGCAGAGTGTCAGTATTTTGCATGCTTTATACTCTTCTCCTGCAGTGCTCAGTAAACAGGAGACTGGTGTCTTTTTCTTCTCTGTGAGCCCTTGACTCTTCCCAACCTTCCCATCCCAGTGATCTTTTTAAATTCCAGGCTCCAAGAAAAGACTTCTTTCTATTTCTCTTCTCACCCTATCACCAAATCCACGGATCCTTTTCCCATGGCCTCTGATGATCTGTTTCTTTATCTGCAGCTCTCCAGCCCTAGGCCCAGCCTGCAGAGCTCACTATTACATCCAGCGTTACACAGAAAGGGTTAAACAGGAGCATCCAGATCAACTTCTGTGTTCTCCATTTCTCCAAAAGCAGCTGTGCTAGCGCTGTGGCCACTGGTTAAGCAAATCTCAAAAGCTCGTGTCCCTTACAGAGTTTTAGCAGCTCTATAAGGGGAGGAGCTGACAGACAACACACTTACAGAATGCCCACGACGCTGAGAAAATCAGGAAAACCCCTTGAACACTATAATAGGTAAAGAAAAGCTCCTTTACTAAAGCCCTACTGCAAATTACGAGTTGAAATCAAATCACGTGGAATAACTACTGCACCCGTGCAAGGTGTGAGGCAACTGGGTTACGTGTGGCTTAATTTTCCATTCAATATGCTGCTCTGTTTTATGAGCCATATAACTTTGTGATGTAATTATGGCTAACTGTACAGACTCAGGCAGGAGGTAGGAACCCGTGAGCTGGTTACAAAAGACTGTCACATGGATGGATCACTGATGTGGAGAAGTCAGGGAGCATGGACTCAGGTAGCAGAAGTAGCTGGAGAAAGGCCTTAGTGACAGAAACTGTAGCATTCGAAAATAAATGCGATCATATGAATAAATGAGTCTTGGCTGATATTTGAAAGTGACCAAGAGAAGGGGTAACTTTCTCACCAAAACTTCATATTATCTCTTCATGGTAACAGGACCATAGATATCACAGGTCGCCCTATTACCTCCTTTACAGGTGATCTCTTTTTATAGTGTCACCCTGGCAGGAATGATATGACAGAAGCCATATGGTCAAATAATAATTTTACTGAGTACTTTTCAGGGGCCAGGTGCTATTTGAAGTGCTTTATAATATTACCTCACTTAAGCCTCTCAACTACCCCGTGATAAGGCTGTTATTATCTTCCCCACACAAATGAAGAAACTGAGGCGGAGAGGATTTAAGTTTCGAGCTAAAGTCCACACAGCAACAAAATAGCAGTGGCTGGGTTTGGACCCTGGCAGCCAGACACCAAACTGCACAGCGCCCTCCTCTGGTGTCGCCCATGTCTTTGTGTGGTGCTTTCTAGGTTCCAAGCACTGCTGTAAGTGGGTTGCTTGTTTGTTTGTTTGAAACGTAGTCTTGCTCTTTTTGCCCAGGCTGAAGTGCAATGGCGTGATCTTGGCTCACTGCAACCTCCGCCTCCCGGGTTCAAGTGATTCTCCCGCCTCAGCCTCTTGAGTAGCTGGGATTACGGGCACCCACCACCGTGTTCAGCTAATTTTGTATTTTTAGTAGAGACAGGGTTTCGCCACGTTGGCCAGGCTGGTCTCAAACTCCTGACCTCAGGTAATCTGACCCCCTTGGCCTCCCAAGGTGCTGAGATTACAGGCATGAGCCACTGTGCCTGGCCATGTAAGTGTTTTATATATATATTAACTCTAAATCCTCACTACCACTCTATGGAATAAGAACTATTATTGTCTCTGAAGCCTAGATGAGGAAACTGAGGCACAGAGAGATTACGAGACTTACCCAAGGACACCTTCCTGGTGAGAAGCAGGGACTGGATGGAAGGCGGGTGCTCTGGTCCCAAGGCCATCCTTGCTGAGCTGCCCAGAGATAGTGGGTATAAGGCATTAGCACCAAGTGTGGAATTGTGGTGTCCTGCCCAGTACATGTCCCCAGTCCTGTCTGAAGGCTTCCACATCCCCCTGGCTCTCTCTCTCCCTCATTTCTGCTGCAAGGCATCCGGGCCCTCTCCCCTGGCCACAGTCCTCAGAGCAGACCAGGTGGCCGCACTCTGGCTCCCTGGGGCTAGGTTTTTGTCTTCCATGCTGCATGCAAGCGGAGCTATTATCACGTGGCTATAAGCCGTGGTTTTGCTAGAAAGGGACTCAGCGGGGCTGAAGTCCTTGTGTGTTCTAATCCCTTCCGTGGCACTTTGTCTGCAGGGGCTGAGTGATCAGCCTGGCTTGTTCTCGTGCCTGTCCAGATGTCTTTCACATTGTCTGTTTGTTAACCTGCGTTTTTGGCTTTGCACCTCAGACTCTGTTTACTTGTCTGCCTGCTTGTTCTCAGTTAATAAATTGGAATTGATTTGGTGACTTCACAAACAAGTGAGTCTCAATCTTGTTTAAAAATAGGGATGGGAGGGTGAGGTAAAGAGTAGTACAGGGAGCGGTGGAGGAAACTGTGTAGGCCCCTGTTTCCGAAAACTGCCCAGTAAAGCTTATGTAAAGAGAGTTGTAGGGAGGGTGAGCAACATTTAGGCTGTTCAAAGTCCTGTTCCCCTGTTCTCGGGACAAACACCGCAGAATTTCCAAGTGACAGTTCTAAATGGTTTGCATTTGATATGAGAAGCAAGAATAACTGGCATAGCACTGTCAACAGGCAAAAGATGGGGACCGTGGTACTTCCAGATTCCGCTGTGCAATATACATGTAGCCAGGGAAAGAATGGAAGAAGTCAAGTTCATAGTGTAAAGCATAGCCTCTGGAGCTTGGTTGCCTGGGTTCCTGCCCCAGCATCATGGCTAACTAGACGCGTGGCCTTGAGCAAGAAGTGGACATCTCTGTGCTCAGCATCCTCCAAAAGAAGACAGTGGAAATTATGCCTTCCCCATGGGGAGATGGTGAGAATCACTTAGTTATGATGTGTAAAGCACAAGGCACAATGTCTGCTGCGTAGCAAACCCTCAATAAGGATTAGTGGTCATTGTCCCCAGTGAATAACATAATGTGAACCTGAGCTAGGACAGGTGGCTGCAGAAAGGAATTGCTGCAAGGCTGTGAAGAGAATATAAGCTGAGCTTGCTCGTTCTGTGCCTCTGCCAGTTTGTTAACCTGCCTTTACCTGTTAACCTGCAAAAACAGGCTATGATTCTAGGAGGGCGGTAATGCTATTCTTAACCCCTTGTGGACATTTACATGTTTTCATGATGTCTTTAAAATGCTAGGAGTTTGCGATGGATTGTTTTTGTTTGAAGTATATAATCCTCTTTCTAGAAACTTTTTTTAAAAAAACTTCATGTGACAAGGTTAATCAGCTAGAAATAGAAAGGGGAAAGTAGGATCCAGAGGAAAGAGCAAACAGCTAACACAGCCTTATGAAAACACTTCAGAGCCGGACCAACCTGGGCCCACATCTCCACTGTACCACGCAGGGGTTTGGTGTCCTTGGGAAAGGTACTAATTCTCCTATTATTTGTTTGTTCTGCTCATAAAGCAGATTCACGGTCCCTGCTGCTGGGATTGCAATGAGGTCGAAATGATATGCCACAGGTCATCCTCCAGCCACACAGTGGGCCCTCAACCAGCGTGACATCTTTCTTTCCGGCAGTAGTCGAGTATAGGAGGTGGGGAGGAAATGGGGTGTGGAGGGAGGAGGGAAAGAAAACTCCAAGGCAGACAACATGAGTTTTGCAAACTTGATGAGAAATTGGTTTCATGCACTCTGTTGAAATGGGAAGCATAAGGAGGTGTAAGTAGAGTTTGCTCCTTTTCCTTCCTGGCCAATTGCCTCTTCCACCAGGACCTCAAAGGAGAGAGTGTGACTCATTTGTTCATACAATGAACAAATAGAATGACTTGCAATATAATGACTTCTAAGATAATTTGCATTTTCACTACTCATGAAAGCCATAAACAAAAGAACAAAATACCAGTAGATGCATTTCAGCAGGCACAGCAGGGAGATTTTTATTTTTTCAGGGGAAAGCAGGCAGAGCAAAGGAAGGGCCTTGCTTGTCCTTAAGCTATCTGCCGGGTGAATGTTAAATGTGAAGTTCAAATTCAGTGCTACTCACTTTTAGGCCATTTCTTCCAGGCACCAGTGGGCCACTGCTCCTGGGTTACTGTGGATGACATTGATGATGAGGATGAAGGTGACGCAGTCTTAGCAACCCAACTGAGACTTTGGAAAATGCGCCAATGACCAACTCTTTCTTTTTTGGAGCTCTTGGTGGGGCTGTGGGATAAATATTCCACCGTCTTTTATCATGGCCCATGGATAATCTGAATCAGAAAATGAGACAGGAAAGAGTGATTCTCCATCTTAGAGCTCTAAGGGCCCGAAGTGGGAAAGCCTGAGAGGAGAAGGGAAAAGGCATTGAGGGGAGGGGAAGGGGCAAGCCACTTGGGGGCAGGTTAGGAAGCAGAAAGACCACCTAAGCTCTCTGTTTCTCCCCATGGGAAGTGGCGGCAGCAACAGCAGCAGTTTGGGAGCCTCCAGCCTCACCAGAAGACAGTGGCCTCTGGGACCACACCTGAGTTTTTGCTAATAGGGTGACTCCTGGTGGGACCCTACATATCTTCAGGATGGAGGCTGACCAGGCCAGTAAGACCAATCCTGTGATTAGAGGGTTGGGGCTTCAAGACATGTGATACTCACCCTGCCTCCCAGGAGAGGCACTGGAGATTGAGTTCAGACACATGGTCAATGAGTCAGTCATGCCTACACAGTGAAACCCCAATAAAAACTCTGGACCCTGAGGCTTGGGTGCCCTTCCTTGGTGATGAACACATCAGCACGCCAGCAGGGCGACACATTCTGATTCCATGGAGACTGGGCACAGAAGCTCTGCTTTTGGGTCCATCCCAGGCCTTGCCCTAGTGTCTTCTTTTGGCTGATCCTGATTTGCGTCCTTTATAATCAAGCTGTAATTTTAAGTACAGCACTTTCCTGAGTTCTACAAACTATTGTGCCTGAGATGGTTGTTAGAACCCGTGAATTTGTAGCCGATTGGTCAGAAGTCTGGAGGCCCACGAGGCCCTGGAATTTGTGGCTGAGATACTACTGCTGAGGAGTGCATTGATTACTAAATAATCAAACTCATTTGGTGTCTTTAAGACGGAGATAATTTCACAGAGTTCAGATACCGCCTAATTATTTTGTTGTTAAGAAGAGTGAATTGCTTGGCCCTTTGCAATTTGATCGGTTGCTTGGCAATCAGCTCACCAATAGTCTTTGCCTCCTCATTTTTCTTTCTGATTTTGATTGTGGCGTTGGAATAAAAGGATAGTCTACCCATCTGCTGCCTTAGATTTTGAAGCTTAATTTAAAAAGTCAATCCAGAGCCTATTTTTTAAACTCCCAGACTAAACGAATCTAACTATTACTTTATAGCCCTTTTATTTCATTTCTTTCCTTTCACTCACATCCCCCAATCCCCTCATCATGCTTTTTTCCTTTTCATCTTGTTAAAGGATTAGAAAACAAAAGTAAATGTAATAAAGACTTAGCCGGCCGGGCGCGGTGGCTCATGCCTGTAATCCCAGCACTTTGGGAGGCCAAGGCAGGTGGATCACAAGGTCAAGAGATGGAGACCATCCTGGTCAACATGGTGAAACCCCGTCTCTACTAAAAATACAAAAATTAGCTGGGCACGGTGCACACGCTAGTAATCCCAGCTGCTCAGGAGGCTGAGGTGGAAGAATTGCTTGAACCCAGGAGGTGGAGGTTGCGGTGAGCCAAGATCACGCCATTGCACTCCAGCCTGGGTAAGAAAAGAGAAACTCTGTCTCAAAAAAAAAAAAAAAAAAAGACTTAGCCAATGCTAAGAATACAAGAAACTCCACTGGCTCCTGTGAATCATGTTCTAACTCAACATAATTGTACCTATTTCCCTTGTTCGTATTCAGCAGTGCGTGTATTCCACTATGACCGCTAGATCTTTGTGTGTGATGCTTGCTTGGATTTCTACCTCCTTTCTCCCAATCTCTCCCTTTCCCCAATATCCCTGTATCTTTATGTAATTTGTTTTACCCCTAAAGGTGATGGGTGGACCAAAATCCTAGAAATCACCGCTAAAGAACTTACTCATGTAACCAAATACCACATATTTCCCAAAAATGTATGGAAATAAAAAATAATTGTTTTAAAAAATTAAATTAAATTAACCAATTTTTATTTTATTTTATTTTTTGAGAAAGAGTCATACTGTGCTACCCAGGCTGGAGTGCAGTGGTGTGATCTCAGCTCACTGCAGCCTCCGCCTCCTGGGTTCAAGTGATTTTCCTGCCTTAGCCTCCTGAGTAGCTGGGACTACAGGTGCACAACACCACATGCTAATTTTTGTATTTTTAGTACTGATGGGGTTTCACCATGTTGGTCAGGCTGGTCTCGAATTCCTGACCTCAAATGATTCACCCACCTCAGCCTCCCAAAATGCTGGGATTATAGGCAGAGCCACCACACCTGGCCCCAAATTATTATTGATTCCAGCAACATTATATTTTATCCTATGCATAGTTTATTAGGGCACTTCAAATTTTCTTCATATTTTAAGTACCTAGTGACAATATCCCAATTTATGACATTTGCCTCTTCTAACTGTTGCTTTTCCCCTTAACGGAAGTGCTTTGCACTGTTGACTGCATATAGTACAACATGGTCAGAACACATCTACGGCCCTTTCTAAGGCACACTATCTCACCCAGGGCCCCTGCTGAAACAGCAGTTCATGACGTCCCCCTATTAAATCTGTCCTCATCTGATTCGTCTGGAAGTAGACACCTGCCTCAGGTACTGCCTATCCAGGCTTACCGGGAAATCTGTTGTAAAGAGCTGAGCTCAAACAGGAATTCACTGGACCAATCATATTCTCACTCACAGGACTTTGAATTGGAAAATACACAGACACTCAAGCTGTTAGCAGGGGCTGAGGTTGAAAGAGTGCACTGGCTAAGGCCGTGAGTAGCCTTGAGTTAGCGGAAGTGAAGAGTAAGCCAAAATTGTGAGAAAGTGGAAACTACGATTGAGCAGAAGATACGGGTGGAGACGTGTTACATCACCGTGGTGAGAGGAGAAGCTAAAGCACATACATCAAGGACAGCCGGAACCAGGGTTGGCCAAGCCTCGAAAATGGCAGAGCATGGGATTCGCAACGCCCCAAGTGCCAAGGTCTCCAGAGCCTCGCTGCCTCCAGCTCTAGCCTCTGTGTGGACTAATCACACAGCAGCTTCTTCATGACCCCTTGTTTCTTGCCATAACCCTGCCCTTATTATGTGACTGGTTATCATGGGTCATGGTTCCTTGTAACTCAATAAGCCTACACCCACTGCTCCCACCTGTGCCTGGGTGGTAGAGAAACTGACAGGCAGCATTGCCAAGGGGCCATGCCACTAACCTGTAGCTGTCATTCCACCATGGGGCTCAGCTCACTTGCCCCACAACACTTCCTTCAACATGGACTGGCTGCTTAGCCAAAAAGCCCCTCTCCCAGGACCGGCTCGCCAACAAGAATGGCTAAAGGATCCAAGGTAAAAACAAACAGACAGAAATACGTAAAGGTCATATGCCTTGCGCTCCTTTGTCTACCTGGAAAGAGACAATTGTTCTGGCTGTATCAGCTTATCGGCCTCCAGGAAACCTTTTGGTTATGCATGAAGTCCGCCCTCTGTTCTGTGGGTCCTGGTTTCTAAGTGATTCACAGGTGTGTGGCAGGAGAGGCACTTTCCCAACTCTGAGTGAAAACGATGCCAGAAAAAAATCCGAGTGACACACTATTTCTTCTCTTATTCCTCGGCCTCTGTTTTTCCTGCCAGACAGCAAGGCTTTGGGTACAAGCAGAGTCATAAAATCAGAAGAGAGTGAATATTTATGAGCTCTGCCCCACATTGGGCAACTGCAGGGTCAAAGAGGCCAATATTTCACCCTCAGAGAGATCAAGAAGAAAGCATACCTGAACTACATGTATACAGTGCATAGCGGGGCTAGAGGTGGCCTGAAAGTCACTGATCAACCTCACCTCTTTCACCTAGGACTGCCCCAAGTCATTCACAACAGAGGGGACTTGTTCAACTCCCAAAAGACACTCAGGATTTAGATCCCCCACCTCTTGTATCTGGCTGATGGATACCACCCTCAAGTGCACCCAGCTAAGTTATCAGCTCTTTCTGGAGCTGGCGCCTTAGTGAATATGTTTATTCACTGGGAGCTGGTCTCCTGGCCCATTTGGCCCCACGATTCCACTCCCTTGTGTTCACACACCAGGGCAGGTTCCAGGAGAAAACCGTCTCATCTCCCTCTCTTGTACTGGTAGCGGTGATGATACAGCTGTTCAAGTCAAGATGGCTCCCTACCACGCACCCAAGGCCCACTCTGCCAGGGAGAGTGGTTTACCCGCTTAACCTGGCATGCCGAGGTCTCGGCTGTGCCCCTGAATCATTGCTGAGTGCAATGATTCTGGTCTAGTTTCCAACCCTCTGCAGGCCTGACTCACGCAGCAGCTTCCCCAGAGAACGCCCATGGGCTCCAGGTACTGCTCTCAAGCTGGTCTCCTCCTCCATGTAGACACACAAACAAAGCCAGTCACTAGGCTTGCCAAGCTCTGCTTAAAGTTACAGGGCCTTGCGTTCAGGGCCGCAGGCTGCCTCATGCATGCCTCTCTTGTTGTGGATGCTGGGCTCTACCATGACAACATAGGAAACCCACCCAAGGTCCCTTTCACATGGGGAATGGTGGTATGAAACTCAGGCCCAATCTTTGAAAATGCGGTGCCTTATGGAGGCAGAAAGAGGATGGGATGGCAAGGGAACTATATCAAGCAGCAACCCCAAGGCCAGACCTTGGGCTCCTGGGCCCAGCCTCAGAGACTCTGTTTCAGGACATACAATAGAACCCCTCGCTACTGTCTTTTTTAAAAGGCAACTCAGATGATCCTGATGATTCAGACAGGTTTGGGAACTTTTCTCCATGTACATATGTGTATACACACACACACACACACACACACACACACACACGACTACATCGTATGTAGGGCTACATAGATATGACTCTGTTGTTGTCGCAGAAATAAAAAGCCACAAAAGAATCATGTATGCGTAGAGTCTTACGTGGGAAAGTAGCAGAGGTTCCATTGATGAGTGAAATGATCTGGAGTAAATCCCTCCTCTACCCCAGGCCTCATCTGGAAAGTAAGAATTTAAATTAAATTCTCTCCAAAATCTCTCCAGTGAATGTGGACGCTGCACATTCTACAGATCTCTCACTGCCCTCAGACTTTAATTTTTCTTTCAGGCGATTAGTTGTTATTTGAAAAGAGACATACAATTGGAGATAACCCAGAAGGATCTTTTTATTGTCTTCACAGAGGTGACTAATATTTAGAAGGATAGGTAACAAGAGCAGGTAGTGGGAGTATGAATTAAAGAGGATGAGCTGGCTGAGGCGTAATTGAAACCTTCCCCATCAAATAAATATAATGAACCCATAGCAAACTGTAAACAGAGAAACTCCCCAGCTGTGCATCATGGGAGCTGCCATAGGGAAAGGCGTTTATGCTGGGCAAAGTAGCCAAGTCGCGACATGAGGTTGGGGGAATATCAGAGTCAGGGAGTAGAAACAAGATAGCAGCCACCAGCGCAAGGAGCCAAGTCTCTTCCCTCACCAAATTCAGAGGGGCGTTTGGGTGCTTCAGGCAGAGATCAAGCCAGAGCAGCAAACATTACTGCCTGGCTTATGGCTTCAGAAAAGCAGGAATTGAGGAGCGTGAGGCCACAGAGCAAGGAAGAGGTGGCATTTCAAGGAAGAGAATCCGAAAGAATTGTCCTGGCTTCCTTCAAGTGCTGGTCATGGCTGCGTGAGAAAAACCAGCCCCAATAAATAATTATGTATTTATTCAAGAGCAAATATTTCTGGCCTAGGAGCCCGAGGAAGACAGAGCAGATGTGTTTAGTAAAACTCCCAGGAAGGTACGGAAGTGGGGCGTGAACCGAGTCTCCTCAAGGTCTTGAAGGAAGTAACGTCTCAGCAGTTGTGGGTTGAGGCACGTGGATTTTGTAAACAGAAGTCATAATTCTCAGTGATTACATGCAGGCTACACAAATGATGTTTAACGGCTGTGACACAGTATTTCAGTAAATCAAATTTCTTTATGTAAATATGTGGTGCTAATTTCATCGTGATCTTCTAAGGGCACCAAGTGAAGGAAACAGGGCCACAGAATAATATTCAACAGAAGAAACTATCGTGGGGATCTTTTTCTTAAAGGAACTTACTGCTATCAGTGACAAACCTAAACGTTTTCGGGTTCCCTCCATTTTAAAAGAAAAACTAAAACATGCACAAAATACCATCAGAGTCTACAAATCTCAGAGGAGACAGATCAAGCCTCTCTAGCTGTGGAAAACTAACCTTCCCGCATCTAATCAGAAAGCTCCATCCCACCACATGTATTTTGTCATGCATATGCCACCTCCCTCTGGGACAATATCTACTTTTCCTTCATATCATGAGCATGACCTTCTTTGCTAACCTTCTTTCATGGGTCTCATTCTGAAGACATTATCTATTATCTAAACGGTCACTATTTTACATCCCTGAAACTATCATACCTCTCTTCTGCATTTCATGGCTCAGTTTTTTGAATTTCTTATACCCTACACAACCATCATCAGCTTCTTCACTCTCTTGCCACCTGAGTTTTGGACTCATGGAAACCATCAATGATCTCCTCCTTGTCAAAGTCAATGATGTTGCTGGGTTCCCATCCTTGGAACTTCTTCGTTAGTGTTCTTCCTAGCCTTGGTTTAATGAATAACTTCTTCCAGTCATCCTCCATATCCGCCGTCACTCTGTCTCTATCAGCACGTGCAAAATCAAATGACAGCAGGTGTCAGGGAAGTAACACAACATGACCAAGTCAGGCCAGGAGAGAACGAGCACTAACAATGTGCTCAACTGAAGAAGGCTGGCTGGCCGCTACCCAGTTCTGAACACTGACTGTGCTTGGGGCAAAGAGGCCCAGTGCCATCGGGTATGCAGAGTTTAAGAGAATCCGAAATCTGAATTTTGGCTGGGCGGAGTGGGGGTGAGAGGAATATCATCTTCAAATATTAGACGTTAATTCAAAAAATATTTTCTTCCAAATACTTGTGAGCCAAACTCAGCACATCAAAAAGTGGAGATCAGCCCCCAAGCTGTGTTTTCCATATCTGCCCCCTCTGCCTCCTCTATTCCACCCCATCAATTACAGAAGGCCCCAAGGCCAAGGAGGTCCTATGTGAGGTGGGGAGTAACCCAGCCATGGACAGAACTGCTTGGTATGGAATGGAGAGAGATGCTTATTTGTGTAAGGAATACCATGCAGAACATTTCTTGAGGGGGCTGGAGTAGCAGGAAGGGAATTCAGAAGAGACCAATGGAAGCATCGTGGATAATGAGAGTCTCCACTGGGCTTCACTGGCTGCAAAGGAAACATACATATCCAGGTTTCCAAAAGTGCTGGAGGTAGCACGTGACTAGACCTGGGATCCGAGGCAGTTCTAGCAACCTGATTTTCCACATAGCAACAAGCAGCAGATTCCTGGTGATTTCCCTCTGGCATTCTTCTTTAACAAGCCTGAGCTTCACAGGCCTTGGCTTCCTTATGCACCTTACTTCCTGGGCTCTCCTTCCAACTAGTGGGCATTTGTCCACATCTCCAATTCAGTTCCCTCAAAGAAGAATTCCAGTTTGGGCCTAGTTCATCATTTTCTGACTTCAGACTGCGTCATAGGCTGCAAGCCATGTAAAATCTTAGTCCACTGAGTCTCTTCTTATGGGTCCAGTGTCCCCCTGGTCTAATACATTGCAGTAGGCTGGGAGATTGTGTGGTGAGTACAGGACATGGTCCGGGCAGCTCTCGCACTAGAAGCCTGGATGAAGCCAGCAGCTAGGGGATGAGAGAGTCTTCTCTCAGCAGTGACTCTGGGGACACCATTAGGAAGTCACTGAAACATTCAGAACAGCTAGTGCTGGAACACGGAAGGAGTTTCAGAGGAAAAAAGGAACTCTGAAATTTCGACGAGAATTTGTGGAAAACGAAGTGTTCAAACCTGGTCTGCTCAGGGAACAAGGGCATGAACTCTCACAGGGAAAGCAACATCTCAGAAGGCTGTAATCCTTTTATAGGCACTAAATAACACCCGTCCTTAGCACTGGTGTGTTGAAGCCATCGAGGAAATAAAGAGGTCAGAGAGAAGAGAAGCTTTATCTATGCACAGATAAAGCTGGACTGGAGAATGTAGTTCAGACCCCTCACCAAATGGACCTCGGGATCATGCTGAAAACAGGAGAATCTACCTACATCAGAACTAGTCAAACTGAAAGAACCCAAGTCTACTCACCCCAGAAGCCTTTGCAATAAGCAAGCAGTCAGCAGAGCATATTCTGTGTATGAGCAGATGCATGAAACAAGAGTTCCTTTTCCCAAACTTGCCAGATACTCTTTCCTTTTGGGAAGGGTGAAATAAAAGGTCAGGTATTTTCACTTAATGGTTAAGACAGGAATACAGAGAGGGGAGACATTGTGCCTCCTAATAATTCTCAGGGCAGATTTCTGGGCATTGTTTTGAAAATTCAGAGAGACAATAAATGTCCTTATTTAGCCAAAATATTCTGGAGCACTCACCGTAAGCAAGGAGACCAGGTCTCTGTCCTCATGGAAGGCAAATGATTACAGTGTGTAGGGCAATCAACAGTGTGTGAAAGTGTTTACTCAAAGAGAGATTCAAGTCTCAAATGAGAACTTCTGTGTGAATCTAGTTCATTTTACTTAGATTGTACTCACATAAAACCCAGGCATGGAACCGTAGTTAAAAGATTAAATCTCATGACAGTTGTCTGGCTGAGACATACAACCTCCTACATGGAAAAACTTAGAGACTGACTCTAAAAGCCAGTCTCTGACATTTTTTTTTTTTTGAGATGGAGTTTCACTCTTGTCGCCCAGGCTGGAGTGCAATGGCACGATCTTGGCTCACTGCAACCTCCGCCTCCAGGGTTCAAGCGATTCTCCTGCCTCAGCCTTCTGAGTAGCCGGGACTAGTCTCTGACATCTTGAAACTCTAAGCACCGAATTGTGTTTTCTCTAATCAGGCTCTACTATACAGCGTGAGGGTCTCCAGTGCTTGCCTGCCTCCTCGGCCAGGCCAGGAGGGCCATCTAAGTATGGGAGTACACCCAGTGAGAGAACCCACCCATTTCTATCACCTCCTCTATTTTCTTTAATAGTTCCAGACACCTGGGAGCATTTCCCGGGGGTGTCCCCAGCTGGTTCTTTACCCCTGCACATGGAAAATGATAGTGCCACCGGTTTTGCTCCCATGGGAGCAAATGGATTCTTATTCTGAAACATGAAGCAGGTGTTAACACCCGGTGAAGGTAAGAAGTTCAGAGCGTGCACGGATCCATTACCCTTCCTGCTCTCAGAAGTGCTGATATTTATTCCAGCATGTTCAGTGACCTCCTGCCAGGCCAGAGTTCTTAATTCTTCCTAGGGCAGTGGTTCTCAATCTTCCAGGCATCGGAATCCCCCGAAGACCTTGTTAAAATCCAGATTACTGGTCCTCACCCCCAGAGTTTCTGATTCCGTCAGGCCAAAGGATTCCCCTCCCCTCCCCTCCCCTCCCCTCCCCTCCCCTCCCCTCCTCTCCTCTTCGACGGAGTTTCGCTCTTGTTACCCAGGCTGGAGTGCAATGGCAGGATCTCGGCTCACCGCAACCTCCGCCTCCTGGGTTCAAGCAATTCTCCTGCCTCAGCCTCCCGAGTACCTGGGATTACAGGCACGCAACACCATGCCCAGCTAATTTTTTGTATTTTTAGTAGAGACGGGGTTTCACCACGTTGACCAGGATGGTCTCGATCTCTTGACCTCGTGATCCACCCGCCTCGGCCTCCCAAAGTGCTGGGATTACACAAAGGATTTACTTTTCTAACAAGTTCCCAGTACTGCTAATGCTGCTGTTCAGGGACAGACTTGGAGAACCTGAGTCCTAGTGGATGCTTGATTCTCCTGTATGATTCCATGCATGATCTGTCTGTATGTGCCTGGGTGAAAGTTCTAAAGCATGTTTCATAGCTTTCATCAGAATCTCAAAGTGAATTAACTCAACCAACCAAACACAAGCCAGTACCTTTAAGAGCATCAACCAAGGCAAAACACCTAGAGGAATGCTGATCTCAAAAGATAATACACAGTGGTGCAAAAAATACAAATGCATTGGATACAGCAAAGTTAGCTCCAGAAGTGCTCAGTTATTGGGTAGGAGTTGGGTAGTGGCTGATAGGCACAATCAAAATAAAGAGATTTGAATAGGAGTTGATATTCTCACCCTACAAGAATTTATCTTTAATTATGGATAATTATTCTGAATTACAACAAGATGATTTGAAGCATTACGCTAATTCGGGAGTAATAATGCATGAATTGCTGATGCAATCTTTAAAAATGTAACCTATCAATCAACACTGGAATAGCAACAGACAAAAGGCTATGATCTGACATTATTGTTTTATGGAGTCACAGTTAAAACTGGCCTTCAGTTTACTCTTTACGAGCCCCCATAGGGCAATGAGAGATGCCAAATACCTGTGGCTCCACGTGGAGCCGAATGAAGATCTGTATCCCTGCAGGCTGCCCTCCCCACTGGCTGACTCTCAGAATCACTTGATTTTTAGAGGAGATGAAATACAATTCATACAAGCACAAACGTGCGTCCGGTCAGAACTTGGCTCATCCTATCTTTCCCCTTTACTAGCTCTATGGCCTTAAGCAAGTACTTCAGCCTTTCTGAGCCCCAGTTACCTCATCTGTAAAATGGGAAGGATAGCCTGACACACAAGGTTCTCCCGGTGATTACGTAAATAATGGCTGAAATGCCTGACGACAAACCATAACATGAACCCGGGCCTGCTCTGCGCTATGATGGTGCTAGGAGAATTATACCTAGCTATTTTGTTTAGGAAGTAGAAGCATCTTCCAAGGAGTGGTCCCAGACACATGTCATTCAACAGGACACAGCAGGCTGCCGCATTTCCATACAGCTACCATCACATAAGGGTTGTGGCTCACAGTCTAAGATGCCACCCAAGCTTGCAGGCCAAGTGAGGTCCCTTCAGTCAAGGATGGGAGAAAGTAATTGCTCAGTTGCTGACTGCATATCTGCCCAATGTATATGCTCTTTGCTGAATCTGAGAGAACACAGACTGAAGAAGGGAGAGGGCGGGAGGGAGGTTTCAAATGTCTTCCGTACAGTGAGTGCTCATTTCTGTAGCAAGAAAGAAGATACTGTGGCTACTTTACTCAAAGTGAAAATACTTCATAAGGAAGGGGAAAAAAACAGGATTGAGCACCATCTATGAGTCAGTTTTGCTTGCACATAATTACATAATGCCCTTTTTTGTAGAGGAAAGAACATAGTAATACTGCCTAAGTTCATGGAGGCAATGATTAGCTGAGGCTAAATTAAAACCCAGAGCAATCTCACCCCAAATTCCATGTGCTTTTGGTTAAACCATTCTGTCTTTACCAAAATAGCCAACTTCTTCTACTTTATAGCATTGCTGGTTTAAGTCGAGGAAAAGAAAGACCAGAATGTGCCTACAATAATTCAAAGTAAGTTAAGAAAAAAGCACTTCCCCACATGCAACCGGAACAAAAATTAATGGCCAAACACACAAAGTCACTTGACACAAAATACAGGATAAACCTCAGACCACAAGACCTCCTCTATCTCTTTTTTTTTTTTTTTGGAACTTAGAGAGTCAACCTAGCTAAATAGCAAAGGCAATGAGGTCAAGGACCTGTTAAGGGCAGCAGGGTTGGAACTAGCTGGAGCACTCTTGGCTGTCAAATTCAGAGGGAAGGCCACAAAAAGCTTTGCCCAGTGAGCTTGTATTAATCTTTGAGAATAGGAAGTCTATACAGAGACAGACCTACATTAGTTAGGGTAGACCTGGAGACAGATCTCTGCACTTGTATTAATCTTTGAGAATAGGAAGTCTATATAGAGACAGACCTACATTAGTTAGGGTAGACCTGGAGACAGATCTCTGCTCTTGTATTAATCTTTGAGAATAGGAAGTCTATATAGAGACAGACCTACATTAGTTAGGGTAGACCTGGAGACAGATCTCTGCACTTGTATTAATCTTTGAGAATAGGAAGTCTATATAGAGACAGACTTACATTAGTTAGGGTAGACCTGGAGACAGATCTCTGCTCTTGGTTTCAGTCAAGCATTGCATTTGGATCAGGTTGGCAAAAAGGCCTTAACCAGAGAAAAAACTGCCTTAGCAATGGGTTAAAGGATGAAGGAGAGTTGATGGAGCTAGAGGCCTGCTAATATACACTGCAGGGGCCTGAACCTGCTTAGCCCAGCTGGCTCTAGGCAGAGACTGCAACCCAGCAGCCCACCAGCCAGAAGCGGCCATCATACAGACAGGCCCGGTTCAATCTTCCTGGTGTTCTCTTGCGGGAAGAAAATGGAGCTGGATGGACATAGTCCAACTTGGTTCCTTGCCTGCCCCATGAAGGCATGAGTTCAAGACTCTTGGTTTTACAAGGACATTACTCCTGGCGATAGCTTGGGGTTATCAACCTGACAACACTCATCATTGAAACTGTAGACATTGTAGACACAACTGGAGTTCAGAATCTGTGTAATGGAAAGGACACCAAAGAAGAATATTTGGTAAATAGAGGACACATACAATGTTCATCTTCTCATCCCTACCTTAGGTCTAAGGAGCACCCACTACGGGTCAGAGGCTATGCTCAACCTAGTGACTACAAAGACACATGAGGTAGAATGACTGCCCTCCGAAGGATTGTGTAGTAGTGTAACTAGGGAGGGAGCCTGTGTGTAAAAACATTTATAACAGTGCCTTGGCATCTGTTAAATGCCAAGTAAGAGTGTAGGCAAGCGGAGAACGGTGGAGTTCACTGTGGTCTGAGATGGTTTGGGGTGGCTTTGCAAAGGAGGTCAGACATTCACTGGATCTTGGATAGTTAGGCTTAGATGAATAGAACGAGAGAAAAGAAGGGGCTCCAAAGAACTAAGGAGAGGAGGCAGAAATGTACATGGCAAGGTTGATGACAGTGAACGGATCAGTCTGGCTGAAGTCGTGACTTCATACAGAAAGAGGAACATGCATTCAGGAATTTTAAGAAGAATCTCACATTCTGATTTGTAAGACTATATATCATATTACAGCCCCTAATTTTTGGTTTAGGAGACTATGATCATCATAAACCCTGATAAACCCTTTCAAGCCAGGAAAGCAAGTCCAGTTTGTCATTCTCTCATTGTGTCCCTATCACAGTATTCAGAACTTAGTAGACGAAAAGAGCTAATGCAATTCGTCCTCTATACTTTAAAACGTGTGTTCCTGATAAATATTTAATTATCAAAAATCATATAGGGACTTAGGGGCTAAATTTCCAATGTGCAATTACTGAAGTTTTTTTTTCTTTCTGGAATTAAATACACACACACACACACACACACACACACACACACATATATGCATAGCTTAAAAAAACCAAACACCTTTGAGCAAAGCCACTCATCTAGCTTAAGAAAGGCATTTCTTTTCCTACCGCCATGTAAGGGGAGAATTGCTCACATTTTCTTACCATTCATTGATAAGCCAAACAAACCACACAGCTTCTCCAAGAAGCTGTGCAGGGCAAACTTGAGCATTCTGTTCCCTAAGACGGTATGATTCCTGAGTGGTTTCAGAATACAGTTTTTGGGAATAAACAGTAGGTGTAATCCATTGTTCTTAATTACCTGATCCCATCAAGTCCAATTCTTGTCACAAAAGCTCTGTTGTAGAAGAAATGCCAATGTTTGTGCTTGGATGAATGAATGGATACAGGCAGAAGAACCACTGGTGAGCACACTCTAGATGTTTCTCAAAGTGTTGTTCGTGAACTACTTGCATCAGAATCAACCAGAATACTAATTTAAAACTCATAGTTCTCAAAGGTGAGGCTCAGAAATACGCATTTTAGTAAGCTTCCCAGATGATTCTGATGAGCTGTAATTGCTAGAATCTTGGCTATAAAGTAGGGAGAGAGCAGACTTTGGAAAACAATGGAAGTTAAGCTAAGAAATATTTCAACTAGATCCTGATTATAGGGCAGGGAGAGTCCAGGACAGAGAACTGCAATTGGTTTTCTGAGGCTCCTGCTGGCAGAAGCATCCTGAATGTATGATTTGATGGGGGGAGGTTTGTAGAGCAAGAAATAGAGAACGGAGTTCAGTCCAGGGCACTGAGACCTGCCTCCTAGGATCCAGACAAGGAGGGTATCATGAACCAGAACAAATGACCACTGCTCCTAGGACCATGTTGCTGCCTCACGCCATGGCTCTTCCTTCCAGGAACGGGGCAACACAGGCTGGAGGATGCAAGGTATTCCCTGGAGCAATGCAGAATTCCACAAGGGCAGGTCGCAACAGCCAGATCCTCTGGGATCCTTTGGGAAGACTATATGACTTTAATAAGTTATTTGGACTTCTACCTGTAGCTAACAAGGGTCACAAGGCATGTGATTTTTTAGGATGAGGGAGGATGTGTCCAAAAGAGCATGTGAGAAGATGAATCTGGGAAACAGGTGCAGATTGTCTTGGAAGGGATAGAAATCATAGGAATCCAGTAAGAAGACCACTACCTCGGTTTACCTGTTACAGTCTGCCCAGTTCTTTTGATGGCTGTCACACTCTGCCAGCAGAGAATGTGCTGATGTGAAAGAGGATAAAGGCCTGAGCCCAAGCATTAGCAAAAAGAAAAGTCTAAAGAGGCTTAAAAGGTCCATACAGATGAAAAAATCTATGCAGCTGAAAGGGGAGGAGAGCAGCCTAGAAAAAGAGATGAAAAATGTCCCTGTTCTGATGACCACTTGGATGGAGAGAATCTCATTAATTAGATTACGCAAGAAGGAGGGAGAGTTTTTACGAACCAAGCTGGCACATTCAGTTCTGATTCAGCCTTCATGATGGAGTTAAGAGTATCCCATTAAACTTCCTGATCTGACCCCAGCTCTTAGCTCCTCTGTGCTCTCCAGCACACCACCAGCAGTTAACCTCATCAGGTACAAGCTCATTACCTCCTAATGCAGCCACTGTTTGCTGGATGCCTACTTTGCTAATTCTGGCAGTAGGTGTCTTTTTGGGGTGGGGTAGATTAAATGGTGAATCGAGATACAGCTCTTGCCTTCATAAGCTCGCAAGCTAGGTGCAATCGGAGCATGCGTCCTTCCTGTGGGCCTGAAGGTGCACTGAGCACGGGCTGCACCAGATGAGTGAGCTCAATCGGAGCATGCGCCCTTCCTGTGGGCCTGAAGGTGCACTGAGCACCTGCTGCACCAGATGAGTGAGCTCAATCGGAGCATGCGCCCTTCCTGTGGGCCTGAAGGTGCACTGAGCACGGGCTGCACCAGATGAGTGAGCTCAATCGGAGCATGCGCCCTTCCTGTGGGCCTGAAGGTGCACTGAGCACCGGCTGCACCAGATGAGTGAGCTGCTGTGCCAGCAGATCCACATACAGAAACGAATTAGGTGCTGATGCTGCTCTAAGACGGAAAGGGATCCCTGCAACTCACAATTTCAAATGTTAGTTCATTAAGGCCATTTTATTTTTTTTCACTTATTGCTGTTTCTGAGGAGAAAGTTATCACTTTGAACATAAAATATGCCCCTTATCTATTTTAGGTGAAGACAGTACAGATAAATACTTCATTTGAAATAAGGATTGTGCTGTTTAAAAGTAAACACGTAGCCTGACTGTTTGAAAACCACTGGATCCCAGCAGCAGCTTCCCCATTGGCCCAGCAGCCCAGCGAGCATTGGCAAGTCACGTGCCACAGAGCTGCCGCACAATTCCCTTTCAATCCAATTGCCCGGTTCCAGCTTTGGACAAGTTTGTCTAGACCCAACATGAGTGTCCACAAAATGCAAAAACAGCTGCTTAATTCGACTTAAGAAATTCAATCACCTAGATTTTTTTTTACTAGTCAAGGGTTTGGACTAATTTTTTTTTTTTTCCCAGAGAATGTATTGGTTCACATCACCTAGACAAGAACTCTGTGTCCAAAGAACTTGGAGTTTCAAAGTGACCTGACGATGCAATGAGACATTTGGACCAAATTCCAGCCGAATTCGATGAACCCACCAAAAAGGAGAGAAGTGGCTGCTTCTGGTTCCCACCAGTTCTCAGGGCAGTGGGGCACAGTACAAACATCCCTGGACTGGGAGTGTGGAAGCCAGGATTCTCTTAAGGGCTCTGCTCCTAACCGGTCACAAAGCCTGGGCTCAGGTTTCCTCATCTATTAAGTGAACTATTTGAACCAGTCGATTTCTGAGGTTCTACCCAGCTTTAAAAATTCTGTAATCGTGAGAACATCTCCTTAAGCACAGTTCTCTAACTTGGCCGTTCTGAATAAACATGATCTGGTCACGCTGAAATTTCCTGTTCTTGGTAATTACAATTAATTAGCAGAAATCTATGGCATAAAAAAATTAATCATAGTGCAATAAGGAGTATAAAAGCTAGCCAGATGGCGATGAGATGAACTAAGAGAAGAAACTTCTTTTTGAATTCTAAAGCCCTATTTCAAGTGTTTGTAGGCTTTTCAGACTTGGGTGGTTACCAGCAAGTCATTAGTAGTTTCTGCAAGCAGGACCCAGCCTAAGCTCAGCCTGGTTTTGAAAGAATCCAGTCTGGTCTGAAGTTTCATTTGGAGCCTGGTCAGAAATACGCTGTTGATGGTGGTGAGATCTATCTTTTTCTGTGTTTGAGGACAAAGAGTCTTCTGACGAAGTCGGTGGAAAGAAAGTGTCTCAATCCAGACAGAGCGAGTCAGGTCTGCAGTGTCTGTCTTGTTTGCTGTAAAGCTAAGGAGGAGGATATTTTAGACAAAAATTTAAAAAGGAAAGAAAGATTTGCTAAGGACCTCCTGCTGTTGGACTGTACCTCGCCCTGGCTAGGGAGTGGGAGAGTTTTATTAAGCTATTCCCTTCAAGTCTGCATACCTTAGGAGTGACTTTTCAACCCAGAAACTTGGGGTTAGAGAATATTTTGAAAGCAGATCTGGGTTTCTGAAATCCTAGTGGCATCTGGCCTCTATCCTTCTCGTGTTTATTCTTAAATCCTGGTTGCCCTCCCTTCTCTTGTTATCTGCTGATGCAGATTCAGGTTAATGCCTTATTATGGAATTATTTTAAACTTTACCGTAATTTCAGAGTAGTACTAAGACCTTCCAGGTGAGTTTGCTTTTGCCAAAGAGTGGCACGCTGTCCTGCAACCTATGGAGACTCATGATTTTGTGTAACAGACTGAGTTCCCTTATTCTGGCCTCTCCATTCAAAGTGCTGGCCCCCTCGGAAAAAGGAAACAGCCTGAAACCAAATAGAACCCAATCCACACCTACATTTCACAAGGGAGTTGGCACACATGAAACTGTAGGAAAAGAGCTAATAAAGCACGTGAGTGTTTAACCCAGCTCCAACAAATGATTAACTACAATGTGGGGAGAAAAACAATGACAGGAACCAACAATGGTAGGAACGCGCTGATGAATCACCTGCCAACCCTCGCTGGTTGACGTCAGACCAGCCACAAAGGGCGTTTGACAAGTGAGGGACAAGGTGACCTCCAGGGTTACATGCTGCGGGGTTCTTCCGATTATTTCCTTTCCTCCAGGTCCACGGCTAAAGGTGTACAAATGCACACCAAGGGGGCTTTCAGCAAGTTACAGTCTCAGTTTCAGAACTGTTACCCAAAAGCGACGCAAATTATCTGAATGTATTCTAAGAAAACAAACCCAACCATCTTAAAACTTTCCAACACAAATGTGTATTTACATTCTTTCTGACCACCAGTTTAAAAGTTTTTTTTTCTCTTCCCACCATGCTCTTATCACTATAACTCTTCCCTGCATGAGGTATTTTTCTTTGTTGCACTTATGACGGCCTGACATGCCATATATTCATCTAATGTCTGCCCCACACCCCACTAGAACGTAAGCATTTTGAGAACAGGGACTGTGCTATTTCACTGTTACATCCCCAACAAAGAAGTCACTACCCAGCTCACAGAAGGTATAAATGAATCAATAAATCTTATTAACCACCTATTATAAGGGCATTCAGTAAATATTTATGGGAATCTGTAAATAAATAATTGTGTTTAAAAAAGAGAACAGAGGCAGATTAAATGACTCCCTATAATATGTCTTCAATTAGTGTCAGCCAACAATGTAATCATTATTTTTGTTTTTATTTGATTCACCTCAGATTTACCACTTCTGTCTTCCTTCCCACGTTTTTCACCATATCTAGATCCTCCTGTCACAGACAGGTAGCCTGTCTGTGATTTTAGGTGACCGACCAGCCCAGAGATCACATCTCAGAGCTCCCACATGGCCATGGGATGAAATCCTGACCCACTCAGACTGTGCACAAACTCTTCCTTTTTCTTTTACTGTCTAAAAGTAAGTAAGTAAACTCTTCCTTACTTTTAGAAAGTAAAAGAAAAACCTGTTGAATGAGCAAGTAAAAGCAGTAATGAGAAGACAGAGGGTCTTATTAGCAGACAGAACCCTCATCATAAGGCACCCCAGAAGCAGTGACTGATTAATCAATTTGTTTCAGAGAACATTTTGAGATCCTAGTTTCTTTCAATAAAATGGACTTACATATCTACCTGACCTGAAATGGTTCACTAGGCATTCTTTAAAAAAAAAAGTTGCAAAAAATGTTGAAAGCTTTTTAGTATACAGCTAATGATTGGTGTTTATTAGCTCCTGAGTTCAGCTAAGTTCTTATATTCAGTATAGACATATGAAAGGATCATTTAAAAAAAAACACGTCTTTAGGGAAATGCAATTTTATTACATGGTGGCTGCTCAGATACAATGATCCAGTTTTACAAGTTAGGTTTAATTTTACCTGGTCACCAGGCAGGCACCTGACCCAAGCAGACCTTGAGTGTAAAACAGCCTCAGGTCTCACAAGACAGTGCTGCCCTGGAAGGGTCCTGCGAAGACTGGGGACTGACGGATGTGAAAGAATCATATGGGATGCAGAGGGGAGCAAGGAGCCCTCCTTCCCCAATCACTCTAACCAGGGGCAAAACTGCCTGGGGAGAGGGAGGCAGGCACTTAGAGCGTTTCTCTCTCTTTCAATCCATAGAAAGGTGACAAGTGGCCCCTGGGGGAATATGGAGGCTTTGTGACTATTCCAGTCTGGAGTTTCAGGATGGTAAGGTAGAGACAGGGAGAATCTTGGGCCAGACAACGCAGACCCTTGGTTTCTTAGTGAGAGGAACTTAAGAATCTGAAATTACGTAAGTGAAAAAGAACACTATCAAATTCAGGACTTAGGCTGATAATTATCTCACCAACTTTTGGACTTTATTTAGATTTAAGTATAAAGGAGTAAATGCCAAAAATGGCTGAAAATATAACTTTCGCTGATACATGACAAAAAAGGAAAGGTCCAACATCTTTCTCTTAAGACGAAGCTCCAGTCCAGACACGGTGCCTCATGCCTGTAATCCCAACACTTTGGGAAGCTGAGGCAGGAGGATGACATGAACCAAGGAGTTCCAGATCAGCCTGAACAATATAGGGAGACACTGTCTCTACAAAAAATTTAAAAATTATCCAAGTGTGGTGGTGCATACTTGTAGTCCCAGCTACTTGGGAGGCTGCAGTGGGAAGATTGCTTGGACGTGGGAGGTAGAGGTTGCAGTGAGCAGAGACTGCACCACTGCACTCCAGCCTGGGTGACAGAGTGAGACCCTGTCTCCCTCCGCTCCCCAGAAATGAAGCCCCTTAGACTGTCTGAAATGATATACAGAAAGTACTTCACATTTTCAGTAATTCAAAGAGAGCATGAGTCAGGGCCTCTGGTACAGAGCAGGCTCTATCACTTACCACAAGAATGCCCTTTCAGCAGGCAGATTTTCTGAGCTTTCACTTCTCTGCAAAACAAGTGATTAGCCAAGTAGTACTATACTCCATGAGAATAGCTCTGTTTTCTGGTAAGATAAGTGGTCAGAATAAATAAGAATTTTCCAGGGGCCTACATAGTTAGGATAGGGCAGGAATACTACCACAAAGCAGTCCAAGGAGCTTACAAAAATATATACATGTAACATAACCATTATAGTAAAGGCACAAATAACAATTAAATCATGGAGGGAGAGGAAACGCTGTAGAATGTTCTTTTTTTTTTTTTTGAGACAGAGTTTCGCTCTTGTTACCCAGGCTGGAGTGCAATGGCGCGATCTCAGCTCACCACAATCTCCGCCTCCTGGGTTCAGGCAATTCTCCTGCCTCAGCCTCCCGAGTAGCTGGGATTACAGGCACGCACCACTGGGCCCAGCTAATTTTTTTGTAACTTTAGTAGAGGCGGGGTTTCACCATGTTGACCAGGATGGTCTCGATCTGTTGACCTCGTGATCCACCCGCCTGGGCCTCCCAAATTGCTGGGATTACAGGCTTGAGCCACCGCGCCCGGCCAATGCTGTAGAATGTTCTAAGTTGAAGACACATATGTGATTATGCTTCCTTGTTAGTCCAAAAAAAAAAGACAACAGGACAATTATCATAATTCTCAATAGCTAATCAAAGGAAACAATAGTTTATCAAAGGTGAAATACTATAAAACAGCCTAAATGTCCAAATAGAATTTATTGTCCAGTTCATTATGTAAGAAACGGTGAAAAACACAAATGACAATATCAGCGAGAACAGACTTTCAAAGCTCCGAAAATGTCTTTCATGTTTCCGTCTCTTGAAGAGATCTCAGTAATAACAAACCACCACCACCAATAAGGACCATGATAATAATGAACCAAGGGACTTAAAATCAATAACATGATGATATTGCAGTAGATCTTCGGTGGTCGGTATTCTCCTTAGACAATACTTCTCAAAGATCAACCATCTCAGACTGGCATGACTGGGCAAGGCCTACCACAGGCCATGAAACAGCACTCTAGGCAGGGCATGGTGGCTCACACCTATAATCCCTGCACTTTGGAAGGCTGAGGAGAATGGATCACCTGAGTTTGGGAGTTCAAGACCAGCCTGGCCAACATGATGAAACCCTGTCTGTACTGAAAATGCAAAAAAAAAAAAAATTAGCCAGGCATGGGGGTACATGCCTGTAATCCCACCTACTCAGGAGGCTGAGGCAGAAGAATCGCTTGAACCCAGGAGGCAGAGGTTGCAATGAGGTAAGATTGCACCACTGCACTCCAGACTGGGCAACAAGAGCAAAACTCTGTCTCCAAAAAAAAAAAAAAAAATCACTATAAATGAGTGGTGCTATTTTTTCTAGGTCATTCAACTCATATGAAGCAGTCATTAGAATTATTAGAATTACTTCATTTAGGCAAATGATTTGCTAGAGAACTACTTCCAATATGCCTTCTAAGTGGCCACAATTTACCCAACAAATGGTTTGACCTTTGCAGGAGGTGGCCAAACTTTGGGCGTGGTAGCCATCTTTTCTCTGGAAAAGATGGGTTGGTAAAAAAGTTAATAGGGATTATTATTTGGAACCATCTGGAAGGAGTCATTATGCTCAGGGTTTGCTCAACTGACACATAAGTTTCTCTGAGCTTCTGAGTTTTCTTGAGATTTGTCTGGTATGAGATTGGATAGGGTCCTGTCCCATAAGTTTCTCAAGAAAAATACATGTTTTCTAGTCCTACATTCATTTACATATGAAATGATTATGCAATGTGAAAGCTTATATTTGCTTGACAATGATAATTTGTATAGAGATGACTCCAGAATTTTACTAAATCACATAGTATCTGCTCAGTTACTGGTCTTAAAACATAATGGTCCATTTTTTTAAATCAAATGAAGACCCACAGAAACATTCTCCACTTGTATCAAGGTATTTATTACCACATTATTTTATAATAGAGAACGTTTGGAAACACCTACATAAACAAAAAAAAGGAGAAATAAGGGGATCGTGGGTGTATCAGTTAGCTACTGCTGCCTAACAAACCATCCCAAACTCTGTTTTGGATTAAAACAACAAGCATTTGTTTTTGCACATAGGTCTATAAATCAGCTAGGAGTTTCTTCTGGTCTCAGCTGAACTCATGCAACTGAGGTCAGCTGGCAGTTCAACTGGGGGCTGACTGGCCTGGGAAGCTTTAACTGTGATGGCTGGGAAGACAGGGGTTTCTTTCCACTAGCTTGTGATTTTTCTCAAATCTCAGTGATGGTAGTGTTTCTACAACAAGTTTCCCAGGAGGCAAGAAGAAGCACAAGGTTTCTTGGGGTACACGCTTGAAACTGGCACCCCATCCCTTCTGCTACATTCTGTCGGCCAAAGCAAGTCACAAGGCTGGCCCATATTCTAGGGATTGGAAAATAAACTTCACTCCCTAATGGGAGAAGCTGCAAAATCACATTGCAAAGTATGTAGACACAGGGAGGGGTGAAGAATTAGGAGCAGTTTTGCAATCTACCACAATAGCATTTTCACTGGGTGGATTATTCTCCAGTCTTTAAAAATGAAGCCTATGTAGCAATTTTAGGAAGTTAAAAGGTCAAAAGAAAATATTATGTGTTAACTTTTATTACAGCCATTTAAGTATACATGCAAAAAGGTTAGAGAAAACATATACATAAATAATGGTTGTATAAGGATGGCAGAATATGCGTGTTTGAGTATTCTTTTAAAAATATCCTGACAGCTTTAGCAGAGAACTCAAACCCCTTGTGCTATCTGCATGTGGCATGAGCCACATTTCATTTCTTCAGTACGATTTGGCTGAAGTAACCAGTGAACGAACAAGAGAATTATGGAGAGAAAAAGTAAATGACCTATTTTTTTGTTCTTTTTTGGACAAAATGGTTCAACCCATAAACACCATGCCAAAATATTCAGCTGACAGCAGGAATTTAATGTGACATAGTATGCTTGCTATTTCTAGGGGAATGGCATTAGAGCTTTTAGGGTACAAAGCAAAAAGCCTTTGGCTGTTAAAAGCATTTTGCACAAGAGTGAAAATTTTCATTGTGTGACCAATCAGTGAAGACGATCCCCTCACTCAGAACTTCCTTCGTCTGCACGTGTCCTCTCTGGGCACCTACGCTTGCTTTCAGTGAAGCAGTCAAGTGCTCAAGTAAACGACCCAATGTAAAGTAACGCTGAATATTGCGTTGAAGTTACAATGTCGATACTGATTTCACGGCCTTTGACTCTTTGAGGTCAGTCGTTGACCAACACACTGAACTTGGTCTCACGGATTGACGTGAGCCACCCCTGGTATTGTCCTCACTAGGTTTTTGTTTTTTGTTTTTTGTTTTTTTTTTTTTGAGACAGGGTTTCGCTCTTGTTACCCAGGCTGGAGTGCAATGGCGCGATCTCGGCTCACCGCAACCTCCGCCTCCTGGGTTCAGGCAATTCTCCCGCCTCAGCCTCCCGAGTAGCTGGGATTACAGGCACGCGCCACCATGCCCTGCTAATTTTTTTATTTTTAGTAGAGACGGGGTTTCACCATGTTGACCAGGATGGTCTCGATCTCTTGACCTCGTGATTCACCCGCCTCGGCCTCCCAAAGTGCTGGGATGACAGGCGTGAGCCACCGCGCCCAGCCCAAGATCCTTTTATTTTTTAAATGTTGGAAACTAATTCCAAATGTGAAAACTCCCTTTGGGGAACCTGGCCCTCAGTGAATGCCCTTTTATGACCTCTGCTGGAGTGGGCATCTAGGAAGGGGTAGAACAAAGTGGGACAAAGCGACACTCCCAAAATAATATCTGCGATGTAGGGAGTGGTACTGGGGGTTTTGAAGAAGGCTTATCAGGGTCTTGATGTTTCTTAGAGAAAGCCACGGTTCCTAAAGGCTGCCTTAGTGTGAGGCCACCCACAAGAAGCCACACACATGGGACCATGTGCTGTGAGCAGAGGAGTCAGGGAGCATGAGGCTAAAGGCCACAGGTGTGGGGGTCACCAGCACTACCTACGCAGCCATACATGTGCCCACCCTCTGCCTACAGACTGCGTCATGGCTAGCGGAACAGGAAATACTTTGACAGAGGCGATCAGCAGTATAGAATCGTGGACACTCAGTGCTCCAAACAACCTCAACAGTCTTTTCAACCTTGCCATTTTACACAAATAATCTGAACCCCAAGAAGGAACAGACCTCTTGCTCCCAATCTTGCACAGCTGATTTATGACTGAGCTGAGACCATAGCTTAGGCCCCTTCCTCCCAGGGCAGACCTTGTCTTGAAACCCTTTCCCACTCCTCACTTCAGGAGTTGTCATAAAGGGAATCTGTGAAATGAAAAATCATATACAGTGCATTTTGATATCTTCATAAGATTCTTCACATCAAAACGTAACAAGCCAAGAAAAATAATCCGTTCTCAAATCGTGCATCCCAATTTAGGGCTCAGAAAAAATAGACACTAAATCATTGTATGCTTTGTTTAATTAAGATGAAGAGTTTAGCAAGTCTATGGGCCTGACATCCTACCAAGCATTGTACATGTGTTATTGATAGAATCTTTCTGATTCTTTCCATTTTACAGTCGGGGGAATTGAGACTTTAAGAGGCTGAGAAATCTGCCCAAAGACTCAAAGTTAGAAAATGATAACAGCCAAGATTTGAATCTATATAGTGTCATTCAGAGCCCCAACATAATAAATATGGTTCCTAGAGCTGAGCTGAGCTTCACCCCTGACTCCCCTCCCAAGAGATAGCAAAGGTCCAGTTCCCAGAAAGCCTTCTCCTGGAAAACCTACCACTGTCCCGGCCTCTAGAGCAGAGTCTCTTATGCAAAACACTATCCTGAGCCCATTTCATGACACATATTTTTTTTCCAGGCTCCAAAACTGCGGTCCTCCTTTATTACACCAATTAGGCAAGAACAGATGGTCGTCTTCTACTTAATAGTTAACCATTCGACATGTATGGAGAAAACTCCTAGAAAGGTTTATTTCAAATATGAAAAGTGCCAGCCCGAAGGAAAGTTATTTGAATAATTCTCCGAGATGGAGGGGGGCAGTTCTAGAGGGAGACTTTCTGCAACTTTAACCAAAATGTCATGGAATGTGTACATTATAATGGCAGAATGTCTTGATCCCAGAAGAGGACACATAAACAGAGGGCGGTTATTGGAATCATCATTTTGACACCTGAAAGGATGACAAGAAACCTTTAACCTACTGATAATCAGTGGAGTGCACTGTCATTGTGAACGCCTCAGCCAGTCTGTGGGATATCACATTAGCAAGCTGGCTGGCCTATTAGAGGCATGTAATTCTTTCATATACTTAGCACTGAAGTGGATAGGATTCAAAACAGCTTCCTGTCTCTGACATGCATCCAAATTTTTAATAGCAGCTAAGTACTTTACTAAGCAATTGAATAAAATAATGCATTCAAGCCCCAGAAAACCCTTTCAGACCTCTTTTTATCTCTGCATTTTACTGATAGAAGATGGATTGCAATTCAAATTTATATACTGGGCACATGATGAGCCATAGATTTCTTTTTTCCTTTGCAAATCTTAAGCATTCCAAACTATTGAAGGAGTTAAGCAATTCTGATCATTTTGAAACTAGCTGTCAGATTTAATCTCTGCTAAGGAGACAGAGGGTAAGTGTACTCTGAAGCTTGTTATATAATTTACAGATTATTTTTGCAATTTATATTCCATCAAATAGGGTATATTAGACTCTCAGAAAGCACGTAATGATCAATTAATTTCAGCAGAGCTATCCTGGTGGCACTTATGGGACAGACATGATTAGACCTTTTTCTAGCTGAGTCCCAAGGTCAAGCCATCAAATATGACTGATTACATTTCCTAATGATTTCTCTATGCCCATTAAAGAGCACTCAACTATTCAGGCTCTCCTTTGATCATGACATTCAAAATTTGCTCTGATGGCTCCTGACAAGCAAAAAATGTATTCTCTAATCTTTAACCATATAAACAATAGCTAACCACTTGTAATTGGGTTTAAATTGATTTCAGGTGGCTTCAGAGAAAAGCAATTTCTACAACAGATTAACCTCTTAATTAAAGGATATTAAGAATACTGTCAGGTGTAGAAATTCTGCTACAGCAGAAAATTATACCTCATTGACATTCATTTATGAAAGAATTGCTGTTCTGTTCCCAGGTAACAGGTTACTTATTTGTGCTTCTTGCTTCACTAGGTCAATGCAAGTCTAGTTTCAGTCTTCAGAATATCAGGGTCTTATAGGGCGAAGATGTGGGGAAAGAGAGGGAGTGTCTGGGGGGGTGACATGAAATATGCCGTTCTCGTACTTACGTCTTCAGAAGTTACTTTTCTCAAGAAATGGGACTTTCTGCAAAACCGGTAGACCACCTTAAATTAGCTGAGGAGTGAGGAAACACAGGTGTCAACCAGCACGTCAAAACAACTAGAAGGTTTCTTCAAGGTGTCCTTCCATGCACGGTAAATAGACACCAGCTCTGTCCTCTGTGTCTTTGCTACTCAGACCAACATCACTTGCGGGGACTGTGAGAGATGCAGGATCTCAAGCCTTTCAGGCCCCACCCCAGATCTATGGAGATAGAATCAACCTGTTTTTCAACAAGATCCCCAGGGAATTCATTTGCGCTCTTAACAGTTTGAGAATGACTGCTCTAAAAGAATGTGCCTGGAGCCCCATGGTCCCAGGCTGTATCCATAAAACATCAAAAATATTTGATTTTTTATATGGAACTGGTTGTTGAGTATCATGGAAACCAAAGTACTTTCTTTGCACTCTTTACTTTTTATCTTCTTCCTTTGAAGATCTTTCTAGCTTCTCATATTTTATATCCTGGCTGTGAACACCCAGGTGAATTCAGTCCCACCCACCCAGGACTGGCCCCGAACACAAGACATATACAGAGTTTCTGACCTGGGCGACCATTGGCTTTAGAAGCAAGCTTCATTCGTCCCTGACCTTGGAAGTTTGCTCTTTTGGTTCTGATACTTTCTTTGGTTCAAGTCCCAGAACTGGTCTCAGTCCCTGTTCTCCCCAGCCTGGGATTTTGTTGCTGCTCTCTGAACTTGCATTTTTGAAAATATTTCCCGGTTAGTCTTATTTATTATTTATTTGTTTGTTTATTTGGAGACAGGGTCTCACTTTGTCACCCAGGCTGGAATGCAAACGTGCAATCACTGCTCACTGCAGCCTTGCCCTCCCGGATTCAAGCTATTCTCCTGCCTCAGCCCCACATCGCCCCCCCCCAACCCACCAAGTAGCTGGGACTACAGACATGTGCTGCCGCGTTTGGCTCATTTTTGTATTTTTTATAGAGATGGGGTTTTGCCGTATTGGCCGGGTTGATCCCAAACTCCTGAGCTCAAGTGATCTGCCCTCCTCAGCCTCCCACAGTGCTAGGATTACAGGCATGAGCCGCCCCACTTAGTCTCAAGATGCCTAGTGGAGGTTTCTGTCCTTACCTGTCTCAACTTAGAGGTGTGCAGCATTCACTTGGACTCCATAGGTGGCTTGTGGTTGTTAAAGAAAGTTGAACAAAAATGCAGCTGTGCTCAGCAGCCAGGTGTCGTTAATAGAATTGGTTGCAGACAGTCTCTCAGGCTTGGTTGCACATTGGAATCCCCCAGGGAGAGTCACATTTTCCAGTGCAAAGGTCCCAGCTCAGATCAATTAAATCAGAATTCCATGTCCTGAGCATAAGTGCTTATTAAAAAATGGTTTGGAAATGCCAGTTTAGAGAAACTTCTGTATCTTGGTGATGCCCATCCGCACGCCCTCCTCTGGGCCTCAGCAGCAGTTCACCTCTTTTATTCTACCTTCTCCTCACCTCCAAAGCATTTCGAGAATAATGAATGAAGAATGTAACCTCTGGGTGTATTCTTAGGGTCGGACAGGAGTGAGGGGTGGGCAAGGAAGAAGCTACATGCATGACCCATCATATTGCTGAAAGCGTGCCAAGAGAAGTGTGCCAGAATGGATATTAAACTGGCCCCAGCATCTCCCAGCTTAAGTTGCACCATTACTACAGAAGAATCATAGAAACAGAGAAAATGGAACGCTAGAAGGCAGGCAGGCAAAACATAAGAGAAGAGAGTTAGTATCACACAGCCCATGATCTTCCCACTTGCAATATTCCAAACAAGAAAAATACCCCCAAACTATTTGTGTCCGTAAGGGGCAGTTCTAAACCTGTCCTAAGCATCCCTGTGTCTTTCGAGGCAAAGCAGAAAGGGCAGCAGGCGTTCTGGTGAAGAGTTCATCTGCCCACGCCCCCAATCAAGGTGAGATGGAGATGGCGGCAGAAGTGCAGTCCACACCAGCGCTCTTGGCCTGGGACCCTCCTCTGGGTGGCTCTGAGCCCGCACTGGAACCTGGTGAGAAGAGCTGCAGAAGGCAGGCTAAAGAAAGGAAACCAGGGTGCTCCTCACATGCTTCCTCTGCTTACTTTTTCTTTCCTGGGTTAGGAATTCACAATCAGTGCCGCCATCTGTTGGGTTCTCTGTGTCTTCCCCAGGCCCTACAGATGAGCAGCACCTGGGGACTTATTAGACATGCAAATGCTCCAGAGGACGGCCCCACCTCAGACCTCCTGAATCAGACACCTTGGAGGTGGGTCCAGCCACCTGTGTCTTCAGAAGCCCTTCAGGAGTTCCTGGTGTGCACTCAAGTTTGAGAACCACTACTTTGTCTCATGCTTCTTAGAGCTGGTTTTTGTGGCCATTTGTTCACTTGGTCTGGAAAGGGGAAGAAACTTTGAAAGTGCTTGTTCTCCTTTCAGACTGCTTATTGTTGATGTGGAACAGCAGCTGGGGTTACTGGCTGTTTCTTCCCAGGTCCCCTCCCTGAACCTCTCATCTTCTGTTTGCAGGCTTCGGGCTGTAGTTTCTGGTCCCTGCAGTCTGGCTTCCTGCACATAACCTTCGCCTGTTGAACCTGAGGCAGCTGCCACTTCCTCCCCGCCTCATTTTATCTACCGGTCTCCAGACCCTGCTTCTCTGCCGAGGCCTCCCCCACTATGCTTCCTTCTCATAAAAGTTGAAGCCCAGCCTCATCCACTAGTCGGCTTGGACTCCCAGATGATGCCAGCTCTGTTCATTCTCTTTACCTGTTTGCCCTCTCCTGGCCTGCTACATTTAGTTAGCAAGCATGCTGCTACTAGCAAATACTTTTGAATGAAAGAATTAAGGACTTTTTGGTTTCCCAAATCCTTCCACCTGCATTATCTCATCGGATCATTGTGACAGTGAAAGTATTATCCCTATTTAACAGTCAATGACACTGAGACCAATCCAGATTACAGTCTAGTCAATAGCAGAGCCATGACTGGAATTCAGGTCTCTGAATCCTGACTTAATGCTCTATTCACTATGCTGCATTCTTAATTCATCTCTTCACAGAAATGCATTTCAGAGTATTTTTCATTCTCCACAAAAGCACACCATTAACAATTCATGCGAGGTAGATCTGTAATCAACATTCGTCTACAGCAAGCACTGGTTTAAGCTGGACAAACTGCAAAGAATGTAGTTCACTTCATTGCATAGGTGCACACCACCAAAAGATTTAGCAGAAGATAAGAGGATGGATGTTTGGGCCACACAGAGATCACCTGCAGCTGTGGTGATTGGTTCCTGGGGTCAAAGAGCTGTTTCTAATCAGCAGAGTTGATTAATGGGTAACTCCTGTAGTAGAGAAATCCAAAGATTTTCAACTCAAACCTCTTATTCGTTTACATTTACCGCTCATGTGTTAGGAAGGTCAGTAATAAATTAGGGCATTTGAAAGCTAGTATGATTTCCTTCAGGGCCCTCTGCTGTCAGCCCAGTCTCTGAATGACAGTGCTTCGCCTGGAGGAGAAGCAACCACCTGCATCTGCTAGCATGGGCCTGCCTGGAGGTTAGAGGCATGATGCCCCTGGCACAGGGCACAACCATTCCCCAGTGTGTGGCGGGGAGTTGAGTTAACCACTCCCCTATCCCAGATTCTGCACTGATGTCTCAACCTCTCAACCCTAGGCCTGTGTCTAAGAGCTTAGATTGCAACATTGACTGCCTGTCGCCTCGGCCTCCATGACTGAGGTCTTGAACTCTGATGCCCACCCTCACCACATCTTTACCTGTATTTTCTGCCTTGTTAGACCTCTGATAAGAGAGCAAACAGATAAGAAGGGCAAACCTCCTCTGGCCTATGGGGACACAAGGCCATGGCCATGCCTTCTGGTTCCAACCACAACTCTACCTTTGTGACTCACACTAACTTCAATCCTGTATCTCATTTCACCACCTGGCCCTCTGGTGCCATGTGCTCTAGATGGTCCATCCCCAAGCCCAGCTGTACATTATTTTGGTCATTTTGTTACCGGTGGAGGGTGTCCAAGTTATTGGCATCTTGAACAAAGAATTGGACAAAATCTCAAACAGAGGAAGGAAAGAACGAAACAAGAAGAGCAGAGATTTGCCAAAAACAAAAGTACACTCCACCGGGTGGGAGTGGGCGGAGCAAGCAGCTGAAGATCACGGTCACAGAATTTTCAGGTGGTTTCCCATCGGTTACTGTGTATACACCCTATGTGAATGAGGTGGTGGCCCACAATCAGTCTGTTTGGTCGCAGGAGAGGACCAATTAGAGGCTGAAGCAAAGTTACAAAGTTAGACTCTATGCAAACATCTGATTAGTTGCAGAAAGTAACCAATCAGAAGCTGAAGGGAAGTTACAAAGTTAAACTCCTATGTAAATGAAGACTTGGCCTGCCACCAGCCTGATTCGTTGCAGGAGGGGACCAATCAGAGATACTTTCAATTTTTTATCTACCACACAGAAAAGGGAGGCGTTGCAAAGGGAGTAGCCTCTGGTCCGTTTGTTACTTGGGTGTGGAACATTAGGGTTTTCCTTTTGATTTAGTCCTA
The DNA here is from genome assembly GCA_028533165.1 of Leontopithecus rosalia. Lineage (NCBI taxonomy): Eukaryota > Metazoa > Chordata > Mammalia > Primates > Cebidae > Leontopithecus > Leontopithecus rosalia. The sequence goes on along the minus strand of CM052652.1, from coordinate 5,777,891 downwards.
GAAAGTCAGCGTGAATCAGCTTTAGGTTCCCTACCTCCAGACCCTATTCTCCTGCCTCAACTTCTGACCTGCGCTTCCTGTGCCCTGGCCCTGAAGGAGCTCTCTCCAGCTCAGCAGATGATCCCGTATGCGCTGGGAGAACTGCCTTGGCTCTAAATTCAGAGCATGGTTGGGGCTTAACAAATGGTGGAAAAAATATATGGAGAATTGAATGGATGGGTGAATAACATTTGGAGAAAGGAACAGGCACAACCAGACTGGCCTCAGCTCTCAAATATCAAGCAAGCTAAGAGGAGCTAATCATTCCTCCCTACAGTCAGATTACCCTGATTAAACAGATACGGAATCCTGGGGATATGTCTCCTCACAAGGGGTGTAAATTCACAGTGACCCTGCATGTTCTCAAGCAAATGACAGTGACAGGGATGATAACGAGTGGATGAAATAGAGAAGTAGAAGAAGGAAGTGGGCAGCATAAAATAGCTTTTAATGAGCACATACTCTGTGCCAGGCACTGTGCTAAACACTAGCACACAACAGCGTACCCAGTCCTTACCTATATAGTAGTGATATTACCCTCATTTACAGGTGTTGAAACTAGTGGAGTCAGAGTTTGGTTCCAAGCCTGCACTCCTAACCTCTTTATTAAGCTCCTTTCCTCAAGGGATGTGAATTCTCTACTGTCAGGCTTTCACACTCATTTGGCTTCAAGAAGTAGTGGCTAGCTTGGCCATCCCCTATCACTGTCATATGTAATGTTTTTACCACCAATACTATTTGGTGTTAGGCAGCATTCGTGTAATCCCATGCAAAGTTGAAAAACTGAGTTCATCAACTAGGCCAAGTAATTTCAGCTCACGTGTCCTGGGAAGAAAACTGGACTTGGGTCTAGTCCCTGCCCCGACCATGTGGCCTTGAAAATCACTCACCCTCTCTGAGTCTGCTCTATACTAGCATTCCATGTCTTCACAGTATTGTTCAAAAATTAAAGGAGCCATTGACGCAGAAGCGCTCTTTGACCGTAAGAACTGCAAAAATAAATATCGTTTCTATGTCATAAAAGAAGTTCAACTCTTTTTTTTTCCACTGAATTCACTAATTACATGCAAGTCATGGAGACAAGATCTTCCATGGCTGGATTCATTCCAACAACGTTTCCAGAAAGGTCGTCACATGGGCCCGGTGCTTTTCTAGATTGTTTTCTTTTTTCAGAGACAAGAAAAAATATGTTTATGACCAAGTAACTTCTGCATCTTCTCACATTTTGGCAGGTATTAGACCTGCTGAGGATTAAATACCTGAAGCTGGACTTGAATAGGTCAGTTAATTAGGATTCAGACAGCCTGGTTTGATTCCACAAACAACAAGTTGTCCTCCACTTCATTGGCTCACGAATGTGTACACATTTGTGTGGCCCGTGGGGCAAGGTCAAATAGCTTTTTCCTGGAGGCCATTTTGTCACATGGAGTCCCTGCAAGAGAGTGTGGATGAGTCACAGCAGATCCATCACCCTTGTAACAAACAGCTCAAATGCATGCTCTGCTGAGCATGAGTCAGGGGACGGGTAGACTTATAGGCAGTCTCCTTTCAGGCTTTCTCTTTTTTTCCGTCTGGCTTCTCTTCCTGAGTTTGTTTTGCCTTTCACTTTTTTTGTAAAATAAATAAATAAATAAATAAATATCCAATTTTGATACTTTCTTCTCAGTGCCTTGGCTAAGAAAGAGACAGGGTGTGTCTTCTCAGAGAAATTTATTCAATATAAGCATGGTGTTTATCTGTTTCTTTTAACTAAATATGTACCAGAAACTTATTTTTGATAGACTTTTTAATTGAGATATAATTCTAGTACCTTACAATTCACTCACTTCAGTCTATGATTCAACAGTTTTAAATACGTTCACAGTTATACAACCATTACCACAATCAATATCAGAACATTTTTATTGCCCCCAAAAGAAAATCTGTCCCATTAGTGGTCACTCCTCATTTCCCCTCAACCACCCAGCCCTGGGCAACCACTAAACTACTTTCTGTCTACATAGATTTGCCTATTCTGGACACTTCATAAAAACAGAATCAATACGTGGCCTTTGGCTTCTTTCACTTAGCGTAATGTTTTCAGGGTTCATCCGTGTTGTAGTTCTCAAAAGCTTCTGTGTCTCTTCAGTTAGGAGCTCAAACTCATGCTGTTTCTTCCCATAGAACTTTATCTGACTCCCTTGGACAAATAATAATAAATAATAAAAATATCCTGTGGCAGATGCTACCTATGCCAGGTACTATACACATAACCTTCACAATAAGCAATAAAGGAGATGTTATGGTCACTATTTTCCAAATTAAGAAACCAAGAAAGGTTATACTAATCATTAGGCTATAGAGCCAATATTCTAACTCCAGTCTCTGACTATAAACCACTCTTCTCCTCTACCCCACATAGTAGGTCTGTCTTGGAAGATGAGTCATAGTTATCACCAGTACTGCCATAAACACCTACAGCACATTTCTCTGAAACCCAGCACTGGCCAGAGCTGTGGCTTTGACTTGCACCAGAGGAGCACAGAGAAGAAGCACATTCAACAGGCAATGCCCTCAAACATAGCCTACGCTGGAGGTGGGGCAGAACCCACAATGGTCAAGACTGCAGGACTCAAGAGTCCAAAGACCTGGCCTCAAACCCCAGACCTGCTTCAAACCTTTTAGTTCCATGCACTTTAGGTAGCTACTTTCTAATTCTTGATTTTCCCCCACAGTAATGAGGAGGATAGTTTCTACCTTGCGGGGCTGTTACAGGGATGAAATAACGGATGAGGGCTTAGCATAGTGCCTGGCACACAGTAAGTACTCGATAGTATTTGCGATTCGTGGTTATTATTACTGCATTAGACAGAGGTGAAATGGCATTTTGTCAGTCATCCAAGAAGCACACATTTATGGTCTCCGCATGTGCACACACACATACAAACACAAACACACCAGTGTAGTTTGAGGGGCGAGCTCCTCCTGTTATCACCTGTAAGGTATCCTGTGCATAAGGGGAAAGGGTTTACATGTAAGAAAGAATAAAGCAGGAGCAGACCTACAACAGTGGACAAGACGACACCCCAAGGACCTGAGTAATGAGCTCTACAGAACCCTGAGCTGTAGGGAAAGGAAGGCGTCCAGGAGGAGAGGCAGCCATGCTGTCATTGGTTTTACAGTGGCAAACTATGGATGGAGAAGCAGCCTTCGGAAAGTTCAGTGAATCTTGCAAAAACTTGACTACCATAGCAGGAGAGTTTGCCAAGTTATGTAATTCCAAGCAAAGCCTTCCTGACCATCCTCACCATGATGTTCAGCTTCTGGCTACACCAAAAGCAGTTGCTGGCAAGAAAATCATTTATTAAAAAAAGGCTTTTTGGCACATGGCAAAAGGCAGAGAAGTAGAAAGAAAACCCTAGAGGAGTTTTTCCTTAACCTTTTATTGACATGATTTTATAGCTTTTGCAAAATGGCATTCGCCAAACTCATTTAAAAGCTTTTAGTTGGAGAAAATAACCTCCTATGAACGTGTTGGGTAAGAACTCTATCCTACAGATATGTGTTCAGACTCACATGAAGATGTTTACTGCATTTTTTTTTTTGAGACAGAGTCTAACTCTGTCGCCCAGGTTGGAGGGCAGTGGCGCAATCTCGGCTCACTGCAATCTCGCCTCCCAGTTTCAAGTGATTCTCCTGCCTCAGCCTCCCACGTAGCTGGGACTACAGGCATCTGCCTCTGTACCTGGCTGATTTTTTTATTTTTGGTAGAGATGGGGTTTCACCATGTTGGCCAGGCTGGTTTCAAACTCCTGGTCTCAGGTGATCCACCCGCCTCGGCCTCCCAAAGTGCTGGGATTACAGGCATGAGCCACCATGCTTGGTCACAGTATTTTTAATCATTGTGAGAAACAACTGAAAGGTCCAAAAACAGGAGAACAGCTGAGCAGAATCTGGCCCAAGCCTCTAACAGCAAACTGTAGAAGTACTGGAGTTAATGGAGTGTGTTCATTTTTACACAGAATGGTGTGCAAAGATGTGATCTGAAAAATATCAGTTCATTAGACAATACATTTAGTGTGTGGTTTCTTAAGAATGTTTAAAGACAGACACGCTCCCCCGTTTGTACAGCTTGCTGTTGGGGCAGAGTCAGGGCTGCTAACGGGTATCAAAAGCTTCTGCTTCTTGCTACCTATGCTTCTACAATTCAAAGCTTAAGGACGTAGATTTGGATGGTTCTTCCCCTTGTACACTCATTTCTTGCTGTTCCTCCTGCCTGCAGGGTCTGCTCCTTCGCTCTCTCAGGACTTGCCCCACAGTTCAGCTTCTCTGGCCATTATCTAAATGTTAACTCCTCCCTCCCTCCTATCTCCCTTCCCCACCTTGCTTTCTTCCTTAGCCTGTGTTAATATCTAACATTCTATATATTTTATTTAATGCCGTCGTCTTTATTATCTGTCTCCCCCAACAAGATGGAAACCATCAGGGCAGGCATTTCTGTCTGTTTCGTTCACTGCTATAATGCTACCCGCTAAAATAGCGTCTGGCATGTCACAGAGACTCAGACATTTGTCAGTCAATTGACTGAAGGCACAAATGTTCATGAGATATTTTTGTAACAAATAAATATATATGTATATGTAAGTTTCTGTGTACAGAGTTCTATGTATGTATGTAAATGTATATGCATATTGGAATAGCTGTTGAAATTATAACCAATGTCGAAGGCAAGTGTAAAGATGTTGGGGCTCCAAGACCAGAGGAGGGCCCGGGAAGAGCGAGCTCCAAACTTGCCTGCGCCTTCCTTACTCTTGTCCTCACTTGGGGTTACTTTTTCTCCTATGGCGATAGTTCTTCAGTGAGCACCAGTATTTACAGAACACAAAAAGTTAAATTAATAAAGACAATGAAGCCATTTCAATACTTTAAGCAGTTGCTGCTTATATGAAGACAGCAGTCTAGCTGCAGTGGCTTATTCCTATAAGGCCAGGACTGTAGGAGGCAGAGGCAAGAGGATTCCTTGAGGCCTGTGTGGGCAACATAGAGATACCCTATCCCTTAAAAAATAAAATTTTTAAAAAGGCCAGGCAGGGTGGCTCACGCCTGTAAACCCAGCACTTTGGGAGGCCAAGGTGGGGAAATCATGAGGTGAGGAGATCGAGACCATCCTGGCCAACATGGTGAAATCCTGTCTTACTAAAAATACAAAACTTAGCTGGGCATGGTGGTACGCGCCTATAGTCCCAGCTACTCGGGAGGCTGAGGCAGGAGAATCACTTGAACCCAGGAGGCGGAGTTGCAGTGAGCCGAGATTGCGCCATTGCATGCCAGTGACAGAGAGACTCCATCTCAAAAATTAATTAATTAATTAATTTTAAAAAATTAGCCAAGTACGGTAGTGCACACCTGCAGTCCCAGCTACTCAGGAAACTGAGACAGGAAAATCACTTCATCCTGGGAGGTCAAGGCTGCAGTGAGCCATGATGGTGCCACTGCACTCCAGCCTGGGTGATAGAGCAAAACCCTGTCTCAAAAAAAAAAAAGGCAGCTCTTGTCTTATATTAACCTTGGAATCCATCTGATCTTATTTCTGGTTGCACCAGCTTAAGAAAATTTTGATTTGTACAGATAAGTACTTGCAAATAGTAACTTTTAAAATAAATAGGCCAGCTTGGGGACCCAGGAAATGATGTAGTTCGCCTGAGATGGCAAGAGAAGCTTTAGCCCCAAAATTTACAAAACATGAGTAGATGTGGCAGCATACATTTGAATTAGCGCATCTCCAGTAAATGAACTTTTACACAAAACAAATTATGCCAGTGTAGCTAATAACAACTTTTTAATAGTTGTATATATATATATATATATATATATATATATATATATATATATATATTTCTTCAATAAATGTGAAGAAATGGCTGTAGTTTATCCAAGCCACAGTGGATAGAAGGGGTGTGTGTTGGGTGGGGGTGGGGATGGGAGTTTCTGCAGGTCAGCACATTTCAGAAGTCCCATCTCCACCGCCACCCAACACACACCCTCTCAAAAGAGAGAGGATGGTGCTGCCAGGTCAAAGGGGTGGCAGCAGTTGCTATCCTCTGGATAGTTTCACAGGTTTTGCTTGGTGATGGCCATTTGGGATCAATATCAGCCATCTCTCTCTAGCCTCCTTGAACACTGCAAGAAACATGAGGAGCTTCCATCCCTGAACCTGGCTCTCACGTAGAACTTGGTACCCTCACTGAAGCCACTATCTTAATCAATGCTTGTTGGATCTTTCAAGCAATATTTTTAATAAATCCATCCTTACTAATGTAGATCCCACATAATATGGTTCAACATAGAATGAACCCAAAAGAACGCCCAAATTCCTTGCCTGGATCTCCAAACCCGGGCTTTTGCCTTACTATTCCGTGTCTTCGCATCACTTACCCCCCTCGCAAGACTCCGAGCTTTCTCTCTTGCCACCTGGTCTTTGTTCTCTGTTCCTCCTTGTAGGGCTCTTTCCTGGCTATTTCCATCATTCACTTCTCATTCTGAACGGCTCCTTTTGGAAAGGTCATCCCACGATTGCCTTGGCTGTCCCAGCAGGCTCTCTCTCCCACATCAGTGTTTTTGCTGTTGTTCCTGGCATATCTCAGAGTCTTTCAATATCTTGCCTGTCGATTTCTCTATTTGGGTATTATGGGTCTCCATTCACTAAAATCAAAGCTTTGTGATGACAGAGCCTTTGTCTTTCTTACCTCTGTATTCCTAATGCCTAGCACATAGTTGGTGTTTGGTAAGTATCTGCTGAATACCTGAGTGAATGAATGAATGAATGAGAAGTACCTGTGATCTGACATAGTATGGAGAACACAAAAGATCGTGCCAAGAACTACTAATTGAGAACACAGGGTCTACGCAGCCACACATGAGAGAAAGCTTCAGGGTCAACAGACAGAGACAGAAGCAATTTGGGGAACCATAAATAATTAGAAGCAGGATTTTTGTTCAGCGAATAATGGAAGAATTCACCCCTCTATACAAGATCAATACAGGATCAATCTAGAGGCAGTCTGTACCAGGAAAGGCTTACATCCATTAAAATAAAGTTAGGAAAAGGATTCAAATGTTTGGAGAAATATTCTTACAACTTGGCAGGTCCTTCATCTCTGGGCCTACCCGTGAGTCCATGGGGATCAGGCTAAGGTCTTTGGGAAACAGCCTAGATAGAATCCAGAAGTGAATTAAACCAGAGCTCTTTTGTTTTGATCCCTCCAAAGATATGAAAGTCAACAACTGGTGCTAAGGATCAGGGTGAGCTGACTTAGGTTGGGGTGAGAGGGCGGCCCCGGGCAGGGAGACAGTGGGAAACAGAGACCAAAGAAGGGGAGCAGACATGTGTCACCATGATGGTGTTTGAAGGCGCACTGGGGAGGAGAGCACCCCGTCTCCAAAGCACGCGTGTGTGATGGGCTCTGGTCCACAGCAAAGCACTCTCCACCCCACACACGCCACACATTTCCACCCTCCTGCATTTGCACTTGCTCTTTCCACTTCATTGGAATACCCTCTCCATGTTTTACCTGGCACACTCCAGCTCACTCTTCACAAGCCAACTCACATGCCAACACAGTTGTGAGCCCACACAGCACCCCATGGCATCCAAGGCGGGGTCCCTGTCCTTGCCACGCTGTGGGGTCTATTCTGTCCCTGAATCAATCATGGCGTTTGTACCGTCAAGGAGTCTGCATGGGTGAGGGCAGTGGGAGGATCTTGCCCAGACCACGTCTCCCCAAGCTCACTCCCGGGGCAGACAGGCTGGCATGGTGAGAAGCCGCAGTAGTCAGAGCCACACTGAGCTCATGTCTTAGTCACTGCCCTTCACGTCCAGAATGGACAATCCCCACTGCCTGATGTTGAGGCCCAGGCCAGGTGCCTGACATGTGACAAATTGTGCTTTTTCAGGTTGAGCTTACACCACCCATTAGCTGGTCTGTGGGAGTTGCCAATGTTTGTGGAGTCTGGAGTTTCTCCTACCTACACCTGGAGTTCGGGGTTCCCCATCACATTGACTCAAAAACAATGCCCTCCAGTTCTCATTGCCAGAGCCTTCCCTCTACCCTGTGGCTTCTCTCGGCCAGCCAGTCATTCAGTCAACACCTAACACTGAACAGGGAGGGCGCAGGGCTAGACTTGGGAGGGCTGGACAGAGAAGACAGCAGGCAGGGAACGTGGCTCTGCTGACTTCCACCTGGACAGCTGGTGACTGGCCCAACAGTCGGTGAAAGACCCACGCAGTCCACGCAGCCTTGCAGGAGTGAGGGAGAGTAAACACGCTTTAGATCAGACAAATGAGAAAATGGAGGTAGGGATCATTATGAGTTGAAATATTACATAAATTCCCAAAATCCGAGTTTCCAGTTTCTCTCAGAGGCACATAGAAATATACGGTGGTCCCATGAAAACTGTATTTGTGTGATATGTATGCCACAGATGTAGTGGTGAGATTTCAGGCATGTGATGATCATGGCCAGTGGGAAGCCCTTGCATTTCACAGTCTGGCAGGCCTGAGTCTAACTCCTGCTTCTTTGGCACCATTCGTTCTGCGTGACCCAAGGCAAATCACGCCATCTCTACACATGCATTTTATCACCTGTAAAATGAGTTTATGGTTAGTTTTTAGGAGGAGCAAATCAAATGCGTGTCTTGCGGTTGGCACCATATCTCACCCCTTGCAGACACTGGGAACAGTGTTTCTGAAATACATCCTATTGAATTTCCAAGGCTTATCGTCCCAAGCAAGGGTAAAGTTAATTCCACCTAGACTAAAGAAGGTCATAAAGTAGAAATGCACAAATAAATCAGTAGAAATCTTCCATCAAGTGGGAAAAGAGGGTAATTGGACATTAGGGAGTGTTCCTTCCAGCTAGAAGGGAAGTAGAAGAGGGAGGCAGGAACAGCAGGGAGGACGGGACACTCACTGGTCAGCCCTGAGGAGGGCCGTACATCTCTTCATCCACCAGCCCCCAAGTGAATCTTGAGGGGAGTGAGGAGCGGGGGTAGTAGGGAGAGACCCTCTACAAGTTTAGGAAATGACCATAATGCTGATGTCAGGGCCCTCTTTCCTTGAGCACAATCAGAAAGAGTAAGACTTTTGTGAAAGGCCGGTTAGGATTCAGGGCAGCCAGCAGGGCGAGGGAGCAGATGGAGACACACAGACCTAGGAAGGGCACAGAAGCCACCTCCTGACCCTCACATGATAGAGGCAGATGGGGAGAATGTGGCTGAAGGTCTCCCAGCCTCCAGGGCCCTCAGTGATGCTGCAAAGACCAGAATACTAGAAGGGGCAGAAGGTCAGGAACGAGAGGCTTATAGATCCACGGCCCTCTGGACAGAAGCAGGGGCTCAGTCCATACACACCCACAGCAGCCCTCACAGATACCTGTGTAGGATGGCCACCCCCAGGCAGGAGGAGGACTGTCTCAGGAGAAACCAGCAAGCACCTGGGATACCCTGAAGGACTTGTTCCTGCCATGATAGCGCTATACAGGCTTCTCTTTAGACACGGGCACCATCAGAAGAAGAGAATGAAATGAAGGGTAATAAAATCCGCAAAGACTATCAGCTTCCCCAAATAAACTATGGTAGGTAACCTACAAGAGGCTATTAGAAATAGAGACAGAATTACATTAAACTGGAAAATTTAAGTGTTCTCTCCGGTCCTCAACTGCCTTCTGCGACTGAGAAATTAGGCTTTGAGAGAAAAATCAAAGCACATTTTAATTCCTTGCAAATCTGAGTACTGATGAGTAAATTTCAATGCTCAATTATTAGTATTATTACTATTATTCTATATAATAATGGTAATTATGATAATATTTGACCATTTTAACACATAAAATGGCAGTTTCCAAAGGTTCAAATGAATAATATTAATTGCTACCTTTTTGAAACCAAGGTGTGGACAAAGGGGAGCTCCCTTCCCTCTGATACAGGGAAAACCGTGTCTGAAGGCAGGGCAGGGGCCTCGAGCGGGTCTGAGAGGCCAGGAGGTTAATGCTTCGGTACATCTCTGCCTAGAACTCTTTTCTGCTTGTACCCATTTCCCCCTTTTCCACCATTTCTTCACCTGAATGACCATATTCAGAAATAGGGAAATCAAGCAGTGTGTTTATACGCTTGGAGTCATTTCCGACAAATGAGAAGAAGGGCTTCTTTATGCAGAAAAGCCTTACTTAATAGCAGTGGTGCTTTCTGCTCTCAGAAGTAGCTCAGGCTGGATATCGTTGGAAAACACCAAGTGAGTCACTGACAACCGCATCCTCTGAGGCCAATCTCACAGTTTCCAACTTTGTTTTCTACGTATTTGAAGTTTGTGAAATAGTCAGTATACATACAGGCACCGTAAGAGCATATTGCTGATCTAGAACGGAACTATTAGATGAGTCTAGCCTCTTTCTGGGCTCCCCGTCTCCCTGTCAACTGGGAACAAGCTGGCCCAGGACTCCCTAGCTCCCCAGCAGTCATGACACAGTCTCATGGTTAGAACAGGATTCAGCAATCCTGAGCCCACATCTCCACACAGACTCCAGTGTGAGAATTCCGCCTACATACTTCCCTTGAGCAAGGACACAGTCTCAGCTTAAGCACCTCGGGCCACAGGGAGCCCCACTTCTTCTCCTTCCATTGTTTAAGAATGTTATTCCTTACGTCAAATCACAATGTGACAATACGCACAGATGCTAGCATGGGTTTTGGAGCTGGAGAGCTACAGTGTCTAATCCAGGCTCTCCCTGTTGCTGGCTGTGTGACCACGGGCAAAGGCATAACCTCTTTGTGTCTCAGTTTCTTGTTTACTAACAGGTAGTAGGAGGATGCAGTCGTTACTTACTTTGGAGAACTATGGAGAGGGCTGATTGAAGAACTGCTTGTGAAGTATAGCCAGGTCCTGGAAATACTATCTACTCAATTAATGCCATACATTAAAATATCATCACAGTTATTGGTGCAGTTCTGCCTTCCAGGGTGACAAAGAACATGCCCAATACTCTCTTCCACTTTAAATAGTTAAAGCCAGCAGTTATGGGTCTTCTAGCTGCACCTGGAAAGGTTCAAGTTCTGTTCTTGTGCCTCTTGTAACAACCTCCAGTTGTTACAGAAACATCCCTCCAAGCCCAGATGACCTACCTTTGTCTTGAGTAGGACATTCTAGAGGTCCAGTTCTCCTGTGACTTGGAGGACATTCTCTGGCTGCTCCTTCCTCTTCAGACCCCAGTCTATCCTTGCTTTTCTCTCCTCTCTGACAGTTCCCTAACTCCCACCCAGTGCGTGGCTGGCCAGGCCTTAGCTGGAATTAGGTACTTTGGTTTCATGGTGTGTATTGCCATCCATCCGCATGCAGATATCAAAGACCAGTGGAGTACGGCACGTGCGCGGGGACTGACTTCGGTGAGTAACCACGGGGTGCCTGGAAATGCCTATCATCGTGGTAGCTGGGATCATCATGACAAAGTCCATCAAAATGTCTCATCTGGGGATGTTTCTAGATCACATGTAGATCTAGTTTCCTCGTGAATGAAACTGGAAAAGCGCCTGAGCTAACCTTGTCCCTTGTCTTTGAAGATGGGTTTAACACAGGTTTTATAGCCAAGCTGGGTTGGTGGCCAGTTCTTGAAAAGGCCCAGGGCTCTGCGAAAAGACCCCAGCCTCTGCTTCTGAACTGGGACTACACAGGGTTGCCTGGGATCTCCAGCACAAAGCTAACCATGTAGCCGAGACGACTTCAAGCTACTCCATGATGAAACACCAGGTTCCACCTGTTCAGAGTGGGATGAACAAGGACCAGCTTTGTGGGAGCAGGAGGAGCTGTCAGGAGTCAGAGCATGCCATCGTCATCACACACCTCCCTGGCTTCCACAAGTGCTATTAAAACACACACATTTCCCCTGTCTGTGTGTATGTGTTGCAATGGATGTCAAGCAGCAAGATTTTATCTCTGTCTCAAGACAATTTATTAACGAGCACAGTGCTGGCACCCTGGCATGATACTTTGAAATGCCAGCTGCGGCTGTGGGCCAATTTAACCACAGTCTGGAAGCCCAATTTAAAGAGATCCATCTATGACTTATAAAGGAAAGTTTATACTGCTCTCCTTCGGCATCATAGCCCTTAGAGCAAAGTACACATAAAGAGAGCTGGTGACAGGCAGAATGCCACAAACTACTGGCCCAGTGGTTCAGAAAGGAGACCAGAACTCGAAGACAAATCCCAGGGAATGACTTCTAGTTAGTCATCCTTTGCTGACTGACTTTAGAAATTATGGGAGGAGTGGAAGAGGAAGCGGAGGATGTTGTAAGATGTGGTCCCTGCCTGACTTCATCTTGCCTTCCCTGGTCTCCTCTTGTGCACCTAATACACCAGCCTTCTGCCTGTGCCTTCAGCTCCCCAGCTCTTCCCTACCTCAGGACCTTGGCATTTTCCAGTTTTTTCTAGAATATTCTTTCCTCACTTAACTGTCACCTCCTCAGAAAGACTTTCCTTGACTACATTATATAAAGCAAACTTCATGCCCTAGTTGTTCTCTCTCTCTCTCATCCTCCTTCACAGCACTCCCCTAACTTGTAATTAGGTTGTTTATTTATTTGTTTATTATCTGTCTCTCCTGACTAGAACGTAAATGCTGTAAAACAAGAAATCTGGTTTTATACCCCAGCGCCTTATACATAGAAAGTACTCAATGAACATTGAATGAATGAATGATATTAGCATAATCTTTTAAGATTCTTAATGAGAGGAGAAAAAAACCTTTTCTTGATTTCCAAGTAGGGAGAGATGAGGAAATAAAGCAGCAAATAGAAGAATTGTTAGCCGCCAATTAGCTGAGATTGAAACAACCAGAAAAGCAAAAATCTGAATGCGTCATTATAAAATGCAAACAAAGGCAATTTGCAAATAGGCACAGAATGAGGTGCATGAAGCAGACGGATCATAAAGTACTGAGGATGGCTACCTCCTACTCCAAGACCTGTGCCCAGCTCCTGCTTCTAAGGACAGCATGACTTTTCAGCCCTTCCTAAGAACCCTTCAACCAGAAACACTTCAAATGAGAGTACAAGAGTCTCGCTGACACCAAGCGCCAGCAAGTCCTTGTCATGTACAGCATCTGGGCAGAAGTAAGAACATCTGTTCCCAGCACGAGCCTTATTAGCTTCATCACTTGGCTTTCAACCGAAAAAATGTACAATTATGATACATGGGTTTAATTGGCGGCAAGGTAGCAACTCGCTCTGCAGGCGGTGCGCTCAGGAACAGGCGTGGCTATGGGGGGAGCACCCAGGCCCCAGAGGGCAAGACACACCCGCCAGCAACAGCCCCATTACCTGGAGGCAACCTGGCAGCCACCCCAGGTTCTAGAGACAGAGGGAAGCTGGGGACTGGAAGGAAGAGAGAGTGAGACAAAAGAGGGAGAACGGAAGAGGCAGAGGGAGGAGAGAAGGAGAGAAAGTAAATGGGAGGCTTGAAAGTGAAGCCACAAAGACCCGAGCCAGACATAGAAGTGAGGGTGAGGGAGCAGGGCAGAGAGAGAGAGAAAGCAGCTCTGCCTGGCAAATGGCAGCACGGGATGTCTCATGCACTAAAGCAGGGCTGCCTGGGTCTGCACCTCATCTCCACCACTTCCCTGATGTGTGCACTCGGGCGAGCTGCCTCATCGCTTTGCGCCTGAGTTCTCTCAACCCCTGAGGGGAAAATCACAGCACCTGCCTCGAGGGTTGGTGTGAGGGGTAGGTGTTACTCTGCATACGGCACTTGAGCAGTACCTGACGTGGAGCAAGCTGCCATCATATCATCATATCATCATCATCATCGCTACTGCTCCTGTCATCATTACTTGTAAGACCGATTCAAATACTCCTTAGAGCATGATGAACTAGGTACCGGTATTATCCCCATGCCACGCAGCAAGCATGTAGAAGTGAAAAGCTGGGCCTTAGCAGTCTGCCTCTGGAGCCCATGCTCCTTACCATCTCCCAGGCAGGACCCATCACCCTTGAGCTTGTTACTGCCATAATAAAAACAACAGAAGCCACTCAGACTAAAGCTTATGTCTGGGTTTGTTACATGGAAGGCCAAGAGCAGTCTCCTTCCCTGGGCCTTCTTATTACAGGTAGCACTCCCTACAGCTAAGGAACCAGGACTGAAATTAAGGAGACGGGGGTTTGAATCCCAGCTCCACACTCAAGAGCAGTGGGCATGCCTGCCTCCTGAGCCTGCTGCTCTCTGCTGGAACCAGAATGAGAACTCTACGTCTGTGGTAAAGATCCAGCAGGGCTGTGGAAGTGGAGCTCTCCCAGTGTCTGGCACTCAGCATATCATAGCTCTAGCATCAGCACAAGACAGCGCGTTCCCTGTGAAAGCTGAGAAATGCTGGCAAGAGGAGATAGGCAGATAAAAGAGGGAGGTTGGAGGGAAGCTTCAGCAGACCGCAGACAAGGAAGCAGCATCAGAGTGGGTGATGTGGTGGGGATGGAGGCCGTGGGGGTGGAGGCCGTGGGGATGGAGGCCGTGGGAATGCAGGTCTCAGCGGAGCAAGGTGGGCTCTAGAGAAACAGGGAAGAGCTGACCTCCTCCTGGAAGCGAAGAACCCTGCTCACCTCAGCACTCCAGGGTCTCTCCCAATTACACGATGGATGTTCCTGATGGCAAAATGAAGCTTTAACAAAAGGCTGAATGATGTACAAAATTCCCTACATGAGAGGTCAGGGGTTTACACCTCTTAAGAGGGCTTCTTACAAAACTGTTAAATGTTACAGCAGGTACATAAAGTGGGGGTACCTTACTAACAACCAAAGCCAATCCGATTACGCAGAAAAGTTCGTAGTCAACAGACTCCAGCAGAACCGAGGAGTTGCTGTTTGTATTTCTGTGAGGTCCTTCGTCCTGGAAGAGGCCGTCTTGGTGTTTGAATCACTGAGTGCTGGCACGTGAATGCAGTTTCATCTTGGCCGAGTTGCCTAGCCTCTCTGAGTCTCACGTCGCTTCCATCCGTGAAAGAAGCATGAGACAGAGCCCACCTCCCAGGTGGATAGAAACATTAAACAGAGCATTGCGGGAAGAGGTCACATGATGCCTAGCAGGTGGAGAGAAGGCATCCGTGTGAGCTCATGGGGTTACCGCCGCTCGCAATATCATTTGGCAATGGCAAACGATGGAGTGCTGCGATGTGGCTTAAGAGTCAACAAATCTAATTTCTGGAAATTAGTCAAGGAGAACAGTCAATAACATCAACTCCTCCCTCTGCCTCTTGCACCATCGGCACCAATCGCAAGTCCTCTCAGCTCCACTTTATGAGAACTCCTATGTTCCACTGTTCGCTCCCTCCTCGCTCACTGACCTCATTTGGTTCTCATCTCCCACGGGGTCTACCTCAACCAACTGCAAGGGCCTCTGCAGACTTTCTTGCCTCTAATCCATTTAATCCCTTTTTCACATAGAAGCTGTGTAGCCCCTTTCTGAAGTCTCAGTTTGTATTAAAAATGGATTCATCCATGTTTTAAGATTCTACTGCATAGTATAATCCACTTGTTTTACGTCTTAAAAATCATATTTAAATTGCTTACCATTTGGTTAAAGCGACATTCCCAAAACTTCCAACAGTTTCTCTAGCCGGCTCTGTAGCTAGTGCATGTTGGGGGCTCAGTAAATGTCTGTGGACTTGCACTGTAGATATAAATTTCCTAAGTAAAGTAGAAATTCATATGCAAACGATGATAACTGGGAAGTGAGGAGGGTGAGGTGATGCCTGTATTATTTTTTAATTTCCCAAGTATAGGGACAAGTATTTTCTAAGAGTCTTATCATTTAATACATATGTTTAAGATAAGAAGGTGCATGGGAATACTGCCTAGACACACACGTGGCAGAGCATCCTTCCGTTGCTACCTGTGTCTGCTGTTTGCAAAGCCCACTGCTGCTTCTGAGCAGTGTTTCTTCACCAGCGAGGAACAAGTCCCCCAGACTCTGAGATCACATGCCGCCCAAGGACACAACATGAAGGAACAACGACCACTGAAGTCAGGGAGCTATGCTACTCCCAGGATCAAGCAGCAGCCAAGCCCTAGTCCTGCTGTCTGGAGTCAAGCGGAACACAGGCAGGGTGAGCTGGGGGCTCTGGTGTCACGTCTCCACTTCCCCTTTGCTCTTCTTGGCATTCTCATTGGTAAAACAAAAGGAATGGTCCACCAGCAGCTGCTCAAAGCAGTGGACTGGCTCAGTCATGATTGGCTAGCAGTTTCTTTTCTTTTTTTTTTTTTTTTTTGAGACGGAGTTTCGCTGTTGTTACCCAGGCTGGAGTGCAATGGCGCGATCTCGGCTCACCGCAACCTCCGCCTCCTGGGTTCAGGCAATTCTCCTGCCTCAGCCTCCTGAGTAGCTGGGATTACAGGCACGTGCCACCATGCCCAGCTAATTTTTCCTATTTTTTTTTTTTTTAGTAGAGACGGGGTTTTACCATGTTGACCAGGATGGTCTCGATCTCTTGACCTCGTGATCCACCCGCCTCAGCCTCCCAAAGTGCTGGGATTACAGGCGTGAGCCACCGCGCCTGGCCAGCAGTTTCGAAACACAGAACGATATTGCTGAGACCAATGCCAAGAAGCAGGGTTCGTCCTTCTCCCCCGTGGGTGAGAAAAGAGAGCATCGGGTTTGTGGGATTCAGTGTGGCAAGCAGTGATTTATTTGCTCTTAGCAACCACGGCTGAAGCTCAGTGACATCTGTAAGCTGAAGATTATCATCAAGCGTGTGTTTTATTCAACTGTTTGCCCTCAGGGTGCTGCAGGTTTGGTTGACAGCTCCCAATCCGCCCTGCACTGACGAGGGGCCTGGGCTCCAGGTAGGCACAGGCACACATGGCACGCCTATTCTGCATCTAGTTTTTGTGGCTCCTCATCACCAGGTAAGAGCGTCTCACAAACCTTAGTCATCACCCCCCTTCTCAGAGCGCCACTGCCTCAAGGAAGATGCTTTTCCGGTTCTTGAAAGCACCATCTTCCGCGTTTTTCAATTGCGTTCCTGTTTGCGGTTGAAGAGCCGATAAGGCAGAAGGATGAGGGAATCAGCCTGACCGAGAGGGAAAAACCATCCACACGCTCCCTGCATAGCTCCTGGCACAGGCTGAGCCTCCTGCAGATGACAGGTGAATGCCAGTCACGCTCACTTCTGCCGTGTGGCGCAGGACTCTGGACAGATCTGCACGACAATTTCCTCAGCTCTGGTAGCCTCTCTCAGGGTCCTGGGCCGTAAGACTATTGCTCAGGTCTCAGTAACACACAAAAATCAAAAACAAGCAATCCAACAAAAAAGACGATTAATAGGAAAAGCGCTGGCGTGGGGTAACTGAATTGATACCCTAGTTCTTGCATCGGCTGAGGGGCCCTGGGCAAGTTATCAGACCTCTCGCCCTTCAGTTTTCTTGTCTGAAAAAGAGAGGGCATAACTGTACAAATCTCATAGAAGGTACAGTGAGGATTACATGAGATAATTCATGAGAGTTCACGTAAATTCACAGCATAATATCTGATACCTAGTAGGTGCTTAATAAATATTGTGTGTCAGGGAGGGGAGCACCACACACGGGGGGCTGTTGGGGGTGAGGGGTAAGGAGAGGGGGAGCATTAGGACAAATACCGAATGCATGGGGTGTTCACAGCCTGGATGATGGGTTAATATGTGCAGCAAACCACCATGGCACATGCATACCTGTGTCACAAACCTGCACGTTCTGTACATGTATCCCAGAACTTAAAGTAAAATTTTAAAAAAAGAAAATATTTTTTAAAATTATGTGGCATTAGTCTTAGTACCTTGTTTCAAAACTATCAGTCAAGAAATGCACAAAGAAGGGACATATTTCAGATTACATCCACTGTCACTCAACTTTCAGTATATATAGTCACTTACGCAGGAAAAGACCCTCATCCCTTCCCTGTTTTCCCTCCCTCACTCCCCACCCAGTATGCCTGCTCTCACCTCTGACCCCTGTGCTGATTCCAGGGCCATGGACAGTCTTGACCTTCATTCCTCCCTAGACAGTTCCTTAAGGGCAGGGACCATGGCTTTCCTAACTTAGTATTCTTTCTAGAGTGTGGGTCTTCAACTTAGGAGGACCTTCCCACTCTTTTCTGAGTTGAACACTTGCCTTAACTCTGGCAACTTAAAAAAATGAACCATTGATTTCATGAGCTGAGATCTTTGAAGATTTTCAAAGACTCAGAACCACTTCCCAGTCAAAGAAGTTCAAAGAATGAATTCATCAACTGGCTTATTCTGCTCAAGCATCATTTCCACTTCAGTCAGGAGAGGCCAGGGAAAGGTTGCTTACTGGGGAGTTTTCACCTCTTCACAGACTGTCTGATATCAGAGGAAGGGAACTTCCCCATAGCGTTCCCACTTTAGAACACTGGGACACCATCAACATAAAACTCTCCCTCCCTATGGGCCTTGAGTGGACACAATTCTTGCCCCTACAGCGAGGGACCATGTGGCATGGAGCAGTAAGCTGGCTTGTGCCACAAGACCCTGTGTGGGGAAGCCTGGTGCCACATCCTGGAACTGTTTTCTTCCTGCATTGAGATGTGTGGGATCCTGTTAGACCGAAAGAACAAATCAAATCTTCTCTAGGGAGGTCTCACTCCCTGTGCTTCATGACTCCTTCCAGATTCTCTTTTTCCCTTATGTATTACGAGTTATAATTTACCCTCAGGTTTTAAAAACCCAAGCCTTGGATCTGATACTACCTAAATGTCAAGTCATGTCATTAATGTCATTAATGATGATGTAGAGTCCTAACACCAGCACCAGAAAGGCAATGAACGAGTAAGAGTTAAGAAAACTCCCCACCATACAGTAATTAAGAAAGCCAGGCTCTGAAATCATTATTTTGAAAGAAGCCATTTTCTGCAGTGACATAAAATTTCACAGGCTGTTCTGGGCCTCCAGATAGGACCCACGTAATAAAGCTTCTCTGCCAAACCAGCAGGAAAACAGGGAAGTCAGACAGCCACGGGTCAGAGCCCATAGACACAGGATGGAAAACTCCAGAGAGCCCACCTCTAAGATGTGAAGCCACGGATCGCCAGGCAGCCTGTTAGACACAGGAAAGCTGTCATCATCTTTACTAAATAGGGAGGACATAACTTCCCTCCCCTCCAGGCCATAGAAAACTCAAACTCCTTACAAGTGTTCTTGAGATTCACAAACAAAATTATTAAGCACTATGAAAATGAATGCCTGCAGATCTTATAAACAAACTAGAAGCTAGCCTCACGGCTGCTCCGATATGAAAGCATTTAGGCAAAGCCGGGAACTGAAGATATGAGCAGGTGTGGGTCAGACCCTGGTGCTCGAAATAAACATTCTGCCCCAGAAGCTCTGGACTGGAACGGAGGGACCCAAGTTCTCTGAAAGGGCAAAGCTGCCACAGCCCAACAGCTCAAGCAGTTTGCTTTCAATTATCCACCCCCTGTGTAATTTCAGGAAAATTTGTTCCGTAAATTACAGATTTTCTTGACACTTAGCAAAAAACAGTTGTCCAACAGTGATTCTATGGCCAAGTCAACCTGTCATCTTTATTCTTGGCCTTTTCCTCCCCTCGTACAGAAAAGAAAAAGGATCCAGATATTTTCCAAGAGAAAATAAACTCCTAAAGCTGAAAGATTTGAGTTTTCGAGTTTGGTTAAAACGCTGAGTCCAAGAAGGGGGTTCTCAAGTTGGCACAGTGCTTCCCACCCACATCCCTACTAAATCACCACCAACTCCAGCGGCTGTGACTCAGAGAATGTGTGAACCCAAGCCTTGTCTCATAAACAGCGTTTCCAGACCCCGCGGTCTCCATTCCTTGCTAGCGCAGTGCAACTCGGGGTCGGGGCAAATAAGGTAAGAAGACCATTTGAGTTCAACTTCTGAAGCTGTTCTTTTCTCTGCTAAAGTTTAGGTAGAAGCCAAAAGAGCTGTTTTCTCTATTGTCTCACACTAAACTGCTGACAACTAAGAAGTACGAGCACCTGGCACAATTTCAAACTCCAACAGTAAGCAAACCGCACGAGGAGATTGTTTTGTGTTGCTTTGCTGTGGCTCTCCTTTTTCCAATGTGGGATGTTCCAGAAAGCTGTGGACACTCTGTCGATGTCTACCCCCAGCAGTCCATGGAGCACATCCAGGAATAGGTGTCCTCTCTCCCCTAGGACGGGCCCATGGTGACCCACCTGCTCCAGGAACTGTGACTGGAATACATTATCGAGACATATGAGAGACAAGAATGACTGAAAACCTTAGCAGGAGTGGAGAGGCATGAGACAGAGATGAGAAGTTGCTACCTCCCCTCTCTTTTTTCTTTTTTTTTTTGAGACGGAGTCTCGCTGTGTCACCCAGGCTGGAGTGTGGTGGCACCATCTCAGCTCACAGCAACCTCTGCCTCCCAGGTTCAAGTGATTCTCCAGCCTCACCCTCCCAAGTAGCTGGGATTACAGGTGCCCACCACCACACCTGGCTATTTTTTTTTGTATTTCTAGTAGATATGGGGTTTCACTACGTTGGTCAGGCTGGTCTCGAACTCCTGACCTCAGGTGATCCACCCACCTTGACTTCCCGAAGTGCTGGGATAACAGGCGTGAGCCACTGCGCCCAGCCTCCCCTCTCTTTCTTTAACCTCCATTCTCTCTCAACACCTAGGGCTATAGTGCTTTGTTTCTACTCCTGTCACTCATTCACTCAACATTACACCTTCCTTCTACCCTCCCTGGTCTGTTTCCCCCATGACACAGGCCTCTTCCTTTCCCTGTCTTCCACCAGAACCTCCTGTGGTATGCGCCATCTCCTCTGGGCTCTGTCATACTCAGCGACAACCAAGTTATCTGATGGAATAATTTCTGCTAATGCTCCAAGAGAAAATATACGCCTGTTGGGTTCCTTCTGGAGAAGACGGGATTTTTAAGTTTGTATGACCAAGGTCTGGGATTCTAAAGGGGCTGGACAAGATTAGTCAGGTAACAGAAAGCCAACTGAAATGCATTTGAATGAAAGGAGGGGTGACTTGGCTTATGTGACTGTGAAGGGCGGGGTGGAGCAGCTGTCCGGAGGACCCTGTCCGGACCTTCGTGACTCCCATCACAGCTCTTGCTGGTGTCTTGTCCAGTTCTTAGGAGCTTTTCCACTTAGCTGGGGCCAGAGCCACACGTCCTTATAGCACCCATCTTTCCTGGAGTCTGGCAGGAAGGACTTTCATTGGCAAGGCTTGAATCACATGCTCATCCCTGGACCCATTCCTGTGGCCAGGAGACTTAGCCTGCGTTCTCATCTGCTACGGTTGCTGTAACAAATTATCACTGGCTTAGTGGCTTACAACAAAACGCGTTTATTACCTTAGGGTTCTGAAGGTTGGAGACAATTAGGGTCTTCCTAGACTAAAATCCAGGTGTCGGAAGGCTGCATTCCTTTTTCGAGCAGAAACCTGTCTGCTTGTATATTCAGTTTGTTAGTAGAATTCAGTTCCTTGCACTCGTAGGACTGAGATTCTGGTTTCCTTGCTTGCCCCCACCTGTGGACCATTCCCACCTTCTCGAAGGGTTTACATTCCTTGGTTTCTCGCCTTTTCTTCTAGCTTTTTAAAGCCAGCAGTGGTGAGTCAAGTGTTCCTCATGCTTCAAATCTCTCCTGCTTCTTTTTCTGTGATCCTTCTGCTTTTCTCTTCCAGGTTCAGGAACCCAGGTGATTATTTTGGGCCCAACTAGATAATCCAGGAGGATCTCCCATCTGAAACTCCACAACCCTCATTCCATTTACCAAGTCCCTTTTGCCGTGTAATGACAATGTATACCTAAATGGCATACTCATGTAAATGGCAATGAATCTGTAAAACATGCTCAAGGATTCTAAGGATAGAACATGACCTTTTGGGAGGGAGCATTATGTGAATACCGCAGCCAGAGTTTGGTCGAATAGCCACCAGGGAAGCCAGGGCAGGGCTGGTGTGACTGACAGCTCCAAACGGACCATGTGGAAAGTGGGGGAAGGGGCAACTCCCCAGTGAAGGATAGGATGCTATCAGCAGGAAAAAGAAGAGAAAAGATGTCTCCTTCAAGGCAGGTTGGGCCTTACTACACATTTAAGGCACTGATCAAAGGTATTAGTGGGCTCTTTAGTTAGGAAATTTAATATTCCCAATGGCAAGTGCCCTAAACATTTTTTAATTAATAAATTATAAAATGAGAAGGGAGGCAGGCCAGAGGCAGAAAATCAATCTATCAAATATACCCATTTCCAAGGACTAGAACTTTGCTGAGCTTAACCAAAAAACACAGAAGAAACAGAAATTGTTTGTAGGAGTTTGACCCAAGGAGTCAGGCTCACTTATGGCAACAGAGAGCAGTCAGGAAGGATGAGGGGACTAGAATCTAACTCAAGCCTCATGTGCCACAGAGGAGGTGCAGCCACAAACGCTAAATACAACATGCATGGGATGAGGACGTCTGGAGCGTTGGTTGGAGCACATTGCTTATGGTTTGAACACCTGTAACCAGCCACACAACCTTAGGTAAGTCTCACCTTGAGCCAGTTTCGTCTCCAGTGACATGAGAGAGTGGGACTATTAGGGATGTCCATGAGGTGACTGTACCAGTCCCCACCCCACACACACGCCTGCCCGACTTCCGTAACCCACTCAGGGCTCTTTGAGCCTTCTCAAGACAGCCTTCCAACAGCCACTACCACCTGCTCCAAGTCAAAACAGATAGGAAAATCCCTCGGTCATTCTAGAGTTAGATAACTTCTAAGGTGCTTTTCAGGTTTGACATTTTATACCCTAAAGTTCTGATATAGATAGACCAACCGCTTAGGACCAAGCGAGACCCATTCAGGCTCTCATTTCAAACTCCTAACGCTGGATGAGGACAAAGCTACCTGGTGGGAAAGGCAAATAGAATTCAAAAAACATTCATGATTTAATCCAAGTGCTCAAGGAGAGTTTCAGTAAGAAGTCAAATCAGAGATGAAATAAATTTCCCTTCTCAACCAGAAGGCTTGAGATGACACGTACGTATTTCACAAAAGGTCAACTATAATCCCTGATGGACAGGTAATTACCTAGCGATTACATCGATAAGCAACCTGGTTTTTTTGGCAGGAATAGCTGCTGCAGATAAATTGAGAAATATTGCCAGTTGGTTCCCTAGAAACTCTGAAACAGACATTACCAAATAGGAAATTTATTAGGGTGCGGTCTCGAGACTAACACCTGTCAAGGAAGGGAAGGAAGCAGGATTGGCTGGAGGGTAAAATTGGGCGTGGACTCTGCCAAAGTCTCAGCTCCCTGTACAGGGAGCTCCAAAACTGGCCTTTCAGAGACATCTTCAGCTGCGGTATGGAGTCAGACCTTTAGCTGCCTCCATGGACCTGTCATTGAATGGAGGCTAGTCCCAGGCAGGCAGCTCTTGGGTAAAGAGGCTGTCTTCACAGAGCTCAGAGCACAGATGGGGCTGACCGTGGAGCGCTGTTAGCCAGCAGCAGGCCCAGAAGCTAGGAGAACAGTTCCTCCAATCCTGAAGAAAGATCTGGCAGAGTCACATACTCAGGAAAACAAGCAAATGCAATCTCTGACCTGGATGGCCTATTCAGGACATCAGCACCAGCAGTGCCCGTGAGGGCTACTCTTTTCTATCTGTTGGCACTGCAGAAGTCCTCTGGGTCTCCTTGTACGGTCCACAGCTTCTTCCAGTGTTGGCCCATGGCCAATTTTCTGGTGGTGCTCAGCAAAATAAATTACCCAAAGTAGGAGACATAACTGTCGTGGAAGTTTCATTCCGGTGGATGAATGTCATGAGTTATTTTACATTAACTTGACAGTAAAATAAATAGGTAGACAAATTATATTTTCCACATGATGTGAGCTCTGTAGAGATAGTGTATGAGTCTGCTAGGACTGCTGTAAGAAAATACTACAGACTGGGTGGCTTAAACACAGAAATTTATTTTCTCACAGTTCTGGAGGCTTAAAGTCTAAGATGAAGACATTGGCAGGTCTGGTTTCTCCTGAGGCCTCTCTCTGTGGTTTGCAGACGGCCACCTTCTTGCTGTGTCCTCACATGGACTTTCTCTGTGCACATGTCACTGGAATCTCTTTCCCTTCTTATAAGAATGAAGTCCCATTGGATTAGGGCCCACCCTATAACCTCATATTACCTATTTAAAGGCCCCATCTCCAAATACAGTCATACTGGGGTCAGAGCTTTAACATATGACATCTGGGGGATGTAATTTAGTCCATAACAGATAGTTTGAAAAATCCCTTTTAACATTCCATTATCCTAAGGATGAATGAATGGTAGAATGTAAAATTTATATATAGATGCCATTTTAAAGTGTATTTCTAGCTCCCTTCGTTCTTGCTTCACTGTAGAAATTTTATTGTTTAAATTAAAATTTGGAAAGCAAAACATTCCTCAGAAAAAATACAATTACCCATATTACTATCACTCATTTAAAAAAATACTATAACATTTGATGTATTTTCTTCCAATTCTTTTTCTCTGCTACATATAAACATTTTATGGATTGGAGCATATCTGTGCTACAATTTTATACCTACATAAAATTGCTAATAATTTGATAATAATAAAGCATTGCTATATTTTAAAAGGAAAACAATAGATCCATAATTTAATTATCTAATGCTTTATTTTGGGAACTGTTGCACCAAGTGTTTGCACCTAAGTATTTTCTTGAATGTCTGCCTTCCCAATATTTTTTTATACCATCTCCTTTTTCCTCTTTTTCTTTCCAAATTTTCCACTTCCTTTTAAGTCCAGTTCAACCCCTGCCTCCTCAAGCAAAAGCTCCTCTGGTGTTTCCAGACATAGCAGCCTGACCTCCTTTTGCTTTTCTGCACCTCCTTTGCTTAATCCCATTCTTCTTGTGACATACCTGGTATCATTGTTGTAGGAAGGAGGTGGGTAGAAAGAGAAGGAAGGAATGGAGAAGGAGGAAGGGAGGGATGGATGGAAGGATGGAGAGAGGGAAGAAGGAAGGAAGAAAGGGGCATATATATATATATATATATATATGCATATGTTCATATATATCTTTATTTTAAGCCTTACTTCACAATATGACTGTAAGCCTCTTGAATACAAAGGCATGGACTGATTGATGTTGGTGGATTGATTGACTAGTTTGCTGATCAGTTTGCTGTTTTCTGAATATTAACCAAGTTGTCTGTGGAAATAATTGTTCCCCCACTTGCCCTGTGGAGGGCACTATTTGTGACGTGTCCGCCGCGGGACTGAACTGGAAGCATTGTGTTCCTGTGTGTTATCCTGATTTCCCTGCTCTGTGTGCCTTGACAGCAGGATGGTTCTATTATGTTATATCCTATTGTGTCTTTGTAATGGCTTAATTACTGTGTATGGGCTTCTAGCTGAGAATCGAGAAGGTAAATTCTATAAATAAAATCTGCTGCCGGTGACATTAATATGCAGCCAGACTTAGCTGTGTCTACATTGCACAGGTTCACATTAAAATTCAAAGTGTTGTCAAATATGTGTTATAGGTAAAGAATCTATTTTAAATTCCTTTACAGAGTGAATTAAGCTACAGTCAAAACATGTTCTGGAAAGAAGAGCTTTGATGTTCTGATGTGCCATGTACTCTATGGCAGTCTATCTCAATGTGTCATTCCTCCGTGCAGCAGAAGACTGCCCTGGACAATGCCCTGAGACCTCTGGAGAAAGATCTCCTTTGTGTCTCGTCTGGTCAAGCAAAACCTTAGACTCATTCTTAAACCAAATACATCCATCTTTAAAACGTATACAAAACTGTATCTGGCTCATTAGGACATGCATAATACATTGTTGTAAACGGCTAACAGGCCAACCCTAAACTACTTTCAGTGTTTTAAAGATGAAAATAGAGAGGGAGGGAGGGAGGTGGGGGGAAAGAGTAGGAAGGAAAGAAAGGAGGTGGGGAGAAAGAGAAGGAAGGAAAGGAGGAAGGGAGGGAAGAATGGAGGGAGGGAGGGAAGAATAGAGGGAGGAGTGGAGGGAGGGAGGGAAGAAGGAAGGAAGAGAGGAACCTATATATATATATATGCATATGTTCATAATGTCAGAGAAACTTGCCATTTCATTAACTTTTCTTTCAAAGTTTTTATACACTGTAAATTTCAGGTGAAATTAACAATCACAATAACAAGAACAGTTTGAGAGCCTAGATCAGCAAAGTCAAAGCATGACATTTTGACATTGCCGCTTTGATACAACTATTTTGATGAAAGAATATTTTGTCATGTTTAAAAAAAATTTCAGCTTTTATCTTTTAGAAATGAATGAGGAAGCAGGTAACCGCCCCCCTTCCAAAGCCTCACACAAGCCCATACTTCACTCTTGAAATTCAGATTACTCTTCTCACACACACGATGGGAAGTTCACGAAGGAGACAGAAATGGCAGGTATTATTTGCTTTTAAAAAATGATTTTTACATTTGACCAGACCAACTTGATGCATCAACACATCTGCATCGAATGTGATCCCTTAGTGCAAGTCACCACGGACTGCCATTTCTGGACACCTAGCACGAACAGTAATGCTGCAATGACCGCTCTGATGGTTCATGGGAAAAAAATGCCACTTTACTTCTCCACGTCTGTCAACGGAGAGTCGCTGTGTGCCCTGAGTAATCCTGGTTGCCTCGGTTCTGTATTTCCTGCTGCAGATGCAGACATCAACCTGACGTTTCAGTGTTTTCATGGGGTGGGGTCTCCACAAGATTAAGAAAAGGCGACGATGGAGTGCGGTAAGCATGGGGAAGAGAAGAAGCGTAGTTCAGGAAGGCCCATGTCCTTTCCCTAAGCAAGAGCTAGAACAGGAATAAACCTTTAAAGAAACTTGGTGGGTGGTCCTGTCCCAGAGGGGCTAGTGAGGCAGGCACTTGCCTAGGATACAAAATTTAAAGAGGTTCCTGCAACTCAGCAGTCAAGATAAATGTTTTTAAGCAATATTTTTTAAAATGAAAATGCAGGCAAATTCACCGTAAACAAAATACCAAGCTTCTAAGTAAAGACAGACCCAACTCTGCACTTAGGCAATCATGCCTCATTCACCCCACTGTAACCCCAGCTCTGGGTCTTGCATTTCATCTTCCACAGATCCAAAGATGCTCTCTAAGTAAAAAATAAAAATAAAAATCTCTCAGTCAAAATAAAATGCATGTTAACTAGCTCTGTTTAGCCACTCCACAATGCATACATATTTGCAAACTTCATGTTGCATACCATAAACATGTACAATTTTTATTTGTCAAATAAGTGGTGAGGGGAGACTACAGAACTGGAAACACGCACCGTGAATTCTGTCTAGAATTTCTGAAACTCTTAGAATATATGAACATTTTATTAGGCTAAGTCCACATTCCAAGTTATCTAGATATTTGAGATTTCGTTAAACCCCCACGCCTTACACAATGTGATTGACAAACCCATCTTGGGCAAAAATGTCATAATAGGGGGAAAGAAAAACAAGGGAAAGCGACTGCAAGTGGGATATGGGGGAGGAAGGTGGGGGCTGACCATCCCCAACAACAACTTGCAGCTCAGGCAAATAACGTACCCCTGTCCCCAAACTAAATTAATATGCAATGGATCAATATTAGTGATACTCAAAGTCAACCTTAAAGAGAAAAAAATAGATCTCAGGAAAACAAGCTTTAACTGCAACTGTAGAGAATTATTTTTTAACCTAAGGAGCCTGGGCTGGACTCTGTTTTCTCAGAGGGCATCAAAAGAGGGACTG
Source organism: Leontopithecus rosalia (assembly GCA_028533165.1). NCBI lineage: Eukaryota > Metazoa > Chordata > Mammalia > Primates > Cebidae > Leontopithecus > Leontopithecus rosalia. The sequence continues at coordinate 5,750,053 of CM052652.1, read as the reverse complement.
TTGGTTCTTTACCTCCAGTTCACACAGCAAGCAAGTAGAAAACACTCATGGATCTCAAGAAAAGATGAGCTGGGACACACACAAATATTTGTTTAGGAGATGGAAATGCGAGTACCTTACAACTTAGATCTTGGATTTCTTTCTTTCTTTTTTTTTTTTTTTGCAGGGGGTTGGGGGAGGAGTCTTGATCTGTCACCCAGGCTGGAGTGCAGTGGCACGATCTCAACTCACTGCAAGCTCCACCTCCCGGGTACAAGAGATTCAGCCTCCCCCATTAGCTGGGACTACAAGCGTGTGTCACCACGCCTGGCTAATTTTTAGCATTTTTAGTAGAGGTGGGATTTCACCACGTTAGCCAGGATGGTCTCAATCTCCTGACCTCGAGATCTGCCCATCTCAGCTTCCCAAAGTGCTGGGATTACAGGTATGAGCCACCATGCCTGGCCGAATTTCTATTTTTATAGCATTATTATTTTTGCCGAAAACACCATTACAAATATGTCAATAGCGAGAAGGATTGGTCAGCCACTGAAGAAAAGAAAAATAATAAGGCAAACAGCCCCCGCCAATGGGAAGTGTGTCGGTCCCCATTGCTGTTGCTGTGTAATAACCTAGCCCCAAATCTGATGGTCTAAAACAACCATCATTTTAACCTGTCCATGGATTCTGCAGGTCAGGAATTTGGACTGGACACAATGGGATCAGCTTATCCCTGCTCCATGATATCTGGGACCTCATCTCAAATTTGAGACTCCATCTCAAATTAAAAACCATACAAAATAAGCAAAATAGCCCATGTTGAGCCCCTTTTCCCATGAGTGCCTGAGTTCTAGGTGGTAACTAACTGGAACGGGGGACACAGCCACACCTCATAGCTGCCAGCCTCTCTGCCTCCATGTCACCTGACGATCCCAGCAAATGCTCAGCCCATTGCTTGTGTCACCAGAGACACTCAGAGCACAGCCCCTACAGGCTCTGCGGGCCTCGGGCCATAAGGCTGACCTCACAACAGCGCTTGTCTTCCTCTTTTAGCCCAGGGCTGCCTTTTTCAAGCATCTACTGCATGCTAGACAATATGCAAGACGTGTGGCCTGCCTTATCTTATTTCAGCCTGTGAGACAGGAGTTATCTCTTTTTACAAAGAAGGAAACTGAAGCCTATTCGAGTGAGTAACTCACCCAGGGTCACATGGCTGGTAAGTGGTGTGGCCAGTGTTTGAACCCAGCTCTGACTCCCAAGTCTACCCTCTCTCCTTCACGCCGCACTGTCTGAGCTCTGTCTTCAAGAAATGATACTGAAAGAGCGACACTAGGTTGGAACTGATAGCTTTTCCAAGAGGTGAGAGAATGTTCCCTAGAAATATACAGGATTTTGAAAGAGAAGCTGATCGGGTTGGCCAGGGAGGTTAAGGTTAGAAGTGAGGTTGTGAAGTCGAGTCTTGGGTTCAACTTTGAATTCCTCTATTCCCCAGCTACGTTCCCTTAGCCTTTCTGAAATCTCCACTTTCCCACCTTTAACAGGAGAGTAATAACAGTGACCTCACTGGATTATCACGGGACTAATATTCTAATATTCCATTCAGCTCCTAGAACCAAGCCAATCTGGCACATGCCAGGTGTCCAGTAAGTGGCACTAGTACTGTGATTACTGAGGAGAGTAACTGCCACTTACAGGAGCCACAGGCCGACTGCCGGGGGCTGCCCACATGAAGAACAACAGCGAATGCTCATGCATGAGGGCTCAACACACCGGAAGGCGGCAGCTGTGGGAACAGGGATTCAGTTTGCATTGCTGGAGACCAGTGAGCTGAGCCCTTCTTCCTGCCAGAAGCTCCCTTCCAAGGAACAGAGAGAAAAGCAGCTCAGGCAGGGACACCCTGCTGCCCTCCACACCCACCAGAGAGGCAGGCCGGGAGCTGGGCTCCTTATTCTCCTTGCCGAGCATGGGTAATCATTTCATGAGCATTTGGGAGCCGGTGTTTTAGGGGAGGGTGAGACTGGGCTCCAGACACCTGAAATATAAGGAAGATGGTACCGGCTGGATTACGCCCCCTCCCCACATGTATATGTTAAAGTCTTAACCTCCAGTTAGGCGCTTAGGACTACATTTGGAGATAGGGCTATGAAAGAGGCAGTTACGGTAAAATGAGATCTCCAGGGCAGATGCCGACCCCTCCAGCCCCGTGTCCTTACATGAAGAGGAGATTAGGACAGAGATGGGGACAGGAGAAAAACCATGTGAGGACCCAGCAAAACAGCGGCCATCCGCAGGCCGGGAGAGGCCTCTGGAGAAGCCTGACCTACCGACACCTTGGTCTTGGACGCTCAGGCTCCAGAGCTACAAGAAGTACATCTCTGATGTTTGAGCCACCTCATCTGCAGCACTGTGTTACGGCAGCTCTAGGAGACTAATACACAGGCCCCCACGTTCTCAGAGGAAGGGGTGCTCTTCTGGCCTACATCCTTCTCCCATACCAAATGCTCCCTGCCCCGGAATATCCAACTTCAAATTCTTCAGCTTTGGGATTCGAACTAGCTGCCCTTCTCCTCAGCTTGCAGACAGCCTGTTGTGGGACCTCACCTTGTGATTTTGGGAGCCAATACTCCTTAATAAACTCATATATATATATATATATATATATACACACACATATATACACACGTATATACACACATATATACACACGTATATATACACGTATATACATACATATATACAACATATATATCCATATATATATATCCATATATATATATCCATATCCATATATATATATATCCATATATGTCCTATTAGTTCTTTTCCTCTAGAGAACCCTAACACAGGTGGCCTCATAAAAGAAACAGACAGGCTGGGCGAGGTGGCTTATGCCTGTAATCCAAACACTTTGGGAGGCCGAGGCGGGCAGATCACGAGGTCAGGAGATGAAGACCATCATGGCCAACATAGTGAAACCCTGTCTCTACTAACATACAAAAAATCAGCCGGGTGTGGTGGCATGCACCTGTAGTCCCAGCTACTCAGGAGCCTGAGGCAGGGGAATCCTTGAACCTGGGAGGCAGAGGTTACAGTGAGCCAAGATCATGCCACTGCACTCCAGCCTGGTGACAGAGCAAGACTCCATCTCAGAAAAGGAAGAAAGACAGAAAACAAAAGACAATTGCATAGGGAGTAGCATAGTCTTCAGGGAAGGATCCATGGGCTTCTGCTCAGCAGAGGGAGGGGTGTCACAAAGGCAGGTCTCTGAGGCAGGACTTAAGAATCCCGGGTTACAACCACCTGCTGCCACCCCCAGTCGTCACTGGATAGAGGCAGGAGACGGGCCAGTTTTGCAGACTGTCTGTGGCCAACTCCTTAGCCTGTGTGATGACATCTCTGCCATCTGCATATGGATTTGCTGATCTTTTAAGGTCTCTTCCTTAACTAGAATTCTAGGATTCCTGTAGCCACAGAAGGGGAGTGTGTTGGTTGGAAGAGCAAGCTGAGCTGATTATCCTGTTGAGGCAGGCAGGTCAGCAGTTTGAATGCTCCATCTGTTCTGTAGAGGACCTGGCCTGTGTCGTTAAGAGCTAACAGAGTGAGAACCAGAGCCAGGCTGGGTGTGTGGTGTGAATCTGCTTTTCCTTTCTCCACAGAGGTTGCTTGACACATCAGGTGGCATCGGAGCCAACCACTGGGTAAGTGTTCTCCCAGGCAACGGGCAGATCTAACCGCGTGACGCTGATGGTGTGGAATATCCTCTTCTTTGTTACAGAGAGCTGCCTGGCCTCAAAGGACGCTGAGAGTCTGGCCTCTCCATGGATGCTGCTGGGCCACACAGGAAGCCAGAATGTGAAGAAGTTGGTAGGAGACCAGGACAGCCTGCAGCTAGCTACATCCACATATGCTCCAGTGCAGAGACTTCAGTCCCTGACACCCCTTGAGGGGGCAGCAAAGTTGCAAAGTTATGCAGTCCTAATCTTCTGATCACACCCATGTCCATACAGTGGAGAGGCTCTCCGGGCCTCAGGCCATGGAAAAGCATGTCCCTGTCTTGCTCCAATCTGCCTCCACCGTGGACAGCAGGCTCGGGTTTAGAGGAGCAGCCACTTCAGAACAGTTTTCCTGCAATATTCTTGAAAGTAACTAGCAAGCCACTTGCCAAGCTCAAAGGATGCATGAAATCATACACATAAAGACAGACGTTCTGAACTCTAGTTTGCTTTTATGCATTTATTTCTCTCAGGCCCTGATCATCATCCTGGGTCAAGGTGGTATGACCGAGGCAGAATTCTTCTTCTCCGGGGTCAGGGAAATGAGTCGCTGGGCAGTCCCATGGCTTATCCAAGACCCCAGGCAGGACAGAGCCTGAGTGAGGCTCAGATGACATCTTCCAACCCCTGAATCTAGGGTCCAGCTCCTAGGAGATCTGCAGTTGACCCATATCCTCCTGAGTTTTTTCCTTTCTTATTTTCCAAAACGTAATATCCGTTCCATGTTACAAATACATTCTAAATGTTCAACTGACTGAGAAATTTGGTTCCATTTTCCCTTGTGCATTCGATGTGCATCTGGATGGATGGCACTGTGCACACTTAAAACCAGGAGAAATAAATAGCTCTCAGATGTGACAGCATATGTATTTGCTCAAGAGTAAATGGCAAAGGTCTCATTTCATTTTTACAGTATTTCATCAGACATATGGCAGACCATGATAGGTGATCTGTATTTAAAAGTCAGTCATGCCGAATTCAAACCTTATTTTATTATTTTTTTTTGAGATGGAGTCTCTCTCTGTCACCCAGGCTAGAGTGCAGAGGCGCCATCTCGGCTCACTGCAACCTCTGCCTCCCAGGTTCAACAATTCTCTTGCTTCAGCCTCCCGAGTAGCTGGGATTACAGGTGCAGGACACCACATCCAGCTAATTCTTGTATTTTTAGTAGAGACTAGGTTTTGCCATGTTGGCCTGGCTGGTCTCGAATTCCTGAACTCAGGTGATCTGCCCACCATGGCCTCCCAAAGTGCAGGATTACAGGCATGAGTCACAGCGCCCAGTCCGAATTCAAAATTTAAAGGAACACACAGATGGACAGTCTGCTCTCGGGGGCCATGACAGCATTCTTATTCCTGGGGTTGGCATTACCAATATCTAAAGGGCAATCTAAATTTTCAAAGGAATTGCCGGTTTCCAATATGAAACTTAGCCACACTCGGTGAAAACCAGAGGCTCCAACTGTCTCCATTTAACATCTGACACTTAAAGCAGAGGCAGCAGGAAAAACGATCCAGGGATGGAGAACCCCACACGGCCCTTCCGCTTGGCTTGCCTTCCCCTGACTTTCCATAGTCTGTGTGTTCCAGGGAAGCCAATGGTAGCTGTCCCTGGTGGATAATCGTCTGCTCAGCATCTTTCCCAGCTCCTCATTGTTCATCTTTGTTTCCTGATTAGGAGTCAGATGCGTATTTTGCCCACAGGGCTGCAGAAGCATCTGAAAGGGAAGTGTGCACCAAGACAGGGCACCTTAGGAGCGTCCTCAGCAGACCAGGGATGACAAGTGCCCTCTCCCACACTGAGAGCCCTGAGGTCAGAAAAGAGAGTATTTCAGTAGAGCACAGGGCTTGTCCTGTGCATTACACTACGTGCACTCAGTGAAAGGACAGGTGAAGCGAGAGAGGAAGCAGGAAATTTATTCTTTATCGGACAATCCACATTACTGCATGTATTATTAATCTTGTGTACTCGAGTGTTACTGCACACAAACCACAAACACTGCCATCTACTTTAGGATGAGAAGAGAGGCTTCACTCTTTGCCTCACATACTGAAGAGCCAACTCTTCAGGAAAAAAAAGATGCAATCTCCACTTTTTAAGGAACCATAAAAGGTGACTTAATTATGTTAATTAGTAGAACTGTTAACTAAAGAAGTATTAGCCTGAAGGACCCAGGGTTCAGCTGAACGATGGATGCTGGGTAGCCAAGGGTCTGAGTAAAAGACATTAAACAAAGAAGAAAAGGACAAAGGAGTGAGGGGTAGACGAGAGAAGTTAGTAGGAGCTGCAGCTGAACTTCTCCTGTTACCCAAGGAAACAAAGAACTCGGCAAGTGTGCGTCTTGTCTGGACCCACAGCTAAGGCAGGGCAGTAATGAAAACAAAGCAAACCAACACAAACCCCTCGCCCTCCTGAACGGCTTCAGAACAGAGCAGCATCTAAGACGCATGTAGACACTCAAACGGATTTTTCATCTTGTCCCCTCCCTTCCTTCTTGTCATCATCATAGACATTTACTGAGTGGCTTCTCAAGCTTGACAGAGGGGCCTGTGGGCCAGTGTCCAGGATAGGGGTCACTGGGTTTCAAGGAACTGAGCAGCTCAGAGCAGCTCAAACCGCAAAGGGGTTTCGTACAGAGAATCTGCAAAAAGTGCAGCCAGGCCTCGGGAGACTGGCAGGGAGCACTCCCCCGTTTCACGGTCTCCTCTCTGGAGACCAGCTTGGTTTACACGGCCAGTCCTAACAGGAGGCCTCCATCACCACGTCTATATGACCTCCCCACTTTAGACACCACCACTCACTGAGTCCTGGTCTCTTGTGTCTCTTAGTTGAAATTCGTCAAAGAAAGAGTAAGGGGAGGAGAGATGGAATATGAGCAGCCCAGCTCGGGGCCAGAGGAGTGTATATCTTCCACCTTGAGAACCGGGCAGAGTCAGCACCACGTGACTGCAGCAACTACCCCTTCTCCCTCTTCAGGTGGGCCTCAGGAGAAGTGGACATGGAAAAAAAGCTGGGGTGGGGAGTACAGCGAGCTTCCACCACCACTAGAGCTGGGAGTGAACACAGTAAGGCCAGTAACACACTAAGGGATTTGAAGGAGTAAGTTGGTACTCTCCGCGTCCTCAATCATCATGGCTAATATTTATTGATTTATTCCTATGCCCTAAGTACTGTGTAAGTACTAACGAGCACCACAGACTGAGCACCACCCCAAACCCGAAAATCTGAAACCCCAGTGTCCCAGTGAGCATTCCTCTGAGCATCAAGTCAACACTCAGAAAAGTTTCAGGTGCGGAGGCTACAGAAGCGGGGAAGGCCGTTTTGCCCTCTGACCCCTTCATGCGTGGAAATAAGTGGGTTTCCTGCCTGCTCTCATTTCCATAAGAGAAATCATTGCCGTTTCTTCGGTCCTGCTTTGTAGTCCTTTAATCGTGGCTATTCGCCTTCCCTGGATTTTTTTTCAATCCCCTTCTTGGTCATTTCATCCCACTGAACAGCCTGGGCCACAGAGAACATAGAGCTCTAAGAGAGGCCTGGCAGAGGCTGGACGGGGTGGGAGGATAAGTTTGCGTTCCCGCATGTTGGGTGTGTGTTTACGAGTTCCAAGGCCACGATGGCCTTTTTCTTAATAAGAGCAAAACGCAACTGACTTAGGTTTAGCTTGTGTACCACTATGGCCCCACGCCCCTTTTCTTCCATACTTGTACATTGCCAGCTCCTTCCTGGTCTGTTTTTACGGCCTTATTTTCATTCCCACATAAATTACCCAGCCCTGTCTCCATTACGCAGCATCCTGTTTTCCGTCACTTGCTTTCATCAACTGGCCAGAAATAGTTTCAGTGTTAATCCTGTTTTATCTCGTCTTCTCGCGCGTTTTGAAGGATTTCTAGAAATAATTAGTTCTAACTAGTTCTTTGCCTTGGTTGGGACTCCTGTTGCCCATTTCATCTTTTAAAAGCGTCAAGGACACGGTCACCACGGTTTCTTTCATAGGAGGTGAGTAGTACTCGGGACAGGGAAGCGTGTTATATGCCAAGCACTGAATTCAATACTTGAAATAATTTTTTTTCTTATATTTCTTAAAATGTCCCGGTGATACGGGTTTTATAATTATTGCTTTGCAGGTTAGGAAGTTCCAAGAGATTTAAGTGACTTGTGGTAAGACCCCGGTGTCAACAAGAGGTAGGGTAGGCGTTTAAACCCAGTTCTGGCAACCTCCAAAGTCCATGCTTTTAGATCTTGTTCTACATTTGCTTTTTTTCACTGTCAAAACATTTCTGTCTCCCAGACTCGGGTTTTACCCTAGCGTTGCCATCAATATGTCCTTAGACATGTCAGATAACTAGTTTTGCCGCTTTGTGTTAATTTTCTGATCTTGAAAAGAAGACTAACAATGTTCCTCTTGCCTGCATCCCAGAGATGTTAGGAAGGATCCGTGTAAAAGTATTTCAGAAAGTTTGTAACCTAAACAAGTGCAAATTACTATCATAGGTTGGGTTTTTCTTTTTTTTTTTTTTTTTTGGTAATTTAGAGATGGGGTCTTGTTCTGTCATCCAGGCTGGAGAGCACTGGGATGATCATAGCTCACTGCAACCTTGAACTCTTAGCATTAAGCAATCCACCCACCTCAGCTTCCCAAAGTGCTGGGATTGCAGGCATGAACCACCATGCCTGCCCTCATTATTGTAGTTGTTATTGCTCACCTTGTGCACCGTCCACTGGAGGGTTCAGAAGACTCCCTCCTAAAGATGCGAGGCTCCTCGTATAGACAGAAATGGATATAACTTGCTGAAGAACATACTGTATCAGTTAGGATGTTTTCAGATGATAGCAACAGAACCCTGACTCAACTGCTGTAAGCAACAAAGGATTTATTCATCTAGTCAGAAGTTCCAAGGCAGCACAGCTCCAAGGTTAGTTAATCCATGTGCTTCTAGATATCCTAAGTGAGCAAAGCTCCTGTCTTCCAGCTCTGCCCCCCACTCCATGGTTTGGCTTGTATTGAAGCTAGCTCATTTCATGGAAGCAAGATGGTAGCCTCCAGCCCCACTTACAAACACCTACATCCAGCAGAAGAGGCCGAAGCTGCCTCCTGTGTCTTCCTGGTAATCTCTTCTTATAAGCAAAATGTTTTCCCAGGTGCCCCTATGCTCCCACAAACACTCCTTCACATGTCACTGGGCAAAACTGCAGCACAGGCTCTTGCCTAAAGCAGTGCCTGGAAAGGACACAGAATGACCGGCCACACAGCAGCATGGAGGAAGGCGGATTCTCCAAGTAAAGCCAGGGTTCTGGTCCAAGGATGAGAGGGAGGGTAGCCCCCGGTAAGCAACCAACGATATCTGCCCTAGAAAAGGAATTAAATCACTCTGCTACGATTGACTGTAGTCCTGCCAAGTCTCGGAAGGTCTCTAAAAGAGAAAAGAGCACAATACTCTCTCACCTCCCCGCCCTTCACTTCCATTTCATTTCAACCCAGTTCTAGTTTAAAGCATTACATTTCATTTCACATTCACAGACTTAAAGAGCCTTCTTCTGCCTCCCTGGGTCTCTCAGTTTTCTTTATTTTGGATACAGCTTGTACCAGTCAGTGCCAGACCCTGAAGGACTGCTTTCCATTTTCTTGTCCAAGTTTTCCCAAGTGAGACAGAGAGGACTCTAGAAGGGGAAGGCTCTTCAAGTGGCCTTAATTAAGTTCCACTGTGTCTACTGTCTGAATCACATCACTCTCGTCAAGGCAAGTCTCTGCAACTTTGCTGCCTTTATCACCTTCCCAAGAGATTTAGTCTCTAGTGAACAGTATCTCTCCCACATTCCAGAAAGGGAAGGCCCTTGTTCTGAACGGGCAGTGTGGAGCGACCAAGCATGCAGGCATTTCTGGATTTAGTTCAGTGGTCTGTGAATCACAGTGACTGGTACATTCCAGGAAAGAAGATCCAGCAGTCCAGATGAGCCTCAAGGTTAACTACGTAAGAACAGGTAATCACCATTCGGGAGTCATTATCACCCATCAGTGCTGAGTCTCAGCCCAAGAATATTTTTAGCTTTGGAATCCACTTGCTTTTCCTTTCTCTCCCTCTGTTTACCCTAAAATTAACATTAATCAACATTCGGCTCCCAGCACACTATGCTCCCACCATGTAATTATGACAGGTTTCCCAATATTTTTTGTTGTTTGACCTTAAATCTTCAGCTTGTATCTCTGAGTCAAGGTAAGCATTTGCAGCAGTGAATCAGACTCTGGGGGGCCATGGATACTCCAAGAGGGACCCTCCAATACTATGTGAGGGAGATTGGCAGAGCCCACACTTACAGCAACAGTCTTCCAAGGAAGCCAAGAGGAATATATTTAGGCTTTGCGTTATGAAGAAATTATATGGCACAAAACCAGTGACATTTTGATTACTGTCACTTAGAGACCACCAAAATAGTAATAAGCAGAGACAGATGAGCTTAGATAGCCAGTCATTCTGCAAATGTTCTAAAAACCACAAGAAAACCTCAAACTTGATGCCATTCCTTGGCTTTCTGATGCTAATTCTTGTGATCATGATTACAAGTCTCAAAACACTAGGAAGAGAATTTCTTTTCCTCATTCTCTGAGCAGAAGAGGAAAATGAGGATACTGTACAACTCCCCCACCGGGTGGTACACATTACACCTCTTCCTTACACCAAAAGATAAATCCACTAACGACACTGGCTCCACAGGGTAGAAGGATTATGAAAATGACAACGAACAGTTTCTCTGTCATCAAAAGTGGGAACTCTTAGAGCTTACTAGCGGGTTCAGCACTATAGAGTCCTAAGCCGCTAAGCTCCATTCTGGACAGTGAGAAATTACCTGTAAATTTGAAAAGTGGTCACTTGTTTTTGAAACACCTTCTACATTTATTTCATGTGAGCCTCAAAGCCTTGGAGATAGATAGGACAGGATTTTTTTTTTCAAAATTAATGAAATTGAGTCAAAGAGGTTAAGTGACTTACCCAAGACCAATGTGGGGTAACTGTATGTATCACTTTGCCCAGGGCAGTCCCTGTTTCCAGATATTCTTCCATAGTAACTGTTAAGGGGCTTCCATTGACTCTCAAGAGTGTCTTTGAAAGATAAAGTATATTGTCTCCCTAACCATAGGTCAAAATCAGAACCCAGTCTTATAACCCTTGTTCCAAGCTATTATGGCAGTATCTCCAACACGGTCACTGAAAAACCAGTCAGTCAACAAAATGAGCCCTCCTCCTCTGGCTCCCCCGTGGATTATAGCCACTGACAAATCAAGTGAAACTCACCTGAGAAAGAAGAACGTCTTGCTGGCAATGGTAGTGGTACCAAAGGTGACTTCCTCCGGACTCACAGTGGCTGACTCAATACTGCCACAGCAGCCAGACTTCCCGAAGTTCCACATGTCAAACACTACTTAAAAATACCCAGCACCCATCACTTCTGGCTGCACTCGTCTACCCAAAATGACCACTCTACCCTTCATCTTCTCTGATCCCAGGCCAATTACTCATTTCAGCACTAAATTTACCTCCTGTTCACGCCAACCTTATATTATCTTATGGTAAAATAAGGAAATCAGAAATCGATGTTCTGATTCTGAGGAGACCAAAAAATTTGTATACATATTAGACAAAAAAACCTCCTGTTAATCATAGAATCAGAGCTAGAGGCACTAGTTTGGGTAAATGAAAGTCATAAGACCCTTATTTTAAGATGTGACTTTAGCCACACTGAGAGAGACTAGCTACACCTTTTACTTTTCTTTCCTATTAAAAGGAGATATAAATAATGTGAGTTTTCAGGACAGAAAGAATGCAGAGAAACTCAATGCTTAGTTTTAAAGACTCTGTATTTCATGAGCTGCCTTATCCTTTTATTTTCCTCTGCATTCCTCCATCTAATTTTGACTGGCTTTCTCTCCAGGACGCATGTTCTTGAAGGAAACCACGGAGGTGAGCTAGGCGCAGTGGCTCACGCTTTTAATCCCAGCCCTCTAGGAGGCCAAGGTGGTAAGATCATGAGGTCAGAAGTTCTAGACCAGCCTGGCCAACATAGTGAAACCCCATCTCTACTAAAATTACAAAAAAAAAAAAAATTAGCCGGGCATGGTGGCGCAGGCTGTAATCCCCTCAGGAGGCTGAGGCAGGAGAATTGTCTAAACCCAGGAGGCGGAGGTTGCGGTGAGCCGAGATAGCGCCATTGCACTCCAGCCTGGGTAACAAGAGCGAAACTGTCTCAAAAGAAAAAAAAAAAGAAAGAAACCACAGAGGCGAGTCCTCTCCTGCTCCCAATGGTGTCTCTTACTCTAAATGTGTGTATTTAGGGGTAATTTTCCATCGAGCACCTGAAATTGTGCTTGTGATGGCCGCAGGGGTCACAAATCATTCCATAAACAACTCCATAAGTAGTAAGTAATGGAGTTATTCATGGAAAGATTTGGGGCGTTATCTCCATTTTGCTTTGTGAGGTGGTGGTTTTAACTTTTGTTTTGGGTCCAGGGTACATGCGCAAGTTTGTTACACAAGTAAGCTCATGTCAGGGGGTTTGTTGTACAGATTATTTTGTCACTAGGGTCCTAAGTCCAGTACACCATAGTTATTTTCCTGATCCTCTCCCTCCTCCCACCCTTCATCCCTGAGTAGGCCCCGGTGAGCATTGCTCCCCTCTTTGTATCCACACGTTCTCATCGCTTAGCTCCCACTGTCACCTCCATTTTAGAGACTCCTATAACTCTGTCACCCCTCCAGAAGGGGAGCTGTGAGGGGCGAGGGGCTCGGCCACACCCGAGCTGTACTACCTCCTCCTCCCAGTCTTCCTCCCCCTCCTCCCCCTCCTCCCCCCCCCCCCCCCCTCCCCCCCTCCCCCTCCTCCCCCTCCTCCCCCTCCTCCTCTTCTGCTCTTCTTGCCACAGCCAGCCGCACCCCTTCTGGCTCCTGCAGCCCAGGGAGGCTCCCTCACTGCTTAGCAACTCCTCCCTGTGACCTGAGCAACACTCAAGATGGAGGCAAACAAGCCTCGGCGTGCCCTCTGCTCCGAAAAACAGAGGACACCACGGAAAGCCCAGGCTCAACCCTGCACCTCAGAGCCACCTAGGGCCACGGCCACCAGGGCAGCCTGGAAGGAGGGGGGCCAGAGTCTGCCCAGGTGAGGAGCCCAGCGCCCCCCGATGAGAGGGGTTGGGGGAGGGGGTTAATCTCAGGGCTGCCACTTAGGAACCCTGGCGACCCAGGGCAAACTTCCCATTCTCGGTGGGGCTGGTTTCCCTCCTGAAAGAACCGCCTAACAGTCCAGGACCACCTCTGCCCACAGCTGTCACTCACTCATCCCAGCCCAGGCTACTGCAGGTGCTGGGCACACCTGGTCTCCATCCTGCGGCCACCTGGTGCAGAGGACCTTATTCTCCCCACTTGACACACGAGGTGACATTAAGTCACCCCACTCCCAAGGCCACACAGCACGGGGAGGGCTGGCACTTGGGTTTGACTCTAAGTCTCTCGGGCTCTGTGGGTTAGAACACACTGCCTCTCCTCTGAGGGCTGCTGGAGGAGAAATAAAATAAGACAGGGTGACAGGCTTTGGAAATTGGCATCCTGGTCTGAGCTGTCTTTGGTAACCCACCTCTCTGTCCCCCACATCCTATGGGTTCACAGGCACTTCACAGAGTGGAGACCAAGGTGGGGACACTTGTTCTGTGCCCTCGTGCACTGCCACTGTCAGACACTCTGCAGAGGCAGTGAAGGGAAATGAAGCCAGAACACTGTGTGCCAGGAATTCTTTGAGAATAATGATCTCGCGGGTCAGTCGGAGACACCAGCCAGCCAGTCGCTCCAGCACAGATGTCACTGATTCCTCAGGGTCTGTCTCCAGGTTTCTTGTTCTAGCTGAGACAAGCACACAGGCCCCCACCCAGTCACTTTCCTTCGTCTCTACCTTCTCCCTTATTATCTCAATTACCATCCCAAAAGAGGCCCCGCAAATGAAGATGGGTTTGGAACCGCAATGGTCAACATGCTTAATAATAACAATTATATGATTATATAGCTCTGCTCTAATAATATGTAATTACCCAATAATTACTATTAAACAGTGCAGTGGTGACCACTGAGGTCCCAAAACCCTTTAATTATCGTTATCGCTGATCATGAAGCAGAGGATCATTCGCTAACATCGTTTCTGTGTATCACAGACACCTCTTCCGAACTCCGAGAACATCTATTTATGGTTTCACTCTTGAGCTGAGGTCTCACAGGGAGACAGAAAACTTAAAACTCAGGCCAGCTCGCAGTGCCCTAAGCGCGTGACGTGCAAATCTTCTCAGGATTTACTTTCCCCCTCATCTCCAGGTCCACATGTATCTGGAGAATCTCTTCATCCGTGGCGACTGATAGGGAAAATCTCACATCAAAACAGCGGGAATGAGGTTATGGCCTCAGCTTCTTCCCAAACTGCTTTAAGACACTGAGAAAACAAATAAATGATGAGAAGTCCTGGGTGGAATTAAACAATGTGCTCAAGTTCCCAGTTACACTGACTTTAGAGGCTTTGACAATTTGCCTCTCTAATCCGATACTTGCCCTCCCATGGAAACAAATACTGAATTTTATCTCTTTTTTTTTTTTGCAGGATTCCACCTTCAAGATACATTTTTGGGGGGCTTACAGGTGAAGGCGGAAGTACAACAGTATAAGAATTTCTTCCTGAAAACTTTTTATGATAAACGGATATAAGAAAAGTGAATTCTTTGGTTAAAAACTGTACAGAATTCCAAGCTCCATCTTTCCCCTTTTTTTCCCAGACTGCAAGTGGATCTCCAGAAAATGTAACTAGAGTTTATAAGTAAGGAAAGATTTGCCTTTTCTGGTTTGAAACTCATATCCTTTGATTCCTAAGGGATGTCTGATTCATAAGCAGTAGAATGGGCTAAAAATCAGCCCCCTGTCTATGGGCTAAGAGATTTCTAGCTTGGAGAGCAAGGTGTATGAGAATAATGTGAATGTATTTCCTTCACATTAAACAATTCCATTCTGATATCTTTAAAAGGAGAGAGAGAAAGCCAATTATTTTCCTATTCATCATGATAAGACATTGAAAACTATTGTTTTCCCAGCTGAATCTACCAGCTACCATTAAGTGGCTAATCCTTTTAGATAAGAATCTAAATTATCCCCAAACCTGAGGGGATGGTATGTGCAGATGAGAGAATGCGAAGATGAAACCGTTTTTGAGGCCCTTACAGCACTTCGTTAGTTACTCCTGGAAGAAAACTCTGTTAGTACAAAACACAATTAATGGCAAATGCCTGAGGGTTCTGTGTGGGACTCGCTCCTACTTTATGCCAAAAGACAAATGATGGAGATGGGTAGCTCCTTCCTTTCTTGTGTTTGGTGTTCGGGCCACCCCTCTTCTCTGTGACAAAGTCAGCCTGTGCCTCACAGGTTGAATGTGACACAGAACCCATTCGATTTATCCCCAGTGGGTGACTGAGGCAGCTCTCTCTGCCCGTCTTGGTGCCCACCGGGCAGCTGAGCTTGCCAAGTCCAAACCCAAGCCTCAGTGTCAAGTATCCGTCTTGGGTTTTGGGTTAGAACATTCCAAGTCCCAGAGCAAGTGAAGGCAGACCTGCTCGAAACCTTCTGATGGATTTCCAGTGCATGGAGGAGGGAACCAGAGCGGACCTCAGCCTAGAAGATCCCCTAGGAACAGTCTCTCCAGCTTCAGCAGACAGAGCACTCCTAGCCCCAATCATGCTATCCACCAACACCGGCTTCCAAGCTCTTCTCTTCTTTAGCCATCTTGCCCTAGCCCTAGAGTGATCTTATCTAGGGGTAGTGATCTGACCTTATGTTTGCCAGGCTCACTCCCACTCACCCTCAGAGTTCCAGCTGGAAAGCCATTTTCTTAGAGGCTTGCTGGGACCTACCAATCTGAAGCTGGCCCCAGCTGTGTGTGATTGTGTTCATGCTTCCAAGCACTTTTAAAATAAGTTATCATTAAGAGAAGTAAGTACAGGCTGGGCACGGTGGCTGGGAGGCCAAGGCGGGTGGATCACCTGAGGTTGGGAGTTTGAGACCAGCCTGACCAACATGGAGAAACCCTGTCTCTACTAAAAATACAAAATTAGCCAGGCATGGTGGTACGTGCCTATAATCCCAGCTACTCAAGAGGCTGAGGCAAGAATTGGAAGGTGGAGGTTGTGGTGAGCCGAGATCATGCCATTGCTCTCCAGCCTGGAAAACAAGCGCAAAACTCCGTTTCAAAAAAAAAGAGAAGTACAAACTTCGCTGCCCACCTTTCTTCCACTCATTTGTAAACTTCATGAGAGGAGAGAGAGTGTGTTTTGTTCATTTTTATTTGCCTGGTGTTGGGTACATAGTAATTTACAAACATTCGTGAAATAAATGAGTTTAGGAAATGTAATGAAAGCAATAAAGACACATCCTAAAGCCACCTTAGGAAGTAAGGGAAGAGGAGCAAATGTAGCGGAATAAATAGAGCTGGCATAAAGGGGTTGAGGTCCAGACCATCTAGCTCCAAAGCACAGAACGACACGTCCAGTGTTTATTCCACACACCCCGGACGACTGGAATAACCCGGGAATTTGTCCACAGACAGCACAACACTCCCGGTGCAACACTGGCTTCAGTGGTTAACGTTCTGTTCCCAGAAACCATGCAAACGTCTTAGAAATGCTGACACCCTAGCATTCACACTGCATCCTCCAGCATCTCTCACACCCAGCGACAGAGACAGGAACAGCAAAGAAAAGAATCCTTTGCTGAATCATAAATCCCCACTTTTGGTTTAGAAACTGTGAGAAATGCCAAATGTGGGTGAAGGGGCAGAAGGCAGCAAAACACACTGCCACGTGTGTACCTGTGCAACTATCTTACATGTTCTGCACATGTACCCCAAAACCTAAAACGCAATAAAAAGAAAAGAAAAAGAAATAAATAAATAAAATGCCACTACCAGGTACCAGATCAATAAAATCAGTCCCTACGGCTGAAAAAAAAAATAAAAAATAAAAAGAAACTGTGAGAACAGAGCTTACATGTGTGTCGACCTCAAAGTTAGGGAGGTGTTCCAACATAGCCTCCCTTCCCTCCGTAACCTACCACAAGGATGTAATTTACTATCTTATGTATAGCATTTTTCTAACTATATTTTTAATCTTTACTTAGGGATGATGAGCTCCGTAAGTTTACTACCTGCAGTATGAAGTTGTAATTTTACACACTTCCTCGAAACCCTTGTTCTCTAATGTTTCAAGCCACACTGTGTCCTTCCTCTCTCTCCTCTCTCTCTCTCCCTCCCTCTCTCTCTCTCCCTCCCTCTCTCTCTCCCTCCCTCCCTCCCCCCCCATAGTTTATCAGATGGGGAAGGTCCTACTTGTCCTTTCTCCCTCC
>CM052652.1:5702167-5732392 GCA_028533165.1 Leontopithecus rosalia | reverse complement strand
CCCTCTCTCCCTCCCTCCCTCTCTCTCTCTCTCCACCCTCCTCTCTCTCTCTCCCTCTCTCCCTCCCTCTCCACTGCTCACCTTAGCACTTTGGCCCCCCTGGGTCTGGTAGCTTCCTTATGGCCAGTTCCTTTCTCAGTGGACTCAACGTATAGAGAAGCATTCAGAAGAATACGGTTTCTCTGCTACTGCTGCTGCTCGAAGGATGACCTGGACCAGCAGCATCACTCTGGGATCATTAGGAAGGCAGAATTCCAGCCCCCACCCTAGGTTCTGAATCTGAATCTGCTTAACTAAACAGTAGATGACTTCTTTGTCCATGAAAGTTTAAGGAGCTGCTCTAGAGAACCTTCATCTCAGTTCTCAAGAGCCTTTGCCAGGCCAAGCACAGTGGCTCATGCCTGTAATCCCAGCACTTTGGGAGGCTGAGGCAGGTGGGTCATGAGGTCAGGAGTTCAAGACCAGCCTGGCCAACATGGAAACCCCATCTCTAGCAAAAATACAAAAATTAGCTGGGCATATCTGTAATCCCAGCTTCTTGGGAGGCTGAGGCAGGAGAATCACTTGAAGCCAGGAGGCACAGGTTGCAGTAAGTTGAGATCATGCCACTGTACTCCAACCTGGGTGACAGAGCAAGACTCCATCTTGAAAAAAAAAGCCTTTCCCTAGGGGGCTCCTTCCCAGGTGGTCCCTGCCCCTGCCCCTGCAGCAGACCCTTCCCTACACAGCAGCTAGGTGCTGCTGTGACCCAGTCTATTCCTCTCTTGGATTCCAAAGAGCTCAAGGGGTCTCAGGACTCTGAACTCCCAACAAATGATGGTTTCAGGGGTTCTGATAGTAAATATCTGTTGCTTTATGAATTTAGTGAAGTTTTGTGAGCTACCACGTGATATGATATGTCAGGAGCATCTCCACCTATACACATATTTGATATGTGTGTACATAATACATGGTAATGAAGTTCTCACAGTAGTTTATGTGAAACACACCCCACATTCTGATCATATATAATATGTTCCAGAGAAAACAGCACAGCCTTTGGAATTAGAACTGGGGCTTAGCCTGTCTCTACCACAACTAGTGGCGGAAGCCTGAGTAGGTCACAGGGCCTGTCTAACCCTCAGACCCCTCATCTGTGAAATGAGGGCAGCTGTCACCTCGCAGAGTAGTTGCGGGATTATCAGTGGGGTATAAGCTGTGTCTGCCGCAGTTCCTGGCGCTTACCAGGTATGTAGCAACTTGCATGAGCGTTATTATCATCACACACACAGCATACAGGTTTCTGGTCGTGCCTCGATATTTAGCTACATTCCACGCAGTTCTCAATCAATCCCACACTCCTTGCGTAAACCGGCCCTGGTCAGTGCTTTAATCAGATGGCTTCTCGACCCTGAAACCTCCTTTGGAAGTTTCCCCACAAATGGGCGCAAAGTTAGTTCTGCAGCTGCAAGGCCGTCTGTACACACAGTCGGCCACCTTTGTCAGCTCCACAGCTTTTGGGGGGAGGAATCTAACCAACCCCGTCTTTCCCGACCACTCGATTCCTGCCTCACTCTAAGGCAGTGGTTCTCAATGAGGGCACCGCCATCTCGACAGGGCACATTGGCGGTGTTCTGGAGATGTGTTCGGTTGTCAGGGGAGGGGAAGGATGCTAATGGCACCTAGCGGAGACCAGGGACGCTGCTGCACATCCTTCAGTGTGTTTCTCCATCACGGACCTCCGATGGGGAAACGTGAGAGTAGCACAATACTGAGGTTGAGAAGCTGATCTAGTTTAAAGTTGGGATGGCATTCAACTCAGTAAGTGGCCTCCTTACCACTAAACTGGTATCTTCCATTCTTTTTTTTTTTTTTTGAGACAGAGTTTCGCTCTCGTTACCCAGGCTGGAGTGCAATGGCACGATCTCGGCTCACCGCAACCTCCGCCTCCTGGGTTCAGGCAATTCTCCTGCCTCAGCCTCCTGAGTAGCTGGGATTACAGGCACGCGCCACCATGCCCAGCTCATTTTTGTATTTTTAGTAGAGACGGGATTTCCCCTTGTTGACCAGGATGGTCTCGATCTCTTGACCTCATGATCCACCCACCTTGGCCTCCCAAAGTGCTGGGATTATAGGCGTAAGCCACCGCGCCGGCCTCTTCCATTCTTTTCACTGTCTTCCATTTCCCCTCACAAGGAGGCCTCAAACTCACTTAACCCTTTATGCCCCATCAGGAGTTTCAAGTCTCTCTGGTTGGCCTGGCGGCTCATTTCCTGCTGGAAATGAGTGGTGTTGCCTTTGTTCACTTCATAGCTGGAGCAACTTGGTGGGTGCAGGGAGAGCCACACAGACACATCCTATGGCATGTCATCCACGCTGCCACTCGACAGGAAGGAAGATGCACAAGGATTCTGGCACAAGGCCTCATATGTGCTTGATTCTTTCTCTGTCTCTTGACCAATTTGGCCCAATCAGATAAATGAATTTTTCTCCTGTGAATGAAGATAGAGACTCCCCTTCCTCTGCTCCAGGGAAGTGAGCAAGGAAGCAAGCATGCAGCCCTGATCTTTTCTGGGAGTCATCACGCGGCTTGCAGGAGAGCAAGGTGGAGAATGAAACCACTGCCAAGGACATCATAGCAGAAAGACGGACAGAAGGAAGCTGGGTCCTTGTGAACAGGGTAGTCACGTCCACCAGGCCTAGTCCTTAGGTACACTCTGGTTCTTGCTGTGAGAGGTGCTCTGCCTCCCTGTCTGTCAGCTTCTCACATAGAGGAAGAGCATCCTAACTGATCATTTATCCATCTCGGCTGAACTAGCCACTGCAACCATCAAGAGCCCTCCTTCCAAAAACGCTGGAAATTTTTTACTGCAACTCAAGACCTTCACCGAAGCCGCCTGGGTCCACTGCCACCCCATTTCCTTCCCCTGTCCCCTCCTTCCTAAGTTCACCAGCCAAACCTCTTTCCCTCTCTGCTCCTCAGCCCACACCCATCCCCGCCAGGGCTTTGTGGCCTTACTTGTACAATTTACCCACCATGGCCTCAGGTACAAGGGTTTATGACGTCCGTAACAAGTACTTGCTAATCTCTCAGAAGCCACCGGGTATATGGAATCCTGCAGTTTATCTGGATGATCAGACTATTTCATTTTTTATTCTTCTTAGTTGGCATCAGTGCCTTAGAATAGAATTTGGATGTGTGCTTTGCCTAAAAGGAAAGAGCTGACAGAGCTGGCAACTGGCAATGTATCAGTTCCACCTCAAGGAAATCAACAGGGAGAAGCTAATGAAACGGAACAGTTCTCATATTAACCAGTTAGCTATTCAGCTTAGGACAGATGTGGAAAATAAGCCCATATGAGACAAATTCATTAAAGTGAAATTATCCATTCAACACCTTGATATCTGAGCAGACTGATGTTTCAAAATGATTATAATTATGATCATGGGGATAAAGAGAGCCAAACTTTCGAAAGAAGACTTGAAAAACATTAAAAATTCTAGCACTACCCTGTGAGATGGAAATAATGAGCTGGTCACAGATCCCCAGGATATCAGCAATTTCTCTAAATCCTTCTTGATGAGGAATCTGTGACTCCGAACTCAACATTAATTCAAATGCAAATAATATCTCTTCCCCCTGAGAATCATTATTCCTGATTCAGCAGGCAGTTTAATGGGAAGTCTGCAGGTGCACAACAGACTTTGAACCAGAGACGTTGTTCCCACTCCAGATGAAGCTTTGACTCTTGAACACATGGAATCTGACAGTCAAGAGTCCAGAGATTCGAATTCTCTCAGTTCCTATGAGATGGTAGTCCCTGGGTAAAGCATATGGAACTCAGTAGGGCATAGATCTGGTAGCTGCAGCCTGGAAAATGTCACAAACCTCTGTCTGCTTCTCTGAAACACACAGCCTGTTGCAGTAGCTGTTAACCACCTCAACCCTTTGCATGGAAGTTCTTAACTACCACCTGCAGAAGACAGTCAGCCTCCAGCCTTGTGATCTCGAGGTAACCCACAGAGAAGAAAAGCATCTAAAGCTGGAAACATCTAGAATTACCTGGCTCAGGTTGGACTGTCTGATACTGGGAACATTACATGGCCATTCTGTACCTCAGTTTCTCCATTACCAAAATAAGAAAAGTAATAACATCTGCTTTGTAGGACTGTGGTATGGTTTAAGAGCTTTAACACACTTTTCAGAGGCAAGATAACATAAAGGTTCATGGCTCTGCTGCTTACTTATTAATAACCTTGGCAAAACAAACTTTTTTTAACATTAGTTACCCCCATGTAAAATGGGGGTGATAATATTAACAACCTGAGTTGTTATAAAAAATTAACATTTTCAAATAATTTAAACCAGTGACTGACTTATATATCAAACACTGTGTAATCACTTAGGGCATAAGCGCTCGGGCCGTAATGAGAGCTCAGTAGATGTTATATGTTAGCATAAGCGTTGTCAGTATTTCCGTGAGTCAGTCGTAACACCATAGAAGACACAGACAATAATATTTCCAAAGACAGAAAAGAAAGAGGCAAGGTACTTTCAGTTAGAAAGTACCTCTCAGCAATTTTTTTTTTTTTTACCAGGTTTTACATGTGTAATCCTCTTTTCAGGATTCTGTAGCAAAATGCTTCAGATTGGCTGGCTTAAACAACAGAAACTCATTGCTTCACAGGTCTGGAGACGGGTGGTCCAAGATCAGGGTGTCAGCACAGCTGCATTCTGGTGTGGACTCTCTCCCTGACTTGAAGACTGTGCCTTCTCATTGTGTCTTCACACAGCAGAAACAGAGAGAGAGAACTCGGCCGCTTCCTGTAAAACCACAGTCGATTGGATTAGAGGCCCATTCTTAGGACCTCATTGAAGCTTTTGTGTCTCCTAAAGGGCCCATCTCCAGATATAGTCACATTGCGGCTTAAGGCGTTGACATACAAATTTTGAGGGCGATACCATTCAGGCTATAGCAATATCACAATAGAAAGGCCGTGTGATGCTCTGGCATACCCTGGTGACTCAGGGATGGCCAACTAGAAATACAACAGGTACCCAAATGCCGTCCTTACTGAGAAGTCTGGAAACATATTTCTGAGATAAGCAGAAGAGAGGCGGTTTAGCAAGGTGGGAAGCTACCATATGGCCGTGTGTGGTGAGCGCCAGTCTCACCATGAAGTCCTTCAGTGCTTAACAACGCCAAGTCATTTCGTAGATTATGTTCCAGAATTGCACCCACACGGCATGTGCGGCAGATAAGCCGTCCTTACCCAAGAAGTATAAACACCACAACAGTCCTTGCTTGGCAGTCTGGCAGGGTCACAAAGACCTGCCTGGAATCAGTGTTTCTTAAAGCAACTGCTGGAAGAGTGACACCTCATGATTCCAAGAACAGAGTTATAAGAGACATGCTGATTCAACAAATGGGTAACTATATATACTTGTTTTATTTGATAAATCTATCCCTAAGAAATGGTGTGCAGAAAAAAAAACGAAGCTGTATGTCGTGATGACTATTCAGTTAAAACAAGCCTGAAGCAAATCTGAAAACTCTATGGAAATACAAATAATCACCCCTCATTTCAGCTTTTGAGGTTTTTTCTGTTATTATTATAATTCGATAGACCCATCGAGTTTACATTAGCCAGGATTTATATTTTTTATGAGGGCCTTTCCTTGACTATTACTTCTTTTATTCTAGATTGTAGTAGTAAGAATTTAAAGATGTTACAAGGTAAGTAAGAGTTTAGATAAAGTTCTGTTCTACAGAACTTTCTCTTGGTTATTTCAGGGCAAAGGAGCTTTGAAGTACCTGCACGCTAAATAGTAATCACTGCATCTCACCACACTTTGCAGATCTGTCATTGTCAAGGGTTACAATTTCACTGTGATCGCCTTACAATGTGATTAGAATCCTGTATTAGCTAAAGCCATTTTATTCTCAAGGACAACATTTAAAGCAAAAAGGGAAAATATATACATATGTGAAAAGAAGAAAAGAAAATAATTTGTCTCCTTGACCTTCAGTGTTGGGGGAAATGACTAGAAAAAAACACAATTTTCTCCTTTGCTTCTAGGTCAACTTAATCTCCAAGGTTTTTCTAACTCATTATCAATTTCAAAAAATAAAAATATATAAAATGAAGAAAAAGATCAGAGCTCCTTATTTATCAGAGACACATCCCTTAATCTTCCCTTTAACCATCTGGCAGCATATATTCAGTTTTTCTTTCTGCCTTTACCTTCACAGATAAGGGACATTCCTAACCTCTTGCTTCTCTTATTTGTTGATGTTTCTCGTCTCGTTGCAGTTACAGCATTATCTTGACTAGGGTTTTACCTCCACATCTGTGTTATCCTCAGATGGTGATGTCATGCTCCCAGACTGAGCCATTAGCAAAACATCCTGATGGGGCACAACCACCTACCTCCGCTTCGTCTCAGTTACCACGTGGCCCAGAGCCTTTCCTCTCTATACCAGCTGAACTGTAGTTCATCTAGGGGAGGAAACGGTAGGCTGGAAGCAAGGCCAAGAATAGTCAACCTTCTCATGCAGTAAGAGATAGACCAGAAAAGCCCAGCCAGATGTCCTCAGCCCCCTGTCTCCTGTTTCAATGGAAACTACACTTGAGTAATACCGGAGCCACGGCAACCTCAAATTCCTTCTCTGTCTTCTCTAACCTGAGGGGAGGCCACAGTCTGGAGGTCGTCTGGTTAGGAGGCTGAGGAGCTCCTGTGGGTTAATTACTGTTTATTCTTTGGAACCAAAAAGTGACCAAACACCAGAAAAGCTGCTGCTTGGGACCCTATAGAGTGGTCGATTTATTTCTGTTTGCAAATAGAGGGACACAGGTCTTCCCCACTCCCTCCATGCGGGGGCTGTTTCTAATGACCTTCACTTGCCTGTCAAGCTGTTCTGACTGCTCATGTCTACAGCCCTTGTTCCAATAACCAAGTTGGATAATATAACATTCAGAAAATCTTGGTCCCGTTCCTTGTTCTGTAAACATTTCAAAAACCACAGAACAAAGGAAACAGAAGAGAGGTTTCATGCTGAAGTCTAGTGCTCTCCTATGTAGGCCTGCATGGGATACAGTTTATTCTAGAGGTTTGAGTCTCACTGAGAATTCTTGAACCACAAAAACTGCATCAATGTGCATTGCCCCTTCTGAGCTCCCAAACCAATCTTACAATTGCACTGAATTGAGACTTTGCCCAAGTCACAGGTTCCAAGGCTTGAGAGTAGATCAGGATCACCAAGAGGACAGGTCAAAAATGCCAATTTCCAGGTTCCATCCTCCAGAGATTTGCTTTAGGAGATATAAGGTAGGGGCACAGAACTGTGAAATTTTTAGCTACAGATTTGTTGATTTTGAAGCAAGAAAGTCTAAGACCGCATTTATACACTGGCCTCAGTCAAAGTGAACATTTTTTAAATCCTCAAGAGGGCCCTGCCTTTTCCTGAAGGATGGATTATTTTCTTTCCTTCATACTCAGTACTCAAGATTAAACAGTAGGCTGGGCACAAGGCTAGGACTGTCTCCAGGCCCTGAAAATATCTTAAGGCCTTGTTGAGATGAAGAATATGTTTTGGGCTCATTGAATTGCTCTTTATTAATTAAGTAAAGATTTTCTAATTCATACTATATTCTGGGCACTGAGGATGCAGGATGAGAGAAGCAACTCTTGCCCTCAGGAGCTCGCGAGCACACGGGGAAGACATTCAGCTAAATTGGTGACTGCAGTAAGGTGAAAGAGGTGCCACTGCAAACACAGCCACAGTTGCTACGGAGTACCAAAGAGGAGCATCACCTGACAGGGGCTTAGGAAATCTGCTTGGAGGAGGTGGCTTCAGAAGAGGGCTTCGGGTAAGGAGAAGAGATTAACTAGGCCAAGAAGATAAAGAGGGAGTCATATTTGCAAAAGCACAGAGCAGACTGGAGCACAGCATCCTCAAGCCACTACGAGGAGTTAAATATGTGCAGGGTAAGGACTCATAAGAAGAATGACAGGCATGTGAGTCTGTTCAGGCTGCTGAAACAACATGTCATGGACCAGGTGACTTCTATGCAACAGAAATGTATTTCTTACAGTTCTGAAGGCTGTCAAGTCCAACATCAAAGCACCAGCAGATGCTGTGTCTGGTGAGGGCCCTCTTCCTCCTGGTTCACAGGTGGTTCTCTTCTCACTGTGTCCTCACGTGGCAGAAGGGATGAGGGAGTTTTTTCTGGGGCCTCTTTTATAAGGACATTCATCTCATCCATGGGGGCTCCACCCTCATGACCTAATCGCCTCCCAAAGACCCACCTCTCAATCCAATCCTGGAGGGTAGGATTTCAACATACAGATTTTGAGATTGGGGGGGACACAAGGAGAAGAGGCTGAAGGAGTAAAGCAGGATGTGAATCAAACTTAGGAGTTTGGAAATTATCTATTCAGTACTGAGGAGCTCTTGGAAGGTTCTGGTGTGTGCAGAAGATGCATCAGATGGGGAAAGATTGGTGCTGAGATTATCACCTCAGCATAACCAGGCTCAAACGCCAAAACTTAATAACACCAAAACGTCTGTGGCTTGGCTCCATGTTTTTCTTCTAAGTAATAAAAAAGTTTAAAGTTTCTATTACACATAGAAATCTGTTGACAATTTTAATCTGATGGCAGCTATGGCACTGTGACTGTTCATGTCAGAGTCCTTTCAGTGGAAACAAAGAAGCTGCTGTGGCTGGCATGCTTCAACTCAGTTTTATTTCCTTATTTTAGAAAGTCTCTTCCTTTTGTTAAATCCATCTTCTTTTTGAAAGCTAGGATCTTCTTGATGCATCCTTTGAGTTATTCTAGGACAATGCATTTGTAGCTCAAAAGTGCGGTTGGCTGCAAACTTTAACAGCTTTCAAACCCTCTCCACAGACTCCAGCCTGCCTTTCAAGAAATAGCCTCTCAATGTCTGCTGCACTCCAACCAGATGGTTAGAGTCCAAACCAGCCACGACATTGCCTGAACCTGTGCCTTGGCTCAAACACTTTCTTCTGCCTCCCACTAAGAATGCCCTCCCTCCAGCCCTATCCACCCATCATTCTTTTTCTGATTCTGTAAGTTCAAGTGCCTGAGTTTAAAGATACCTTCTCTGATGACCTGAGCAGAACTGCTTCCCCTCCGGACTTCTTCCTTGATTGTCTCGTAGAGTTTGGCTTACATTATAGTTACCTGTGCACACATCTGCCCTGTGGAACCGTTTAAGGACATGACCCTGTCAGGATCAACTTTGTCTCCATATTCCTTGCTTAGTGACTACACAAGGCTGAGTTACACTGCACAGGGCTACTTTTCCATATTTCAGAAACTGAGCTTTAATCACAATCCACACGAAAGCTCCAGCTCATGATTAGAGCTACAGCTACCATTGACTGAGGGCTTATTATGGGTCAGGCATGGAACTGAGATTTTTTTCCACATGTATATATACTAATATTAATATATATGTGTATATGTATATGTTTATGTGTATATATGCATAAATACATATATTGGATATTGGGCCTAATGGATTTTCTGTGTGTTCCTTTCTGACCATAGAGAAACCTCCCACAGCGACAAAATATGTCTCCAAGAAGGGTCACTGCCCTTGCAAGGAAAATATGTATATATATGTGTATAGATATACACATATATATGTATAAATAAATACACATAGACATATATTTATGTATATATGTTTATATGTGCCTATACATTGTATATTTAATTGACAACATATATGTGTATATATGTATATATATGCATGTTGGGGGTGTGTGTGTGTATTTGTGTATTCAACTAATCCGACATAATGGATTCTCTCCTTTTTAGAGATGAGTAAACTAAATCATAGAGAGCTTAGGTGACTTGCAAGAGACTTAACTGCTGAGCGGGGGGCTGTCTGTGGCCACCCTCCTGTCACAAGGAAGCCTGCACATGTAAGTTGCTCCACCCCTGCCCCAGATGACTCCAGGGTAACAGCTGTGAAATATTTTGATCCATCCTGAGGCTTCTCTGCTAGTCCTACTGGAAAGTCTGGAAGGAGGTGTAGGGGGCATGAAGGAGAAACAAAAACAGAATCCTGTGGAGTCACTACGTTGCAGAAGAAAAGAGAAAGACAAGTCATGGGTGGAGAAAGGAAAAGAAGGGTTAGAGACCGGGGAATGCAGAACAGTGAACGGCACAGGTTATCAGGGCTTAGCTCTGTTCTGGCTGCTTTCTCTGGAGCACACTCACTTGCACGTGTGGGAAGGCTGTCCCTGCCACTGGCCTGTAAGCTCTGGGAGGGAAGAGACCATGACGATTAGCTATATTCCTAGTGCTTGGCACAGTGATAATCATCATCATCATAATAGCAGGCATTATTTATTGAGCACCTATGATGTGCCAGGGCACTGTTCTATGCACGTCTCCCGTATTATCTAATCCTCACAAAACCTTATGAGATCAGTATAAGATTATCAACTCTAATTAATAGGTGAGGAAACTGAGTCCCAGAGAGGCTGCCTAACTCACCTGGATCATACATCTAGGATAAGTCAGGGCTAGCTGTGCAGACAGATGCTCTGACACCAGAGCTTGCCTTTAACCGCGATGCTGTGCCACTCCCGTCGCAAATGAACTAGCCATTTATTAGGCATTTACTGAAGAAAATAATGAATAAAGATAGGAAGGTCACCAGGACCTAGAACAGGAAGGAGGTAAAGGATTATGAAAACTGAAAAAGAATCTTTGGATTTACGGAGTTAAGAGGGTGTCAGTGGTGGTCAAGAGGGCATGGTGGAGTCGTCTCTCTGTGCCTGGGGAAGCTGGGAGTGCCCAAGGCATCTTCGGCTCTTAGCCCAGTTGGTGGAACCTGGTCTGCTCTCAGGATAACTGCCAAGGCAGGGGGCCACATGTCGTGACCCTCCACATTCCTTCCCAATCCACCCACTGGCCCCATGACGGCTCCTGGGAGTGACTGAAAAACTGGCATTCTTGGTCCTGCAGAGACGTCAAAGAGAGGAAACGCAGAAGACAGAAACCCAAAACTCTCAGTTTATAGCTTTGAACTGCGACTGGGGAGCAGGGTGGGGAATAGCTTTCATTGGCTACAGCCACCACATCAAAAACTAAGTAAAACATGAGAACTGCGAACCACATGAAGGGAGAGCGCGCCAACCTCAGTGAGACTCTTCACACTTAAGACGCCTCTTGGTAGCACTGAAGCCTCCCAAATGAAAAACAAGCATCGTTGTTCTTTATGGCCCAAATCACTTCAAAAGAAACTCACAAGCCCCAAAAAGATAAAGCCCAGCTTGAACGTGCACCCCACCCCGCTTCCTCGCTGGCTTCTTCCTCCATGCATCGCCAGAACCCGCTCCACTAAACAGCAGGGTGTGGGGGAGGGAACGGGCAGAAAAGGCGAAGGCCCTGGCCACCCTCTGTGCATGACTGCCACCTGCGTATGGCAGGGTCCGGGCCCCAGGAGCAGACAGCTGCCACCGCGCCATAGGTCCGTGTGGCCAGCCAGCTGGATCAATGAGCTCAGCCGCACTCAGCTCCAGGAGGCTGCAGATTTCTGACTCAGATCTCAGCGAGCAGCACTGACATCTATTACTCCAGAAAGAGATTGGATATTGGGCCTAATGGATTTTCTATGTGCTCCTTTCTGACCATAGAGAGACCTCTCACAGAGACAAAATATGTCTACAAGAAGGGTCACTGCCCTTGCCAGGAAAATGTGATCCCAGGACGGCTGTAGCTGCTGGCGGCAGAAAGGTAAAGGAAAGCGGCAGAAACAGGCCAGCCCAGTGGGGAGCACGCTGGTAGGAGCTCCACTCCACTGGGTGAAAGGGAAGTGGGCCGCGTAGAGGCAGCAGGAACAAGGGAGCAGTCAAAGTCCCTTAACACGGGCGTTCAAGAGCCCTCGGGTGCGTATATTTCATTGTGGGAGTGTCCCATTTCTGTAATTCACAAAGCAAGGCCGCAGTGTGAGAACTCAAATCAGCAGTCCAGTTTCTCATCCCAGTCCCGCATGCTTAGCCCTCGCCCCGGCCCCAGGCGTCTGCCCAGAAGTCTCTTGCCTTCTCCCATTGAGAAGGAAGAGGTGGCCGGGCGCGGTGGCTCACGCCTGTAATCCCAGCACTTTGGGAGGCCGAGGTGGAAGGATCACGAGGTCAAGAGATCGAGAACATCCCAGCCAACATGGTGAAACCCCGTCGCTACTAAAAAAAAAATACACACACACACACACACACACACACACACAGACACACACACACACAGACACACACACACACACACACACACACAAATTAGTTGGACGTGGTGACACACACCTGTAGTCCCAGCTGCTCGGGAGGCCTGAGGCAGGAGAATCGCTTGCACCCGAGAAGCGGAGGTTGCAGTAAGCCTGGATCGTGCCACTGCACTCCAGCCTGGTGACAGAGCGAGAGACTCCGTCTCAAAAAAAGGAAAAAAAAAAAGAAGAAGGAGGAGGAGGAGGAGAAGGAGGAGGAAATGGGCAGGGGGACAAACCGACTGACTCAAAAACCTTTCTTTCCTAGGACTCCATCCAGGACAGCAGAAGTTGTGGCTGAGAGGAGAGGGCCAGAAGCCCTGCAGATGCCCCAGGCCTACTGAGGCACAGGAGGGGAAGGGAGGAGGCTGCTGTGCTGTCTGTATACCTTGTTCTCTGCCCAGAAGGGTCAGCAGCCAGGCAGCCCCAAAATGCAGTGGAGGGTAAAGAAAGGAGGACCCCCTTTCAAGAGAAGGCTCGGAAGGCTCCTGAGAAAAGGGAAGGGGCAACCCTTTCCCTTTTACTTCCGGTGGGAGGGAGGGAGGAAGGCACAGAATCAAAATGTATGGCTCTTGTGGTACAGCTTGCTCGTTTCTGAAAGAAATCAGGGTACATTGGGTGCCCAGTGCACCACAGCACTGTGTGTTTGTAAACACACGCGGGGCTGTGCACAGGGGTAGGGGCCTAGAGAGAAAAGTCGAAGGGGAAAAGAAGGAAAGTAGCAGAGACAAGTTTACTCATAAAAGTACATAAATAAGAAGACTTTGGTTTCCCAAAAACGGCCCTATCTTGGTAGCAGAATGGGACAAAATGTCACACCCCCACAGTGAATTGTAGACAGAAGGGAAGGAAGGACAACGTTCATATGCATTGGGTGTATAATAAGAATACATGTGTGACCTACATATGTCAGTTTCATTAGGACAAGTGTCCATCCCTAGCAAAGATTGATTACTCACTGTGACCTTGTTTTCAAGAGGATAATGAGAGCAGAGGAGACTTTCGCTTTAACAAACTTACTTGGCCAAAATTTGTAAAGCTGGCAATTCCATCTTGCTATCAATTCTGATTGATTTGTTTTGTTTTGTTTTTCTCAACTTTACTTGTCTCTGAAATTGTCTGAAATTGAAATGTCTGGGAACTATAACCTATGACATGGAAGTGCTGTATAATTTCCTTTCGAATGTCAAGCATCTTTAACTAACATGGATTTTTGTTAAGTACTTGTCTGACATCCAATGTCAGATGGTTACCAGGAAAGCTGCTGTGTAGAAGGATGTACTCTGTATTGGGCAACATCCCAGGCTCTGTCTTTTAAATCGGGTTATAAAACTTACACATCTTTGTATGGTAGATATGACTTCACCCAATATTCTTTCAAAAGAGAAACAGAAGCTTTCTACCTTGCACAAAACCACATGGTGGTGAAGTCAGAATACAAGCTGAGGGCTGGTCTGACTCAGAAGCCCACAGTGCTTCCTATGCTATCTCCTCAGTTACTGACGAGAAGTTCACAGCACCAGACCAGAAAAAGACCTTGATGTTGACTCCACCAGCCTCTAATTTTGCAGAGGCTGGGCTACAGCAGAGGTTAGGTTACTTGTCTATGGCTTACTCAGTAAATTTGGTGATGGAGCTAAATTCATCACCAAATTTGGCTGCCACTCAGCTGCTAAATTGCTTGCCTGGTGTTCTGTCCACGCTCACCCCCACCCCTACCCCAGCGGCGCTCTACGCACCACCCACAGATGAAAGGAGACAGCCATCCTCAGCACCTTCCAGACCTGAGCAAGCTGGGAACAGCTGATGCCTCCCCAGGTTCCTGATACTCCAGGGCTGTGGAGGAGGCCTCATTCCACAGAGCTACTGCAAGAAGATGCTGGGAGCTGAGCTGCTCCCTGGCAATCACCTCCAGGCCAGCTCAAGCCATGCTAAGGGATGGGGGCCATGGGGACAAAAGAGCATTGTGTGTGAGAGACGGAGCAGGGAGGGAGTGTGGGCAGGAATGCACTGGCAACTTCTTCCTCTCCCAAAGCCTGCCTCACCCAGCTGTCTCATGGCAAAGGAAGGACCCTCCCTGGAGGGGCTGGAGGCCCACCGTGGATGCCTGGAGACTGGAGCTGATTGACTGAATTATTAGATTTCCTCCAAAGGATAGAGGGCTTCATTTAGCCGGCATTGTGTCACTTGCTACAATGGCCCCTGAGTATATAGACGCTGCCTTATGCCATTCCCTTTAATTCCCTTCAAATAGGGACATTTAAAAAGAGTCCAATAACATTTTTCTGAAAGGAACCTCCACCTCCTTTTTTTTTAAAGAAGAACAGAATCACTTGTTTCCAAAAGGGGCCCCTCCAAAAGAAGCTGGAGGAGCAGAAACCATTTTAATAGCATCTTCTCTTTGCTGAATTGTGTCTTCATTTTACACTGTGGCTTTATTCTCTGCCCCTTTGACACCGCCAGCTGCCTTTCACGTTCCAGCTCAGAAACAGGCTGGCTTCAGGCTGTAACAGGCACCAGCTTCCAAAGCCCTTTCTCCAGATGACTCACGTTAGCTTGTGCGAGCCTGCGAGCCCCACACCACAGCTCCCCAGACCTTTGTTCCTCCGCAAAGTGCATTAAGCTCCAAGCACTAAAACAGGGTCTACCTAAGTCTCCTGCTTTACAATGGAGTGAAATAATGAATGACACAGTGGAATGTCTGGTTCCTATCTTGTTCAAGTTCATCCTGTTATCAACTCAGCAGCTGGAGGAAGTGACATCACACGCCCAAGCTCAGCTTTGAAGCTGGAGGTGCACACCAAGACTCTGTATGTGGTACCGCACTCTGGCCAGGAAGCATCACCCTTGGACCATCTGTTAAAGTATTTTTTTAAAAAAGAGGTTGGGACATCAGTTTCTTAACTAGAATTTCAAATCCTATTGTTCAAGTGGTGAAAAAGGCCTTTTGTGGATTCTGCTCTTAGCCTGGAAGGTTATAAAAGGAGTAGACATGAGTCCCTACAAATGTCTTGAAAATTAAATTGTTTTATACAAAGCATAAATATATGTGGGGCTAGGAGGGGTCATGCTCCACAGAGCAGGCTCCCATGTAACCACTGAAGCAGATCCATTTAATGCTAGTCACCAGCGCTTCTTTGCCCAAGTATTCCAAGTCCCGGTCTGTCTGGGGCCGCTTTTCTATTCCTAAGTAAAAGTACTTTATCAACTGCTTATCTCAAGTTTTTCTTAGTGAGTAACAGCTCTGGGAACTCTCCGTGTGGATCTGTACAGCATGCAAAATCATTTTACTTTGAAGACAAGACATTCACTTCCTGTAGCTTCCTTAGCCATCTCTACCTCTCTTCCCTTCCCACCCACTTTTCCCTCCCCTCCCCTTCCTCCAACCCCCAAGGCACTAAATAAAATGCTTAGAAAATGAAGGCCACAGCTGCCCTTTCTTCCCATTAAAACAATCAAGAATGATGGTGGGTTTAATATATTTGATTAGAGAAACTCCAATTTGGTGCACTTGAATCAGCTGCCTTTGTCTTCAGCTCCCGATGGCCCGATTTCAGTGGAATGTCCTCTGCTGTCCACTGCCAGCTCACTCAGGCTGGGAGAAAATTCAGACGCTGAAAGCATTGGCTTGGCATGCTTAGAAACATGCTATTTATGCTGTAGAAGATGCCAGGCTCACTTCATCCTAATCAGAGGGAGCACCACTTCATTAAATCAGGGTCACTTACTGTGACCCTCAGACTGGTAGCCCTGGGGGCCTGTGGTACCCTTTATCAATGTCAACTTTTCATGGATTTTATTGCTTTCCTTCGTTGATATTCGCCACTGAAATTCAAGTAAATCCTGTTCAAACAGCCGAGGAGATTCTGGTACCCAACTTGCACAGAGGAAATTCAGAGAATAATAATCACATTTACATGTGACATCTCTTTCATTCAAAGAACAAATAGAAAACTAATGGAAGGTAAGAGAATGTGTCATCATTTCCCCACAAGGTGTTATTTAAAGGGTTTGAAACATTGCCTGGGCAGCCCCTAACTTGCAGGGTACTTGAGAAAGAATTGATCTCATGGGGGGCTGGAGGCTTGGAGAAGGCTGCTTCTTGGCACTTAAAGTTTATAGAGATTTTTAGGAAGGGCTCTTTTTAAATATTCAATAAATGTGTACTCTAAATATAAGTACAAAAATGAATTCAGGATAAGAGTTTAAATTCCTATGCTACAGAGTTTGTAGGGGTTTGTTTGAATATATTTCAATCCCTACCATGGCCAGGTCAGAGACTGGAGATACATGAGCAAGGTCACAAAGACTGCTAAACTCATTTCTACACTTTGATGAAGCAAAAGCCCCACGTCTCCTGGTATCCACCCCAAGTCGGCCGCCTAGCTGAGCCCAGTGACTTCTCCACCCAGGCTCTGTGGTAGGAAACCAAAGCCCAGGGACACAGCCAAGTTAGAAATAGCATTCAGGACAATCATTAAAAAGTCAGGAGACCACAGATGCTGGAGAGGATGTGGAGAAATAGGAACGCTTTTACACTATTGGTGGGAGCATACATTAGTTCAACCATTGTGGAAAACAGTGTGGCAATTCCTCAAGGATTGAGAACTAGAAATACTATTCGACCCAGTAATCCCATCACTGGGTATATACCCAATGAATTAAAAATTGTTCTATTATAAAGACATATGTGCACATATATTTCTTTCAGCACTGTTCACAATAGCAAAGACTTGGAACCAACCCAAATGCCCAACAGTGATAGACTGGATAAAGAAAATGTGGCACATATACACCATGGAATACTATGCAGCCATAAAAAAGGATGAGTTCATGTCATTTGCAAGGACACAGATAAAGCTAGAATCATCATTCTCAGCAAACTAACACAAGAACAGAAAATCAAACACCACATGTTCTCACTCATAAGTGGGAGTTGAACAACGAGAACACATGGACACAGGGAGGGGAGTATCACACACTGGGGACTGTCAGGGGGTTGGGGGAAGGGGAGGGATAGCATTAGGAGAAATACCTAATATAGATGATGGGGTGATGAATGCAGCCAGCCACCATGGCACATGTATACCTATGCAACAAACCTGCATGTTCTGCACATGTACCCCAGAACTTAAAGTACAATTAAAAAAAAAAAGAAATAGCATTCAGGTTTTTGGATCCCAGTGCCCATGCCCGGTCTGTGAGTTGGCCTGTCAACAACATGGACAAGGAACAAGCCGGCCTCTGTTAGGCTCAGGAAGAGTGGCCCGGGAAGGACAGCTTCCTGTCCTCCACAGCCCTGGCATTGAGCATCCCACCATCACCTCGGGGACGGGTGGGCAGGGGCTGGAGGTCACTGGGACATCAGTGTGGTGCCCATCAGCTTTGCAGGCATTGCAAGCCTCAGTCGTCGGAGGAGGCCTGGTTACACTCTGGCTCCACACCCAAAAGCACTCTGGTCACGGGGCAAGAAGAATGAGCACAGCCTTCCGGGAGGGGTGCTTTCCCAGGAGCAGCACCCGCATGCAGGGAAGGACTCTGGGGGGAGGTGCTGAGTTAGCTCCAGGCTTCTCCTTGGGAGAACCTCAAGCCTTTGTAGACGCAGAGGGAGCAGAGCGCAGGCAGCTAAGGCCCACACAGTCCCCCAGGATGAATAAGATAACTTTGGTTGCAAAAATACAACAAAGAGCTGGCTGCATTTTACTTCCCCTTTCACTGTAAAAGTCGAGATTTCAGATTCCTGTTGTATAAGAATTAATATGAAAAGAATTTTGTATCCTATTATGGCATTGTGTTATAATAATGGAATGCTCTCCCCGCCCAATCTGGCTTACTGTCCCCGAGATCTTGCCAGTGATTATTCAGTTCCACAGTGTGTGAGTGTTGCTGCAGGGACAGCCTCCTGAGCCTGAAAGAGAGAGGCCGTGAATGCTTCGAGCTGGAAAACCGGGCACAGTCTGTTCTCCGCCCCAGGCACCCCCTCTATGCACACTCAGACACACACACTTCACCCAGAGGTTTTACTCTCTTCTAAGCTGGATGGACCTGCATGGGAAGTGTAATACTTGGACAACTGCAGCTAGATGAGCAGCTTATCGTCTCTGACAAGACACCCAATGGGTTCCAGAAAAGGAAAACAAAATCCTCTTTAAACTGCGTTGCATTCTGTTTGGAAATGGAGAGTCCAGGCAAAGGGTTTTTCCTGACAAACCAGAACAGGGGTGTTGTTGCTGTACTTTGATTTTGCTTAGTCACTAGACCTTGTTCCCCTGAGCATAAAGATTTGACAGAGTTTCTCCAGAATGTACCGATTCAAAACATCCTAAACAACTAAGCAGGGGCGGGCGAGGGGTTAGCCCGAGGGGTTAACTCGTCACATGTCCGCAGGACTCTTAAGGAAAAACCCGTAACCGGTTCTTTTCCGTGTCCACCAGAACACAGTAAGGAGAAATGAGCTTCAGCTGCAGCAGGTGGGCTTCAAGTGAGACATGAGGAAAGTTTTCCAGCCTCAGGAATGTGGACTAGAATGCATCACAGAGTGAGGATGCTGAACCACCGCGCAAGGTCGATGATGAGGGTGCTGAAACGCTGGCTGATTTACGCATAGTGAGGGGTGGAACCCTGCATTCTCTGGAAACTCCTGGCTGGTTAGGTGCTGATAATGGTGTTTTGTTTCATGCTGTTTTGAGATTTCTAGTTGCTGGGTTCCCATCATGAGATTTCCCTCAAATCAGCTCCTTTAGAATCTCCCTGTTTGGAGGGAGAGCACTGTTCTCCATTTCCGCTCGGCCACTTCCAGCCTCACCGGCTCTTTATAATCTTCAGTGAGGAAATGCCTCTCAGGCTCACTCTTCCTTCCCTGCCCTGGCACAGAACCACAGATTCCCAGCGTTGAACAATGGCTATGGAAGATGTATCTGGTTGAGTTTGTTGTTTGCGTGTGTGTGGTTTTTTTTCCTTTTCCTTTTTCTTAGTAGAATTCCTTCAATTACATGCATGTTTTCAGCAGCCAGGCCAATCATCCTCCTCACGGGGGTGAGGTCAGCAAACCCAGGAAACTTTCAGAGCCAGGAAAGCCTCAGACCCAAGAGGAAGCAATTATGGATGCCCATGGCTGACGTGTTCTGTGTCCACCGGAAGTTAAAGGGGAAGGTTCCTGCCCCAGAATGCACGGAGGGCGTGAAATCGTGTGTGGCTGCGCTGAGGCTAACAGCTGCCAGCCAACCATAGCCAGTTAGGGATGTCAACCTCTCAAAAGCAAAACAGGTGAAAAATGGCTCCCCATTTTCTGAAGTACTCTTGGAGCACAAGCTGAATGAAAACCAGTCATCATTGCCCTGCCTAGCATGAAACAGAACGAAAAGAAGGCAGATAGTATTTCCCACCGTGAACCACTCATCCATCTCTGTTCTGTTCAGGTATTTGTGCCTAAGCAACAGCACCTTCCCTTCTCAGCATTCACCCACAGGCCCCCGAAACCAAGCCCAGCA
The DNA here is from genome assembly GCA_028533165.1 of Leontopithecus rosalia. Classification (NCBI taxonomy): domain Eukaryota; kingdom Metazoa; phylum Chordata; class Mammalia; order Primates; family Cebidae; genus Leontopithecus; species Leontopithecus rosalia. The sequence goes on along the minus strand of CM052652.1, from coordinate 5,712,624 downwards.
CAGACAACCCCACTGAACTTGAAAGCTAAAGCCACCCTGAACACCTCCAGGCTTCTTTCCTCTGCAGCTTCCCTCCTTCTTCCTCATTACCAATTATACCACCAACGTATCTACAACTGCTCAGAGGTAGGCAAACTACATTGAAAGTGCTCACACCTATTTCTTCCTTCCCTTGTGGATGGCATTCTACAATAATTCCATTACATTTACAGAAAAGTTATTTCAATACATCTGTATATTAAATGTATATGTATATACACGTAGCTCTTATATCACTGTCACAGTGTTACCCACACTAAAGACAGGAATTATTTAGCTCAGTACAGCTATCTAACTTAGTCATTGCTGGCATTGAGCTAGGTACTATACCGATGGATCACAGTGGAAATATACAAGCTTGTGATTTTGAAAATATTCAAACTCAACATTTACTGTTACATTTCAAGATGTGCCACACCTGCCCATCACGACAGTGCTGTAGGTCAGTTTCTCTGACACTCAGGTGTCCATCAGATCTCCTGATGAGCCATAGGCCCTCAGAGAGGTCTACACGGTACCTACAGGTCAACAGATGGCATGAACAAGTGCATTTCCTCCAGCTGAAGACTTTGAGAACATCTAGAATGCTCTCTGATGCTCAGAAGAAGGTAGACGTGAGCCCAGACACCCAGCTTGACCCCAGCCTGCACCAGCCACTCCTCCAGGATGAACCATATGACCTTTAGTACATATCAGCCGAATGCCCCAAACTCAGGGAAACATACATTAAAAATAGGTCACAGGTAGTATACTTCTTGAACACAGAAGCATTGTCTTACAAACTAAGTAACTTCATTGCCTGGTAAAATTTCTATTTCACCATAGTTAATAAATCCTAGCGGCTGAATCAATGCATGAATAAATTTTGTCAAGCCTCAAATACCAGAAAGCCATCAAGGAGTTCCGAGAAGGTGAGGAGAAGCAAGGTGTGGTGTGTTCGTGTTGAGAGGAAAAAGACACGTTTGTAGGGCCGTGGTGAATAGGATTTGGTCCACAGATATGGAGCAAATGCAAGAGAAGTAGTTGTTAATTACCTATATTGTCCAGTACCTCTATTACCCAAATGTGCATGATAAAAAAGACTGACCCAGCCACTGCCTAGGATATGAAGACCTAAGACAGCCAAGATAGGAAGGGTACATACCCACTCAGAGTGCACCTTGACGGGTAAGCAGCTCATAGAAGGTGACCTCCTCCAACACATTTCCTTCACAATTGTACCCAATGGGGATGCAGGGGATTCTTCCGGGTCTGAAGCAATGGGCTCAGCTCTGCGTCTTCCTGTAGGAAAGGAGAGTGTGGATGTGCCCATAAAAGCATGTGTGTGTCCATGGATACCTGGTCAGTCCCGCAGAGCCCCTGAGAGACGGAACTGGACCAGTGATCATTATCATCGTAATTAGAATTGTTACTGCTAGTGGTTGTGTTAGTCCAGTGCCTGGCACCCTGTGATGTGTCCGGTGATTGGAGTCAATGATGAGCATAACAAAATGTTAAATTATAATCGTTTCATATGACAGATGGAAAAGAAAAATATAGATGGATGCAGAAAAAGTCAAGGAAGCACTTGCTTTGATTTCTGGGCCTTTACTGATGTTAGGAAAGCAGCGGTGTGGCTTTGGAATCTGTATTTATGGCATATTTACTACATATTAAATACATGTCGATCTTGCTTCTTGGCACCAAATGAGTACAGTTGGAATGACTGCAATATCCACAGGAATTTTAAAGTACATTGAAATGTACGTAACTATTTTTAAAGATGTTTAAAATCACCCTTGACCCCATCCTGGCCAACATGGTCAAATGCCGTCTCTACTAAAATTAGCTGGACGTGGTGTCGGGTACCTAAAATCCCAGCCACTCGGGAGGCTGAGGCAGGAGGATCGCTTGAACCCAGGAGCTGGAGTTGCAGTGAGCTGATCCCTGCGCTCCAGCCTGGTGAAAGAGCAAGACTCCGTCTCAAACAACAGCAACAAGAACAACAGAAAGCAAAGCACCCTTGACCCATGACGACAGTGCCCCAAACCCTTTCTCTTTTGAAAGCCAGTAACAATGTCTTCACCAGTTTGTATTCCTATGTTCCCAGGGGGTGGCGGCAAGACTTGGAAAAACAGCCGGGCTACACATCTGCATCAAACAATAGAGAAACAACCTTTATGAGGGACACAACATGAGGAGAAGGGACAGGGTAAGGAAAGAGCACAAACAGGACTGTGTCTCAGCGGAACATCTGAGGTTTACCACCATTCCATCAACTGCATCCCAGCAAGCCGCTAACGACGAGCCATTAATGCACTTGCTGCCTCTGACTTGCACAGCCCAGCATGCAATCATCCAAATGACCAAATGACACCACAACAATACCGGAGCACACATTAACCACTTACTGTAATAGCTGGACTGCTGAGCAAGAGACATCAAAGGACGCAGAGCAGCAAGCATTAAGGGTGGCTTCGACCGCCTGTGCACACTCGTGTCAAGCCGTGGTGTGGGCTCCAACGGGCTGTGTACTGACGACTGCCGTGAGATCCGTGAAGAAGGAAATGGAGCATCAGAAGGTTGCTGATGGGACCTCCCTACTTTTAGGTAAAAAAAATGTTTTACACCAAAAGTGAACCCTAATGTAAACTGTGGACCTCGGACGATAAGACGTGTCGGTATAGGTTCCATTGCAGCAAATGCACCCTTCTGGGGCAGGATATTGACAGTGGGGCAGGTGGTGTGGAAGGGAAGGGTACATGGATTGTCCCTGTACCATCTGCTCAGTTTGACTCTAAAACTGCTCCAGGACACAAATACAATATATCAAAAATTCCAAATGTGGGGTCCAGAGAGGTGTACGATATTCCCTGCAGTAAGTAGCATTACTCACACATCAAGCGGCCTCATGCAGGTAAAGACAAAAGGGCACGGCATCAAACATCTGGTGTCTACAGCACACTATCCCAACTCCCACTCCAAAGAAAATGACCCCAAAGATTTTCCTGTTAACATATTTCCAGGTATCAAAATCTTATGCTTTCAACCATCAGATATCTTGAAAGAGTAGTTGATGTTTTCGTTATCATTGCTCTTAAAAGTCTTAAAGGCTCTGTGTTATTTTCCTGTGGCTGCTGTAACAAATCACTACAAACTTTGTAGTTAAACAGCAGTTCACTACCTTACGGTTCTGTAGATCAGAATGGTATGGATCGCAGCAGACTGACGTCTAGGTGTTGGCAGGCCGTGCTCCGTTCTGAAGGTCCCTGAAGAGACTGCACATCGTATTCATTCAGGTGGTTGGCAGAATTCCTTGCACTTGTAGGACTGAGGTCTCTATTTTCTTCCTGTCTATAAACTGAGAACTGTTCTCTGCATCTAGAAGCTACCACATTTCTTGGCCTCTGGCCCTCTTCCTCCATCTCCAATATCGTATCTCTCTGACACTCTTCCTGCTGGCTCTTTGACTTACAAAGACTCATGTGATTAAACTGGGCCCACACAGATCACCCAGGATAACCTCCCCATGTCAAAATCTGTGTCCTTAGTTGCAACTGTTCAGTCCTTTTTGCCATGTAAGCTAACATATTCACAGATTCCAAGGATTAGGGCAGGCACATCTCTGACAGGTAAGGGGTATTCTGCCTCCCACACTCTCCTGAACCCATTAATACATGGCCCTCATCCACAATGCTCCTGAAACTCATTTCACTAAAGTCTTCTTGGACACTTGAATGCTAAATCCATCCTCATCCATATGTGACCATTCTGCAGTGCGTGACATGGACATGACCTAATTCTTGAAGCACTTGGCTTCTACGTGCTGTAATACTGTCCGCTGCTCTCCTCCTGCTCGTTGGACCATCTCTTGTTGTATCCTGAATTCATTTCTCTGCTTTCTTCTTTCTCTACATAGGGTGGCGGCACCTGTACATCTCAGGTCCGTGTCCAGATCTCCGGGACCTTGGTTCCCAATCACCAACTGCCTTCTGAGCTCTGCTTGGATGACACATAGGCTCCTTTCTGTCCCACACATGACTGATTCCTTTTTCTATGTGATATATCTCCTCGTGGCAACACCAAACCTCAGTCTTCCATGACAGATGCTTAAAAGTCATTCTCTCCTTCTCCTTCTGCCTCTGCTCACATCCCGTAACCCAGACAATCATAACACTCCATCTTACCTCCCGAGTATCTCTAAAACCCACTCTCTCCTCTCTTGCTGGCCCCAGTATTGGCCCCAAGATCACTGACAACACCCTTGAGTCCTGTGCCACCACTCACGGCCATTCTTCACGTTTTCACCCGACACAGGTATGATCGTGTCCCTGCTCCGTTTAAAAACATTAGTTGACCAGGCATGGTGGCTCACACCTGTAATCCCAGCACTTTGGGAGGCCAAGGAAGGTGGACTACTTGAGCTTAAAAGTTCAAGACCAGCCTGGGCAACATGGAGAAACCCTCCCTCTACTAAAAGTACAAAAAAACTTAGCTGGGGTGGTGTTGCATGCCTGTCGTCCCAGCTACTCAGGAGGCTGAGGTGAGAGGATCACTTGATCCTGGGTGGTGGAGGTTGCAGTGAGCGGAGAGCAAAACACTGCACTCCAGCCTGGGCAACAGAGGGAGACGCTGTCTCAAAAACAAAACAAAACAAAAAAACTTGGTTGCTGCCCATTGCCCAGCAGCATCAAATCTAGCTCATGGCAATACCCTACGTGCACACATACAGCACTAGCCTCTAAGGGGTTGCTGGGTTTATCACCTGCCCTTCCCGGTGATACTCACTTGCTATTCATAGTTCCAGCTCAGTCTACAGACCAGCAGCATCAGCACCACCTGGGAGCATGTCAGAAATACACACTCTCAGGCCCCTGCCCAGATCGACTTACTCAGACTTTGCATTTTCACAAGATCCCTATTTAAATTTTATGTACATCATTGAAGTTTGAGACACGTTGCTCCAGAGCTGTGCTCTCCAGAGTGAGGCGTGTGAGGTAAGCTCTCGAGTATGGGAGCATCTTATTAGAAATTCTCTTTATTTTCGTGTGTATTCCCCTCCATTATAACTTGGATTTTTGCACCTCTTTTATGAATCGCTGCCAGTTTTAACAGATCATCCTGACCCTTGTGTCTGTGCTTTTGCCTACAGCATTCCTTTTGCAGGGGATAACTTGCCTGCTCTCCTCTAACCGAAACTAGCTTCTGAACCCTCCAGCATCCCCCGCTCCAGGAGGCTTCCCCATCCCTTCAAACGGGTCCTCACTCTCACCTCCACACTCGTGTACACATTCCTATTGCATCGCTTCTGTTTGCCTATTCATCTGCTCCACTGGGTCGTGGCCTCCTCGAGGATGAGAACTGTGCAATCTCTACCTGTGTGTCCTCAGAGCATGGCACAGTGATATTTTCTTAGCTAAACAGATGAATAGCTAAAACTTGAGAAAATTCTGCTATACTGGTAATACCTTGCTATTTTTTCAGGTTTCTATTTGAAACAAAAGAGAGTTGTTGCCTAATCTCAGTGCTGAGATCACACAGCTCTTACCTCTGGCTGATTTTTATTTGGTGACACACCAGCTGGACAGAGGGCTGAAAGTAGACAGGATCTGATCCTCACTTACCTGTAACCAACGCAGAGCAGTTCCAGTCACACCCCATCTTCTTCCAGCTCTGTGTCTATCTGGCGTGGATACACACTACAAAGCAGAGGGGGAAACAGACGCCTGGATTAGAATGTTTAGTGTCCTGACTTGAAGCTTAATGCATATTTTGAGACCACGGTCATGCCAACATTATTGCCATATGAGCAAAGAGTAAAGTCCTCATTTTAAAGAAAATCATCTTGTTTTCTGTCAGCTCCAGGGTAACATTGGCTGATTCTGACCCTAATTGGTAAGCATAGTCTGACATCTCGAAATAAAATGGTAGCTGATAAATCTTTCAGGTCGGCATATTTCTCTAAATTATTTACAATGAAAGTTGGTATGTGCAGAGGTCAAAGAGACCTATCACTGGACTAAGGTCCATTTCTTCATGTGCAAACCTGAGATAATAGTGCTTACCACATGAGGTTACTGTGAAGGTCTAATGAGGTGATACGTGTAAAAAAAGTTACACACTTTAAAACTCTATACAAATGTAATCCATTTTATTAATAACATTAATCTTTTGTTAATGACTCCTTAGATTTCACTTCTTCAGGCAAGTAGTAGCAAGCCTTCTACTCCTTCTTAAACATTTCTCTTTCCTGGCTTTCCGATGTTCTCATCCTCTTTCTCAATTCAAAGGGATCTATACATCCCTCAGAATTAAATAGTAATTCAATAGTGAGCACAGGATAACTGCTTACAGAATACACCTATGCATTTCACTTACTCCGTTTAATCAGGATTTGAGTAAATTACTCATTTCTCCCCCCGACATGTCATGTACTTAGCACTATGTAGAATCAAACTTTAAGCTAAAGGGTGATATCATTTTTTTTTTTTTGAGATGGTGTCTCACTCTGTTGCCCAGGCTGGAGTGCAGTGGTGTGATCTTGGCTCACTGTACCCTTCCCTTCCCGGATTCAAGCACTTCTCCTGCCTCAGCCGGGATTACAAGTGCCCACCACCACACCCAGCTAATCTTTGTATTTTTAGTAGAGATGGAGTTTCACCATGTTGGCCAGGCTGGCCTTGAACTCCTGACTTCAGGTGATCCGCCTGCCTCGGCCTCGAGAAGTGCTGGGATTACAGGCGTGAGCCACCGTGCCCGGCCCCAGAGTGACATCATTTCTTATCACTCTAATATCCCTTGCCTATGATGATAAAGTGCCTGCCTCAAACAAGATGGGTGTGCACTTGTTCACATGGGAAGGTAGGCAGGCAGAGGCTAGGAAAAGGACAGAAAACGACAGGAAAGCCGGAGACTTACACGTCATTCTCACTCTGGCCACACCAATATCTATTTTATGGTCATTTTCTTTCAACTATTCAGTATAGTGAAATAGATGTAAGAGCCATTCAAAATTGAATTCAGCAAACTTAATTAACCACCTACTACTACGCTATGCCAAATTCTACTAAAGTGCCAAACATAAATATTTTATATTTATGTATCTAAATAACTGGAAAATAATACAAAATAAATTCATGAGACGAAAAACGGTATATACTAGGGTTAACATATATGAGGGACTATGATAGCAGAGAGGGATTAATTAAAGAGAATCAAGAAAGCATTCTCAGAGTATATGGTTTTCTTTGACGAGGGCCCAAAAGGAGCTGAGAATTGGGTAGGCAGAGATGGATGGGGAAGGGATTTCCATGAATAGGAACGGCAGCACGCGGCCAGGCATGGGCGTGGCAAAGATCAATGCCCTATACAGAAGCTTGAAGTACAGCACATTGTACAGTGAGTCTGTTATTCACGACAAACAGGCTTTGTTAAGGATGGAAAATGAAGATCTAGTGTGAGATTTATTTTTGTGTCTTCTTTTTAGTCATGTTAACTGATGTGTAGTTTACATGCAGTAACATTTTCCCTAATATGCTTATTGTAACATCTAGCATAGGGCTCCAACATCTAACAGAATAGTCTGCACATTGCAAATATTCAACATGTATTAACTAGGGGGATAAGTTGTTTGCCATCAGCATGTATTATTTGATGTTATAAACCGACTCTTTTTTCCACAAAATCTATTGGTAAGCCATTGAACTGACATGGTAGGTAATATTAAGGTTTATCTTGATAGTCATCTGACTTTCAAAGGCCCCTTGATCTCACCAACTTTCTATCTCTTCATTTAGAAATGTCTACAGGTATGTCAACTCTCCCTCCAGTGTCTCAGGACATTGGTCTGAAAATACTTGATATGATTTGGATATTTGTCCTCTCCAAATTTCATGTGAAATGTGATCCACCAATGTTGGAGGTGGGGCCTGGTAGGAGGTTTTGTGGTTTTTTTTTATCACGGGGATGGATCCTTCATGAATGGCTTGGCACATCTCTTATGGTAATGAGTTGAGTCCTTTCTCTGTTAGTTCATGAAAGATCTGATTGCTAAGAAGAGCCTGACAGCTCCTCCTCTCTTGCTTCCTCTCTTGCCATGTGACATGCCAGCTCCCATTGTCTTCCACCATGAGTAAAAGGTGGAAGGTCCCAAGGTCCTGACCAAAAGCAGATGCCAACGTCATGCTTCCTGGGCAGCCTGCAGAACCAAAAACCAGATAAACCTGTTTTCCCTGTAAGTTACTCAGCCTCAGGTATTCCTTTATAGCGAAGTAAAATGGACGAACACAATCGCCAAAGAAAATCCTGAACAAAATGTAAGACAGGATTTTTACTGTTTCTCACTTTGTGATGAATAGACATTTTCTAACTAATATTTCGTTGAGGAAGAGATGGGGTTTCACAGGGAGACTACATTATATTAAGAAAAAAAGACAGCAGTCACATTTTATTGCCCAAAGCCCACTTTCATTCACATTCTCTTCACTTATGAGCACACATACAAAGCAGGTGTTATGTGTCTTGGTAGATAAGGAAAAGAACTTTGAAATCTGAAGTGACTTATTCAAGGTCACACATACAGATGCACAGGCAGCAGAGACAAGACTAGAACTCAAGTCCTTCCAGTGCTCTTGAGATGGAGTTATCAGCGACAGTCCCAAGACACTTTTTAATTAAGGTAAAAAAGAGTTGAAATCACCTATTTATGCTGCCTTTGATAAACATATCTGTCAGAACTCAGTTGTAGAAAATAGAAATGATTTTAGCTATTTTAAGCCAAAAGGGATCCATGTTTACACAACTATTGGAGGGGTTGGAAGGGTAGACTAAAGGCTGGAACCAGGAATGCCTTCCAGTACTACACTGCTGAACCAGCCTTCAAGGGTGTTGCTCCCTCTAGCCCAGTCAGAAGGTAGGGGTGCCACAGGAATGGTTGAGTTCTAGAACTCAATCCCGGAGCTGTGAGATCCAGAAACTACCAACATGCTGCTACAATTGCTTCTCTACTCACATGAAGCTTGCTGCTATACAATAGAACTTTGTGACAGAAAAGCACAGCATCTTCAAGACCTCGCGTTCCAGAAAAAGTAGTCAAAGCTGCAGAATCTGGCCTTTTGTCACATTTCCTCTTTTCAAATCTTGCACGGGGCACATCTAATTGTGGAAACTGCTTTGCATCCATGACTCTGGCTGTGAGGGATTCTGGGAGATGTATAGTTGGAATAGATGCCAAAGGCCAATCTGTGACACCTACAACCCATAAATTTGGCAATATCAGCAGCATCTCCCAAGACAGATTAGAAATGGGATTCTTGGTCTGTGCTTTAAAGGCAGACATCACAGGCAATCTGCATTCAGGTGCCACGTGTGGTTGCACAGGTTGCGCACTCCTTAGAATAGGAAATGAATGAACTCCCCAGGTTGTGCACTAGTCACAGAGACTGTGAAAAGAGTATCCCACCCTGAAGTTACTCAATGAATAATCGAAGCCAGCCTTCTCGAGAGCTGTCTGCGTCAAAGCAGGTGTTGGTTATAGCTTTGACACAGAAAGAAAGCCGTATATATGACTAGATTAGAAAGCTACTTAGAAATGGATCATTGTGGAGGATCCATCACCCAAGGTGCTAAGGCCATGGCCACAGGCATGCCATGTGGAAGTTAAGATTGACTTGAGAGCCTGATAGCCACAATACCTGCCCAGAGAAGTAGGTCAGATATTTTCATCAAGCTTTCTTAGAGCTTAGCATAAAAACGCCAGAGAATAAAAATATCATATATTATGATCTAAGAAAGTCAAAATCAATTATGCTGTACTGAGAAGTCTTTGAACTGACTTCACATTATGTAAAATTAGAAATAAAAACATGTTCCGTCTACCACTGTGTTAAACACACACACACACACACACACACACACACACACAACAAAGCTCCTTTTTTATTTTATTATTTTCATTATTCCTCAATTATTTATATTTCTGACTTTTTTCTCCAGATAAACTCAGAATAATGTATTGTGTTCTTGATTTCCCACTCGATAAGAACATTGAGAAGCTGGAATATATTCAGAAGGGAACAATTAAATCAGGGACAGGTGTGGACCCAATAGCATGACTAAACCAAGCCACAGTTAGGAAACTACTATTAGCCTTGGAAGAGAAGATAGTCATCTTCACACACCCGAAATGCCATCATTCTGAAAGACCAGTGTGTGTGTGAAGCTCTGGAGAAAGGAATCTGGAAAAAATGACTAAAACTCTCAGAAAGGGAGAGTTGGGCCCAGTTTAACCACGACAGGTGTCCCTATGGTGAGACAGCACCTCTCATCATGTACCATGACAGGTGTCCCTATGGTGAGACAGCACCTCTCACCGTGTACCATGACAGGTGTCCCTATGGTGAGACAGCACCTCTCACCGTGTACCATGACAGGTGTCCCTA
>CM052652.1:5654575-5692216 GCA_028533165.1 Leontopithecus rosalia | reverse complement strand
TGTATATATACATATATATACACACACATCTGTATATATACATATATACATACACACATCTGTATATATACATATATACACACACACATCTGTATATATACATATATACACACATCTGTATATATATATGCATACACACATATGTATATATACATATATACACACATGCATATATACATATATACACACACGTATATATACATATATATATACACACATATATGTATATATACATATATATACTGCTCCTCCCCCTCACACTAACTCTGGGAACAGAGATTCATTTGCAACATTTTGTCCCCCTGACTCCCTGTGACCTTTCCCACCACTGTCTCTCTCCAAATACAGAGTGGGTGTAGGGGAGCCTTCTCTAGGAGAGAAGAGAGGCCATTAGGCACAGAGGAGATTTGCAGGGTGGAAGTCCCACTGCCTGCCACTGAAAATAGCCTCCTTGATGGCCACAAGCCCAGACATCACATGAGCACCAAGTAGATTACATTCTTATTTATTTAAAAGGAAACGGCCCACCTGGGCCTGGATCCTCCATAGAAAAACAAAAGAGAAGCAGAGGGAATCAAACTAGCTCTCTGGAGCAAAGGTGTACAGTTCAAATGATTGCACAACCGCTGCTGCAAACCAGAACATTCTGTATAGTCAGAAGAGGGTTAATTAGCCTGAACCAAGAGTCTAAGGTCATATGATTCAGAACAGTTCACAGCCTGGGTTGTGACATTAGAGGGGCTATGGGTCACCCCACCAGACCACCGTTGGGTCCCCCACTGGACAGCACTTTGTTTTCTCCAACCCAGGCTTAATTTAAATTGAAAACATCGAGGACTTACGGGGAGGCTCCGCCTGTTTTTTGGAAGCCACAGTTGTTTTATTAGTATGTGTATCTGTGTGTATTCTACTGAGAGTGTGTATGTGTGTGGGTCTGTTGGTGTTCTGTGCTCCTAATCAAAGAAAGTTTATGAAAGAGAAAAAGAAGTTTAAATAGCAAAAGCAGTGACATCATTTCCAAGAGTTCTGGGATGAGAAAATTGTTCCACAGTTTATGTATTGATTTATTCATTCATTCCTTCTTTCTTTCAATCAAACTCCGAGCGAGCACCCATTTTGCTTTAGACTCTGTTACAGGAAGCAGGCCCCAAAAGACGCACATTCCTGCTATTAGCTCCTATCATTGCTGTCATAGATTACCACAAACCTGGTGTCTTCAAACCACAAAAATTATCTTGCACATCAGAGTATCAGAAGCCAAAACTGGGTCTCACTGGGTGAAAATCAAAGTGTCAGCAGGGCTGCCCTCCTTCTGGAGACCTCAAGGAAAACCCATTTCCTTGTCTTTTCCAGCTTTTAAAGACCAAGGACAACCCTTGTTTGTGGCCCCTTCCCCTACCTGCAGAACTAGCAGTGTCCGGCCGGGGCTTTCTCATGCTACCAGCTGTCTGGCTCTCTACTCTGCTGTTCTCTCTTCCATTTGTTAGGACTCTTGTGATTACATTGGGCCTACCCAGATCGTGCAGGAAATCCCACCCCCCTCAAGATCCTTAACTTGATCACATCTTCGAAGTCCCTTTATCAGATATTGCCAAAATGTAAGGTGATATATTCACAGGGTCCAGGGATTAGAACTTGGACTTCTTTGGAGGACTATTATGTTGCTTCCCACAGTCCCCATTTCAGTCATTTTCATTTCTTATATCTGATTGAAAGTGACTAACCTTCATTTTGGCCTGTTGTTCCTCATTAGACTCTTTGGCGATGCTTTCAGGGTGTGTTCACAGACATAATTTTTGGAAATTGTGCTCAGGCCTCTCCTGGTTTCCTTTTAACCATTAACATGCACATTTATCTCCCTTGATGTCTCCTTCCAAGACACCCTGTGCAAGTTAATAATTTATTATGTAAGACACATTAGTCTGACTTTTGATTTTGAACTAAACACAAACACTAAAATGAATATTCATAGACTCTTGAAGCAACGGCCTGGCCCTTACCTTTCTCCAGAATGGGTTCTCTGGGCCAAGCCCAGAAAGGTACCTATATGGCTGGCTTCCTGCTCACTGGTGAAATGTATCTCAGCTCTCTGCTTGCAGTGCGCCTCCAATCTCTCCTTATTCCTGGCCAGCTGAATCGCAGCAGCTTGGATGAGCCATTTTCCCCTTTCCTTTCCATTTGGGGGATGGAGTTTTACCTGGCTCTGACTTCTAACCTCTACCTGGGCAGTGAGCAGAAGAATGCTGTCACCCCACAAAGATAACCTCATTCTAATCCCTAGGACCTGTAGATATGGTCACCATACATGGCAAAAGGGACTTAGCAGATGTGACTGAGGTTAAGGACATCGAGATGGAACGGTGTCCTGGATTAAGTGGGTAGGCATAATATAATCATAAGGGCCTCCATGAGGTAAGAGGCTTTCCTGGCTCCGGAGAGTCCAAGAGAGACAACAGCATCAGAAAGAGTTGATGTCCAACCCTAGTTCCAAAATGTAGCAGGCTATTTGTAAGGACCAGAGAGAGATCTGTAGATGCTGAAAGGGGGAGGAAAGAAGTCCTCCCCGAAGGCCTCTAGAGAGTAATGCAGTCCCCTCCCCACCCTGAATTTAGCCCAGCAAGATCCTTGTTGGATTTCTGACCTGCATTGCTGCAAGGTAATAAATGCACATTGTTTTAAACTATTAAATTGTGGTAATCTGTTACAGCAGCAATAGTAAGTCAATACAATGTGCATTCTTTTGCAGTCTATGCTGATCATTTAAGCCCTCAAAATTAATGTGATTCAGAGTCATTGGTGGAATGGCAACACCCTCCTCTAGATCATTAGCCAGAATTCAAATAAGCCCAGGCCTAATGGGGACCCCTACAGGACTCCATCTGAGAACTCCTTGGGTCGAAGTAGACATGACATTAATTAATCTTGTGTGGACCTTGAGATTCCAGGGCCTGATTTTATATCTGAACCAATCTGTATTTTCCCTGCCAGATATAGCACTGGACAGGGTTTATCTTTGTAAGGAAGATTATCTTCCCCGTCCTTCCTCCACCGATATGGCAGTCAGTGCCCCTCCCCACTCCATACCATCACCTCTCCCCTGATGCATAAATGCACGCACACACACACACATACACACACACACACACACACAAGACAGATACATAGGAAGAGACACACGCATACAGAGACACAGACACACACATAACTACGTTCACATACAGTTCTTTCTTTTTTGAAAATAAAGCAATCCAGATATTGAAAAATATTTGCTCCCTTGATGCTCTGCTAAGGATTGCCCTTCGGTTTATGAATTTCTTTGACATGCTAAGTGATTTATTATGTAATAAAACATCGGGTACTTAAAGGAACAGGAGGTTGAAGCTGTCAGTTTCAAGCTTTACAGAAGAGAAGACTTAGGTTGAACTTTTTCTTCTAAGGGATACCAAGAACTTCACGGATTTTTGCCATTAAATCTTTGAAGATGCCAGCATGTGCCAGGTGAGGGGCAGTAATTTCAAAATGTACCATCATTTTGCCTGATTGGAAGCCCTTCTGGCTTCAGACTGAGAGTTTTCGAGATCGTCTGTTTGGTCTTCTGATTCCTGCATTCTCAGTATTCATTCCTCTGAACTATATTCCAGACACTGTTGAGGATGCCAGGGGTCCCTGGGTGAAAGACTAGAGTTGGAGATACAGATTTTATTTTTATCTCTCATTTGCATTTATTTTATGCTGAATTTATTCTCATGTCATAGTTTATATTTCTTCAGTGTCTTCTGGGATATCTTCTTCTGTGCAACCTCCTCTTCTGGTTTAGGAGAAATTTATTTCTTCTCTTTCTTCTTTTCTTTTTTTTTTTTTTTGAGATGGAGTCTCACTCTATTACCCAGGCTGGAGTGCAGTGGCATGATCTCGGCTCACTGCAACTTCCACCTCCCAGGTTCAAGCGATTCTCCTGCCTCAGCCTCTTGAGTAGCTGGGATTATAGGCACATTCATTTTTAGTAGAGATGGGGTTTCATGTGTTCGCCATAATGGTCTCAATCTTTTGACCTCATGATCCGCCTGCCCATCTCAGCCTCCCAAAGTGCTGGGATTACAGACATGAGCCCAGCCAATTTGTTCCTTTTCGGTGAGGATCAAATCAGTATGGCAAGAAGAGCTGATGTATGGGCAGATCACAAGAGTTCTTAAAGTGAACATGAAGATTTGAACCTCTTGATTTGCATGATTTTGTGGAGTTTTCTGGATCGAATGAACAGTGAAACATTTTAATAGATCACCTCAGGCTGCTTAGGGGAAGAGCAGAGCTTTTTTTTTTTTAATGTGTACAAATTTATGAAGTACATATGCAATTTTGTTACATGGATAGATTGTATAATGGTCAAGTGAGCGCTTTTAGGGTATCCATCACCCAAATGGCATACATGGTGCCCATTAACCAATGAAGCTATAGACTTGAAAGTCATTGTCCATGGTTAGCATTAAAAGCCATTGGAATACAGCATCACCTGGAGGTGTGTGTAGGCAGAGAAGAGAAGGGGAGTTCAGCCCAGAGCTCAGGGCATGACTTAAAGGTCCAGCAGAGGACGAGGAATTAAGAACAGAGGATGCTTTCATGATAGGAAGAAAACCAGCAGCGCGGAGGGTACCAGGCAAGCCGCAGAGAAAGTGTTTCAGGGGAAGAGAGAATAGTTAGTGGTGCCAAATGCTGGCAGAGGGCAAGCATGGAAAGGACTGGTTGGTGATCACTGGCCTTGACACAAAGGTGATGTTGACATGAGCGATCGGAAGAGATGGAAACCCAGTTGGAATGGGTGAGCACAAAACGTGGAAAAAAAGGAGTAGAGACCAAGGCTTCAATAAATGATCAATTGGTTGCTACAAAGAGCAGCAATTAGTTGCTGCAAGTAGTATCTGGAGGTGGAGGTGGGCTCACAGGGAGGAGTTTCTTAAGCGGGAGCACCGGTGGTAAGGATAATAATGCAGTGGAGAGAGGGGAATAGTGAAGCAGCAAATACAGGGGATAACTGCAAGGAGGAAAACCAGGACAGAGTGAGAAGGAAGGGACCCAAGCTGCAGGGAGAAAGGGCTGACTTGGGTAAAAGCCGAAAGTTCACCCACGGAACCCGGAGGCAGGGCGGTGAGGATGTAGCACAGAAGCAGGTGTGTTGGGGGATTTGGCAGGAAGAAGATGAGGGATTTCCTAACTGATGAATTCTGTGTTCTCAAGAAAGTGTGAAGCAAGGTCATCATCTGCCTTTTGAATATCTTCAGTGTCTGAGCTAGAACGAAGGCTGCTGCCTTGTCAGCTAAGGTGATACTTAGGATCATGGCGCAAGGATCTGGTGTAGACACTGATTACTTAAGAAAATCACTTATCTGTTTGAGACGGTCACGACAGCTATCGTATTAACCAGACATGGAAGGAGTCACTCTCGAGACTTCTGCTCCTGGAAATATGGCTAACTAGAGATCCAGAGATACCTGAAACGCTGGATAACTTTACAATATGTGTTGAAATCTAGGGCAGAGCTGGCAGAATGTCAGTGCAATTCTGAGAACCTGGAGACAGTGAGAAGACACGAGTGCAGGCAGGGAAGCTACAGTGGGAGCCAGCGCTGTCCCGCGCTGCCTGAAGACCGCTGGGTACCTCGAGCCTGCGTTTGAACTGGCTTTGTGCCTCCAGGACGGGAGACAATGCCTGGGCTAGAGATGAAAAGTCGGACTGAACCCTGGCAACCGACAAACAAACAGGACCTCAGAAGGGAAACGCTCTCTATGAGTGAACTTAAAAGATAAAATCTACCAAAGAAGAGGCTGGACAGGAGTCTGTCTTGTTCTTGGCCCTTGATGGAGGGGAAAATCAGCAGGAAAAACATTTCCTCAGAGAGTATCTATCCATAGACCTGCACTTACGGGGTTTAGGGGCTGGAACTTATTCCAAAAATGCCAGACAAACATGTGGTTAAAAAGGAATAGACTTCAACCCATGTCTCAGAAAACTGCTGCAATGAAGCTCTAAGTAACTGGTGTTGACAGAGACAGAGGCAGTGATAGAGAGATCCACAGAGAGATCCCAAAACACAGAGGAAAACAAGCCACCATGAGAAGGGTCCACAGAACCAATAAACTGCACAATCAGACCATGTAAGAATAGAGGGAACAGGATTATCAGATGACAATGTAAGATATGTTTGTTTGATACGTTTAAAAACTGAAAGGTGGCAGCTGGTACGAGTGCAGTGGTGTTTACAACTAATCGATCACAACCAGTTACAAACGTCTTTGTTCCTTCTCCACTCCCACTGCTTCACTTGATTGGCCTTAAACAAAACACAAAATAAAATTAAAAATGAGGCCGGGCGCGGTGGCTCACGCCTATAAAAATCCCAGCACTTTGGGAGGCCGAGGCAGGCAGATCATGAGGTCAAGAGACCGAGACCGTCCTGGCCAACACAGTGAAACCCTGTCTCTACTAAAAATACAAAAAATTAGCTGGGCATGGTGGCATGTGCCTGTAGTCCCAGCTACCTGGGAGGCTGAGTCAGGAGAATCGCTTGAACCTGGGAGGCGGAGATTGCAGTGAGCCGAGATTGCACCACTGCCCTCCAGCCTGGAGATGTAGTGAGACTTTATCTCAATAAATAAATAAATTAATTAAAAAGGTAAAAGGTGGTAAGATTCAAAAGTTCTACAGATCTGCTGAACAACATTGTGCTTAGATTTAACAATACATTGTACCTTAAAAATGTGTTGAGAATAATTCATTTCACGTTTTTTATAACAATAAAAAAGAAACATCATATTGAAAAGTTGGCAGAGGCCGGGTACAGTGGCTCACGCCTATAATCCCAGCACTTTGGGAGGCCGAGGAGGGTGGATCATGAGGTCAAGAGATCGAGACCATCCTGGTCAACAAGATGAAACCCTGTCTCAACTAAAAAAAATACAAAAATTAGCTGGGCATGGTGGTGCGCACCTGTAGTCCCAGCTACTCGGGAGGCTGAGACAGGAGGATTGCTTGAACCCAGGAGGCGGAGGTTGCGGTGAGCTGAGATCATGCCATTGTACTCCAGTCTGGGTAACAACAGCGAAACTCTGTCTCAAAAAAAAAAGAAAAGTTGGCAGAGACAAAAGAGACTACCAAATATAATCAGTCAGATTTTGATAAAAAGATCAGTTAGAAATGTGAGAAACACTAAAGTAACTAGTCAGAACTACAGAGGAAATTTATAAATTCAAAGATCAAGCTGAAGAAATTCCCCAGACTGGGCCGGGTTTGGTGGCTCGCGCCTGTAATCCCAGCCCTTTGGGAGGCTGAGGCAGGTGGATCACCCTGAGGTCCAAAGTTCGAGACCAGCCTGACCAACATGGTGAAACCCCATCTCTACTAAAAACACAAAAATTAGCCAGGCATGGTGGCACACGCCTATAATCCCAGCTACTCCAGAGTCGGAGGCAGGATAATCGCTTGACCCCAGGAGGAGGAGGTTGCAGTAAACCGGGATCGTGCCACTGCACTCCAGCCTGGGTGACAGATCGATACTCTGCCTCAAAAAAGAAAGAAAGAAAGAAAGAAATTACCCAAAGTGCAAAATATATACAGTGACAAAAATGAAAAATACCAAAGAGAGGTTAAAAAACACGGAGAATTGAGGGGAAAGTTCTAACATGCATCTAAACGCAGCACCACAGGAGACAATGGTGGGAATGGGGAAGGGGAGACAGTCAAAGAGATCATGAATGAGACCTTCTAGACCTTGTCATTATTAATGACAATAATCCTCAGAATCATAAAGCCCAGTGAACATCAACACTCCCAATGAAATCCTCACCACATCAATTGAGACTGCAGGATCACAGGAGACAAAAAAATAGTACCCAGAGAAGAAGAAAAAAATAGTACCCAGATAACCTGCACAGAATATTAGCTCAACAGCTAATTTAGGAACAGCAACAACAGTGAGAGAAAATAATTGTCAACCCAGAAAATCTATCCTTCAAATATGAGGGTGAAATTAACACATTTTTTCAAATAAGAAAAACCTGAGAGATTTTTACCAACAAACACTCAGTAAAGGAACTTCTAAAGGATGAATTTCAGGAAGAAGAAAATCATTTCAAAAGGAATTTAATGGTTCTCAAGAAGAAATAAGGAGTAAAGAAAATAATAAACGTGAGTAAATATTTGAAGGTACAAAATAATCAATGTGATATCCAATTTGTGACATTAAAAAAAAGAGATGGAAACAAAATACTACACAAAAATAGCGTATGAGTCAGAAACAGGTAATCGGGCCACTTATCCCACCCTCGGAGCGTCAGTTCTCTCTGCCACCATAAATGTCAAATAACAGCCATTTTCAAAATGATCTCTGGAACCTAGTTGTTTCTACTGCAGATCAATTTCTGACATCTTGCTCAAAGCTTTAATGGTTGCATTTTCTATGAGCCAGATTTCCTAAGTGTGGCACTTGGGTACAAACCCAAAGCGTTGAAGTAGCTCAACCAAGTGCAACACATCCCAAAACTCCGAGATTTGTGCTTTTTCCATTTCCATCTCCATTTAATTTTGAAGAATGATGAGCTAACTGCAATGACAGCAATCTAAGTGGTTGTATATTTTGTCTAAAATGCCCTGAAATCATTCTGAGATATTATGTAAATACGCACATCTGCTCATTATGTCTTTATGAGGGAGGCTCCGCAGTCCTCCTGCCGGTGCTATTTCTTACGATGAGATCATTAGGAGAGGATCAGTGGTGTAATGTCTGCGGGGCTCAAACAATAATTTGAGACTTTTAGATGTGCACAAGGTAATTTTAAATAAATTCCAGGGTTTTTCTGATGATAGCCCTCAGTTCCATCATAGCTGTCTTTAAAGAAATGCTAATTGGATGAGGTAATATTTAATGCAAAACTTAATGCATGCCAGGCCCTCAATAAATATAGCTATCACTATTCTTAGTATAATTTCTGGGTATAAATAAAACAAACACAAAAAGTATGGCACCATGATGGACTTTAGAAGTCTTGGTTCCCAGCAGTGATTTACAACTTTTCAAGGCCACAAAACTTAGGGGACAGAGAGAGAATTAGATACCACTATATTTGATTTCTGGGGATTGCAGATTCATTGAATCAATAAATACTCAGAGAGCAGTTAGTATATGCTGGGCAATGATGCCAAAGTACGAGATGTGATCCCTCCTCTAAAGAAATTCACAGTTGACTAGTAAAACTGTGCCAGGCCCTGGAGACACAGAGATGAACAAGGTACACATGTCTTCAGTATCTCACCATCTATTAAGAACACAGATAAATTACAAACACATAAATCACAAAACATCACTGTTGTAAAACAGCCATGGGCAAAGCATTGGAGGCTACAGGGGACAGAGTAGCTAATCCAGATTAATGGTGTTTTGCAAGATTTTAAAAGGAGTTGACATTTAAAATTGGACTTGAAAGATGAATAGAAAATAAGAAGGGAAGGAGCATCTCAGACAGAGGGGGTCATGTCTCTAGAGCCAAAACAGGGTGCTGGCTTTGGGAAATGGCAAGCAGTTCTGCCGGCTTGATTGTCGAGTATGTCGGTGAAAACTGGCAAAAGTATGGGCTGGACGACTGGACTGGACTCCGTTTGGGACAAATCATGCAACTTTACAAAGAATTTACATCTTCTCCTGGAACAGCAGGGGTCAACATGGGATTGGAAGCGAGAGACGGCTACAATGCATCATTAGAAAGCATAATTTCAGGAAGATGGTGTTAAAGTCACCCCAGAGATGAGAGAGAGAAACGATCAGAAAAAAAACAAACAGTGTAAAGGCTATAGCAATGGTCTAGACAGGACGTGATAATGACATGAATCAAATCATAGCAGTGAGAGGGTTACCAGATACGTGAGGAGGAATTTGACAAGACGGCAGCAAACCGAATGTGGCAGGAGAGGAGGAAGAGAAAGAAAAAATGATGAAGGATCATCTAACTCGAGAAACTGAGTGAGCCAGTCTCACTACTACCTGAAAGAAAATGTGTAAGATGTAGAACGGGTTTGGGAGAAACACGGTAAGTTCTGTTTAGCAAATTTTACCTTTGAGAGGCTTTTGTTATCTCAATAGGGAGGATGTATCTGGCAGGGAATTCAAAATAGGAGGGTGATGTTTTGGGGACACAAGAATTTGGAAGAGTGATAGTTGAAACTATCTGAGAGTTTGTGGATGTCATCTGATAAATTCGAGATGTAAAACAAAATATAGAAAAGAGACCGGAGAGACCCAAAGAGCTGTTCAGGGCAACTCTGTAAGACCAGTCACTCCGGACAAGCCACAAGGCACGCACGCTGCTTCAGCCACCGTGGAGGATAAGAGAAGCTGAAGCCTCCCACGCTTTCCTCACCTCTCCTCCAGGCGGAAAGTGCTCAGGCTACATGGCTGCTGCTGTATTGCTACTGACTCTCTCAAGCCATGACCAGCTACAAATCCACTGTCAGGATTCTCGAACTTTTCTTTACATCGTTTAACCGAATAGAAGTCTTTGAGATAAAAAGGAGATAATGCAAAATACATAGAAAATAACTTGCTTCACCAAGAAGCCACAGAGAAACAAAACTGGCCCAGGACTAAAAGCTCGTGGCTTCTCTTTGCGAGAGTGACCCACCTTTTATCCCACCTTCCCCCTTCAAGGTAAGGTCCATGAGCTGGAATATCCATCACGACACTCCCCACATGGACTTGCCTAAAGAACACGCTATGGAAAGGTGACCTGCGTCCGTTTTTACTATCTCCCCCGCGCACGGTTTCCTGGTTCATGACTTCTGCAACATCTGCTGTGTCTTTTCCTTTGAACACAAAAGCAGCCTCAGGAAAACAATGGCATTCAAACAGTCAGGGACTGATTGATCTCCCCCTGCTCGTGGTTATATTCTCTGCTTTGCCCTATCTCTGTATTTGTGCCCTTGACATATTTTAAATTCAAGGATAAGAAGACAGGATTCAAGTTCGTGCCCCCGACTTGCTCACATCTTCCTGGAAATGACTAGAAAGTCTGATGTTCCCCAGAAAGAAGTCTCCTCTCTACCTGTTGAGTGATGGCAAGTGGAATGGCAGAGAACTTCAAATTGACCATTAAAATCGTTTGCAATGCATCAGCGCTTTCCAAACTGGAGTCTGAGGTGCCCGATGATAGGAGCTGTGGGCCAGATGACTCATGAAACCACAAGATAAAACTGTTGCTTCTCTTTCAAACTTCAGTTTTACTAGATTTGAAGGGGAATTTTGTCTTAATATTAAATAAGCACAAACATATTAAAGAATAGGCTGCCAAGTTTGCATGGGTTTTTTTTTAAAAGATAAAATATGAGACTTCAAAGAAATTTTAGACCTCTAGACAGACTGCTTCCAGCCCCCTAAATCAAAGAGCAAAGATTCTCTCTCTTCTCCCACGGGGGTACTTCAGATGCTTGGGGAAGATCCTGCTGCCTGGAAGGATGAGATGAGTGGATCAACTCAAGTCAGTCTGACAAAATTAAAATGTCTGGAGGATGAAAACAGACACTGTCTAGAGAATACACAGTTAGTTCTGTATACATGAGAATATACCAGAACATGGGTACTGATTCTGAGATGAGAGGATTGACCTAGAATCCTAAACCAGGAAAGCCTGGCTCACGCATTTCCTTCACAGCCTTGGAGAAGACTTGGAATTGCCCCGAGTCTCAGTTTCCTCACCAGTACAATGGAGTTGTACTAGAGGAAGAAAAGTCACGTGTGGTTTACAATTTTTGAATAGTTTCCAACATTTAAAACTCAGTAGATTTCAAATAAAAACCTAAATTGTTGTCTTCTCTTAAAAGATTAGGATATTTCATCCCGGAACCTATTGCTTTCCTAAATGGCAACTGTTTGTTGCAGTGGAGAGGAGTCATTCTTTAGACAGGACACAGGTCCCTACCACGTCCCGGGTGGGAGTTTATCTGGACCCCAGGGTCACCTCCCACATTGGCCTGTCCTGCCTGACTCTATAGAGACCTACTGTGTCCATCCCACCCGGTAGCTCCTAGCTACATGGGGCTACTTACATTTACATGTAAATTAATTGAAATTTAATAAACTTTAAAATTCAGTTCTTCAGTCACACTAGCCAACTTCAAATGCTCAAGGGTCACAGGCAGCTAGTGGCCGCTGTACTGGACACAACTTTAGAATGTTTTCATTACCACAGACATTTCCATTAGACGGGGCTGCATAAGCATTTGAATATATGACTCCAGGCTAGGTGACATTTTGGATCTTTCAGCCCTCATTCTAGATTCTTTATGGGGGGATCACAGCAAATGCACACGTATCCCTTTAAAAAATCTTTCCCGACCGGGCACGGTGGCTCACGCTGTAATCCTTGCACTTTGGGAGGTTGAGGCGGGAGGATCACAAGGTCAAGAGTTCTAGACCAGCCTGGCCAACATGGTGAAGCCTCGTCTCTACTAAAAATACAAAAATTAACTGGGCATGGTGGTGGGTGCCTATAATTCCAGCTACTTGGGAGGCTGAGGCAGGAGAATCGCTTGAACCCAGGAGGCAGAGTTTGCAGTGAGCCAAGATCATGCCATTGCACTCCAGCGTGGGTGACCGAACAAGACTCCATCTCAAAAAAAAAAAAAAAAAACCTTTCTTTCTCCATCTGTTGCCACAGTTGGAGATGATGTGTAACTAAGGGCACGAAGAGGACTTGTGGCTTCCACTGTGAGCAAGGAATGTTGACTTGTCTTTGGGGTCAGTTTGATGGGGACAGCTGGAAGCGGCGCGGAGGTTTGGGATTCCACAGGCAGGAGTCCTCAGCTCCTCCTCTCCCCCACAGCCTCAACCAGCTCAGCTAAGAGTGGCAGTTCCCATTCTCCTCTTAAGGAAAGGGTAATTAAGATAGATATGCAAATAGTAGCCATTCCAGAGGTGCTCCCCTACAAAAGAATTAGGGAAATCTACAAGCTATTAGCTATGGACACAACATAATTGAATAAGCAATGGAAAGTTTGCCCCCTGGCACAGAGACTGGCCTCAGAGAACCTCAGTAAGGAGAGCAGTAGGTGTGAGCTGAGCGGCACTTCAGCTGCACTAATGTCTAATTACAAACCAGCCGAATTCCTCCATCTTTTTCATTACAGCCAGCCCCTCTGGGAGCACTCTCAGGCAACACTTAGTTAGCAGTTAATAAGCCACTGCATGTGCCAGGCATCGGCCAGATTGCATTTTCCCCAACACTTCCATTCACACTGGCCTTCCCCCATTGGATCAGCAAACATGAGATTCTCCTGTTCCCTCTTACATGGACTGTGTCTGCAATTTGAGTTCAGGAAGCAGTATACCGTCTATCTTGGAGACAGGAGTTTGGTGATGTGACACTCTTTAAGACCCTACCGCAGGAAGGTGGAACAGCAGTGCCTCTCAACCTAGCCCATAGCTTATGAAGTAATACTGACACCTGACATCATCACAGCCCAATAAGGTCAGAATCCTGGGAGGGGGGCCCAGGAATTAGAATGTTTTTAAAATATCTCAGAGAATTCTGAAATATACCAGGATTGAGAATCGCTGGCTTTTGTCGTCTGAGGGCCACTTGACCACGCTGTCCCAATGCTACTGATGGACGGGCAGGGAGATCAGGACTGTTCCTTGCCTTGGCCTCTTCTCAGTCAGCTGGATGATCACACCCCTGACGGGCCATGCAGTGGTCAAGGACAGCCAATTTATGTGGAGAGGTTCATCGAAGACTCCAGATACCAAGTGCCCAAAACCTGTTCTGCCTCTAGCCCAAGATCTCAGAGAAGCTCTACCGCAGTCTTTCCTAGTTCTCTGGCCCCTGAGCCTGGGAAGAAGAGTGTGAGACTTCACTGTAGGAAACAGGTTGTGCCGTGAGTAGACGGGTCAGGAAGAAACAGGAGAGAGGCAACGGGAGACATCCAAGAAGTATTAGGAGAGGAAAATAAAATCATTAGCCTGCAGCTGCTAAGCCATGAAGCGGAGAGTGACGGACAAAGGCAAGGCAGCAAGCACAGGAGACGTGAGCAGGCACAGGTGTGGCAGCCAGGAACGGCGACAGCTGCCCGTGTTTGTGTGTGCGACACCCAGATTAAGCACGTGTCCTCACATGTCCAGTGTGAGGCCTGACAAGCACAGGTGTCAGACGAAAATGTGGGCGCCCGGGCTTGCCTTAACACCAGTAGGGCAGGCCTCTACAAGAAACCCCCATCCATTTCTAGACTCAGTAAATCAGTCTCAGGCCCCCTGCCTGGCGTCACTCCTGCCTATCTAAGAAAGCAGAGAAATATGGGAATCTAGAATTACGAGCTCCTTCACACATGGGCTGGCTCCGTGGCCTCGGCTGGACAGCTGTCCTCTCCTGACCCGGGCTCAATCTCTCCCTAACGAATTTCCTCTCCTGATATTCAAGCAGATGGCTCCAGAGGAGAGTGAACACATTCCCAAATCTTACAGCGTGACTCTGTACATGCAGGAAAATGTCAGTTTTGTTTTGGTTTTTGCTTTTTTCCTTAAGAGGGGCAATGAACAAAATAATGTCTTTCAGCGCCTAACCAAAAACAGCCGGGCTTTCCCTGAGATCTGGCTCTCGTGGGTTCTTGGTGGCACTGGCAACATGCTGACTGTTGTACGCGTCCTAAGAGACGCTGAGAGCTTCACCTCAAGAGTGGACGCGCGGGTCCTTCCTCCTGACCTCAGGGGCTTCAACACTGCACGATACTTCACGCCGTTCACAGGTTCTCAGATAGAAGCAGGGAGCCTGGGACCTCTTTCTTCACATTTTAATTTTCTTTTCCCCTGGGAAGAGTCAGGGAATCAAATATCCCAACTAATCCGTATGGTCGCCACATGAAGTTGACATACGCAGCGGTGCTTTTTAAAGTCAAGTCTCTGGACAGGAGGAAAAAGGTTGGGTAAGATATAAAATGTTCTATGAGTGCTGAAATGTCAGTAAAGCACTGGGTGGGGGTGAGGAATGTATATGTGTGTTCCCTAAAGACAAAGCTCACGCACTCAGAAAAGGTGGGAGAGACCTCAGAGATGATTGTTCGCGTGGTTCCCAAGCCCGGCTGCAATATGAGAACCACCGGGAGACTTTTCCAAGCAAGTTAATCCAACTCCCACTCCGGAGGTAGAACTGCAGGCATGGGATCCTGGCATGCAGTTTTCTCATCCCCCAGATTATGCCGTTCTGGTGCTTAGGGACTCTTGAGAGGGCAGAAACGAGAATGAAACCCTAGCTCCCTCCTCCAGGGTGTCCCAAACTTGACTATGCCCATGAGCCACCTGAGGCAATTCTGTCAACAGGCAGACTAAAAATCAGAAGGTCTGGGGTGGGCCTGAGAGTCTGCACTTCTAAACTGCAGGTGAAGCGGAGGGTGCTGCCGGTCCTCAGACCACACTTCGTGGTACCAGGTCCCGGCATCTAGTCCTATAAATAGATGAGTCACATGCCTATTGGCCTTCAGTCTTTCTAACATCGAGACTAGAGAGCCAATGTGGCAGAGAGGTTAGATGGGGATCAGCTAGATTTACCACCCTGATTCTGGAACTTAATTGCTGTGCAATCTTGAGCAAGTCACTTAACCTCTCTGATCTTTCATTTCCTCAGGTGTTAAAATAGAGAGAAAACTAATACATACACGAAGTTGTAAGGCTGATCAAATGAGATGTGGAATTGTTCCTAAACTGTAAAATACTACAAGGTTTAGGAGTTTATTATAAGATTGGCCTTTGAAAGATGCCATTTTAGCCTTTAAAATGATGGTCGTTCATATGTGCACACACATTTTACAGTCCTTTATTTCCCCCAGTTGTAGCAGATGTATGTCGACACACATGCAATAGATGAGTTTTATCTCCTAAAAGGTTTTAACTCTATGCATGTGGTGTGTGTGTGTGTGTGTGTGTGTGTGTGTGTGTGTTTATACCATTGCCTGGAGTTTAGGGACTTGCAAGGAAATTCTCTTTGACCAGGAGGATTTAAGAATGCTGAGCAAATGTTCAGGAGTCACAGCCAAATTGGTAGCTTTCCTCGCTCCTTTCCACCGCATTAGCATGCCCCTAGCCAAAACAAGATGGCACCATGCCCTGGCCAACTTGATCTCAATGTTCTCCCCGGCTGTGCGTCCCCACCGGGGTGAGTATTGGAGCAATGTCTCACGTCTAGCCTAGCCAGGGAGATTGTCACTTTGGACCCGAACCCGTTCTGAGGTTTGAGCCTCCAATTCACATTGACACGTGTGGCCAACGCGAGTCATGCCATCCATGTGTCTTCACTCCCGAAAGAAATAAAACCCTTGGCAAATGCTTGAACCACATTTTGGAAGCTGCTGCTGAGGTTGCGCAAACACATCTGGCACAGGCTTCAGGGACCAAGCAGTTCTCTGGGTTGAATCGCAGAAACAAAATGTACTTGTCCTACTTCCGAGATGGTGTCTGAGGACTTGGCTCCCTGGGCTGAGGAACTGCCTCCTCGCTGACGTCATCCTGCCACGAGAAGGCAAACATCTTTGGGTTCAGCAGTTCAGGACGAGAAATGAGACAAGGTGGGGATCCAAAGGGAACCCACCCAGCCTTAACTCCGTCAGGACTACCTACAGAGACATGCATACGATGCTTGCAGTTCAATCATCTTAAAATAAAATGTAGTGAAGCAGTTTGTGAGGAGGGATCGTGCTGCTGAGAAGCCCTCAGGCAAGGGTTACCGGTGGTGATGCCACCTCCATCCAGTGGGGTTTTGTGGGGCTCCAGGTGCCACCAGACACACCCCACAGGAGCAACAGTTCCCAGAGGCCCAGGAGAATATTCAACACCCAACCCGAAGGAAGAAATATTTTCCATGTAGCCCTCGTGCCTCACATTCATGTCACTGCGTAATATCTCAGACATCCAGTGACTGCACTTTCCCAGCCAAATAGAGGCGGGTGCTGCTGGAGCCTAGGACATGTCTCAACCCCAGGTTACCTCTCAGCACACGAAGTACCAAGGCAGCTTCCGTCTCCTCAGAGGAGCCACTCTGGAGATGGAGTCTCTTTTTTAAAATTATTTTATTTTACTTTAAGTTCTGGGATATATGTGCAGAAAGTGCAGGTTTGTTATACAGGTATACATGTGCCATGAGGGTTTGCTGCACCCATCAACCGGAGACGGAGCTTCTGTTACTAGGAAAAAAAAATTAATCCTCTTTCCCACATTCATATTTTTCACCTCTAAAATCTGAAATTTTTATGACCAGATCAGAACTCCCTAATGCCCTCGGGGTTTATGGCATTAATATCTGAAGCCAGCAGCATGTCATGTGTAGGAGAGAGGGATGGGGATTGGCCTTCTGTGACACCCAGCAATAAACAGGCAGGGACTAAGGCTCCACAGTCCAAGAAAACTGGGCATTTCTTTTTGTGTTTCTGTTTGTTTTGCTTTGTTTTGTTGAGATGGGGTTTTGCTCTTGTTGCCCAGGCTGGAATCGGCTCACCGCAACCTCCACCTCCCGAGTTCAAACGATTCTCCTGCCTCAGCCTCCTGAGTAGCTGGGATTATAGGCATGCGTCACCACACGCAGCTCATTTTGTATTTTTAGTAGAGATGGGGTTTCTCTCAGTGCTGAGGACCACAGAGCCACTCAGCTCTGTGGCCAGAATAAAAGCCATCATGAAATTAGTTCTGGTGGTCACAACAGACAGACACCCACATCATGCAGAGATTTGTATGACGAAGTCTTAGGAAGACAGTGCAAGGTGTGAACCTTCCTTAAAGAGTGATCAGTCATCTGGGACCTCATCCTGGGCTGTCCACTGGAATCCCTTGGAAATGGTTTCAGAGTGTTAATACTTCGGCCTTTCTCCAAACCATGTGAATTGGAATTTCCAAAGGGGACACATCAGTATTTATGAAAGTCTCCTCCATTGATTCTAATGAATATCCGGGATTGAGAAAGCACTCTCTCATTCAATCTCCTGTTTTCCTAGATGAGAAAATTTTGTCCCAAAGAGTTCAAGCACCTTACTTAAGGTCACACTGATCATTAGAGATAGAGCTAGGACTGGAGCCTAGATATC
Organism: Leontopithecus rosalia; assembly: GCA_028533165.1. NCBI lineage: Eukaryota > Metazoa > Chordata > Mammalia > Primates > Cebidae > Leontopithecus > Leontopithecus rosalia. The sequence goes on along the minus strand of CM052652.1, from coordinate 5,674,120 downwards.
GCCACTGCTGTGCCAAGTTTTCACTCCAGGTAAGCAGAACAATAGTTTTGTAGATGTGCAGCCAGGGAAAGCATTTTACAAATACTGAGGTGAGGCTGCTAGAACCAGACTCCCGGGGCTTGCCTGTTAAAATAATCACTTGATGGATTGATCAGAATTCTAGTTCTGCAACCCTATTGTGGGGACGTGGCAAACCACTGCACCTTGCAAAACCTCATGTTCTTATTAATAAAATGGGGGTGGGTGTTGTTTAGGATGGGTAGGGATAATAATACCTTCCTCCTGGTATTGGGGCTTTTAATGAAATAATATCCATAAAATGCATAGAAGAGTGCTAGGCACATAAGAAATGTTGAGTAATGTGGCCTTTTGTTAATATTAATATACAGATGCACTGGTACCAGTCCTCGGGGTTTATGGCATTAATATCTGAAACCAGCAGCATGTCATGTGTAGGAGAGAGGGAAGGGGATTGGCCTTCTTTGACACCCAGCAATAAACAGGCAGGGACTAAGGCTCCACAGTCCAAGAAAACTGGGCATTTCTTTTTGTGTTTCTGTTTGTTTTGTTTTGTTTTGTTGAGACGGGTTTTTGCTCTTGTTGCCCAGGCTGGAATCGGCTCACCGCAACCTCCACCTCCCGAGTTCAAACCTCAGCCTCCTGAGTAGCTGGGATTATAGGCATGCATCACCACACCCAGCTAATTTTGTATTTTTAGTAGAGATGGGATTTCTCTATGTTGGTCAGGCTGGTCTCAAACTCCCAACCTCAGGTGATCCGCCTACCCTGGCCTCCCAAATTGCTGGGATTACAGACGTGATCCACTGAGCCCAGCCAGCCTTTCTTGACTTCCAAGATGATTTACTGGAGACCGAGTCCAATCACATTGTTTGGAATGAGGGTCTCCATCCTCCTTCCCTTTGGGGCTCTTTAAGTATACGCAGTCTCTGTGTTCTTTTTTTTTTTTTTTTTTTTGAGATGGAGTTTTGCTCTTGTTACCCAGGCTGGAGTGCAATGGCGGGATCTCGGCTCACTGCAACCTCCGCCTCCTGGGTTCAGGCAGTTGTCCTGCCTCAGCCTCCTCAGTAGCTGGGATTACAGGCATGTGCCACCATGCCCAGCTAATTTTTTGTATTTTTAGTAGAAACGGGTTTTCACCATGTTGACCAGGATGGTCTCGATCTCTTGACCTCGTGATCCACCCGCCTCGGCCTCCCAAAGTGCTGGGATTACAGGTTTGAGCCACTGCGCCTGGCCCGCAGGCTCTGTGTTGTAACATTCAACAGAGAAAGGAGTAGCAAATGGAAACTTTGATCCTTCATCCCTCCAGACCAAACTGAATCGGTCAGGGGTGTTTCTCAACCTACATACCCAAGTCAGATTCCAAGCTGTAGCACAAGAAAGAATAACTGAGCCTAGAAAATTCCTTCCCCAAACCTCCTCCTGATTTCAGTATTCATATGACTGACTCCATCATTTCTTGCTCAACTTGATTCAAAACATCATTTTTTAAATGATTCTCTTCTGTTCTTCAGTGTCTAGCTCTACTGCAAAAGAAAAGTCTCTCCTTACTCTCCCAACCTCGTTCAAGCCCTCCTTGACTTATGCCTGAATTATCCTCCTGAACTGCTCGCTACTGGAAGTGTGGCCTGCAGACCAGCAGCTTTGGCATCACCTGGGAACCTACTACGAATGCAGGATCTCAGATCTCACGCTGGAGCTACAGAATCCGAGTCAGCATCTTAACAAGATCCTTGGATGATTCACAAGATCCTTGGATGATTCACAAGATCCTTGGATGATTCACGTGCCAGCCCAAGGTGAGAACCACTGGGCAGATTCGTGCTCTCCTTCCTGGATGCCACCTCTTCTCTTTGTGCTGTGTGGCGTTACCTGATCACTCCTTGAAGTGCTGCTTCAAGCCACTCCCAAGCTCGTAATCTTCAGCTTTCAGTATTGACGATCAAGCCAGGCAATGCTAAGACTTCATATGTATGTAGACAGGGATTTCAAATCGTAATGCAGTCTCATTTAGTGTTGTATCTAAGGTCACATCTAGTCAGCAATCTTATGCTAATACCCCAAATATCCCAAATCCAACTATGTTGAATTAGGGTTCTCCAGAGGAATAGAACCAACAGGAAATAGATGGACAGACACACACACACATATACATATATGTGTATGTGTGTGTATATGTATATATATACACATGTGTGTATACATATATATTTGCGTATATATATACATACACGTGTGTATACATATATATTTGCGTATATATATACATACACGTGTGTATACATATATATTTGCGTATATATATACATACACATGTGTGTATACATATATATTTGTGTATATATATACATACACATGTGTGTATACATATATATTTGTGTATATATATATATACATACACACACACACACACATACACAGAGAATTGGCCCACGTGATTATAGTGGCCATAAAGTTTCACCATCTGCCATTTGCAAGCTGGAGAACCAGGAAAGCTAGTTGTGTAATTGAATCTAAATCCAAAAGCCTGAGGACCAGGACAGACAGTGGTGTGGATCCCAGTGCAACTCCGAAAGGATGGGGTAGGATGCCCTAGTATCTCAGGGCAGGCAGAAGATGGGTGGCCCAGCTCAGACAGGGAACAAATTCACCCTTCATCCACTCTTCCTTCTTTTTGTTCCATTCAGACTCCCAGCAGATTGGATGAGGCCCACCCACTTGGGAAGTGCAATCTTCTTTACTTCTGCACTTTATCAATTCAAACACTAATGTCTTCCAGAGACAGCTTCAGACACACCGAGAAATAATGTCTTACCAGCTATCCGGGATCCCTCAGCCCAGTCGAGCTGCACCTACAATTCACCATCACACTATGCATTTCAGTCTCCCCACAACCAGCCTGCCTAAGCCGTCACCATTCCTTGCCTAAATTATTACAAGTCTCCTGGCTATCTCCTCCTTCCATTATAATTCTCTTCTCACAGAATACATTGGATTGTGCCATTCCCCGGCTTTAAACAAGCCAGCGTCTCCCACTGCTCTTAGAAGGGGAAAAAAAACTCCTTTCCCAAGACCACAGGTCTTAACACATCACCCTGGCCATCTGAAGGAGCTCCTCTCCCCCGTTCTCCTCCCCCTGCTCTCCCTCCACACTGGCCTTCCCGCTGACCCTAAAACATGGGTTTGCTGTTACCGCTGCCTGGAGCTCTAGTGCCCCAGATCATCACATTTCTAACTTGTTTTCATCAGTTGTCTACACCTCCATGAAGCCTTCCTTAACTGCTACAGCTAAAGTACCAAAAGCCTAGGTCTCCTACCCGTGTCTCGTTACTCTTTACCGAGTGGTCAGTTCGCCCCACTTCGCAGCCATCGTCACTATCTGAAATTCTCTTACCACTTCTTTTGGGCTGGTGCGTGCATGTTCAGTCTTGTTCTCTGCACCAATATGCCAACTCTTCGAGAACATAACCCTGTATGTCTGATGCCCTTGATAGCCCTAGGACCTGGGCACTGAGTATGTGTTTCTGGCAAGCGTTAATGACCAAACATTACTGCCTCTATTTGAACCTCACCAGAATCCTGGAACCACCAGCTGAGGCACTGCCCTACCCTTCTACTAGGCAGCCTCCAAGGGTTTAACGCTTTTCCCTAAGTTGATTCCCAAGTCACAACATCAGAAACCAGCTCAGACCTCCTCGCTCCATGCTTTATCCCTTACTCAGCATATCACACTCCTTTTCACATGACGTGTTAAGGCCATTCATAATTTTCACCTGTTTTGTCCTTTCTCGTTTTTTAAAAACTATTTCCCACCATATTCTCCCACATTGCAGCTAAGCTATGTGCTCACTTTTACCTAGACATGCCCCATGCTCTTCTGCTTCCCTTCTTTTCCTCATGCTGTGCTTGCTGCCTGGAATCTTGCCCCTTCTCCTGCTCTCCCAGCCCATCTATGTGCGCTGAAATCTGACCTCTCTTTAAAGTTCCATAGAATATATTACCCTCTTCGTGCAAAATATAGAACTCAATGATCTCTTTATCCTTCTTGAATTACTACTGCTCTCTACACACCCTACATCCCACAAGCATCGTTTTAACTTTCCTTGTGATACATCAATGTCATCTGCTTGGCCTTATAGCTCTGCAATACATTTGCCATTCTGTCTGCCCTCGCCAGAGCACATGCTCCCCGCAGGGTTCCATGTCTATCCAAACTCCCCATCACACCCCTTGTACAATGCCGTACACATTTGCTGAATTCACCTGGTCCACATGACTGCACCTACAGAGTTTTTAATCTCGGACATGTTATGGAAGACACCTGTAACATCCAATGTACGATGCAGATATGGTCGCACAGATCTATGAAAGAATTGGGAAGACGTAAGGAGAGAAAAGCAAATAGAACTATCATATGTTCCTACAAATGAGTCTGAGAAGCTTGTTTTCAGGTTTGAGAAGAGCAACAAAGGACACAGATACTCACTTATTGTTCCCCTCTCTGAGAAGACAGAAAATAAGACGCAAGAGAAAGAGAGAGAAAAAACAGCTGACCTTACATTAGCCTCGTTGATTGCTGAAAATAGATTACAAAGCATGGGAATTTATTCAACTCTATCTGTGCCTGAGGCTTGATCAAGTAGCAACCCAAAGGTGTGATGTTGGTGGCTGCCAAGCCCTGGTCACAAGAGTTAGGGCAAGTCAGAAACCATGGCAGTGGCCAAAACAGCACTGTGTGATATCACGGTGTCCGTGCGTTTCTGGGCTGGAGCCTGGTTTGGGCCCCAAGTTGCTTCCACAGTTTCTCAGAAAGTCAGTGGCCTACCTTGGTCAAAAACCATCCTCTTTCATTTCACCCATTCCCACCCCTGTGGATTTTAGGGTCTTGTCGGGTTCTCAAGACCGATAGTCAGAGGTAAGGTTACTGTGAAGCTAAGGAAGATCAAGTTTTGGAACTCCTCAGGTGCATAATCCCTGTATTACAGGGAATAACTAAGACTTACAAAGAATTCTAGGTGAGGAGGGAAAGATAGTTTAGAAGAAGAAAGTATTCCTAAGTAAGCATTTCTGGCAAAACGGCCAAAAAGAGCTTGAAAAACAGAGACATGAACTCCTGAGCTTCATGTAATTGTTACAATATCTTTACTCATTCCAAATAAATATTTATATTCATACCTAATTTGTAATTTCATATTATTTTTCTTAAAGATGATCCCTCCCACAAAGCATGTAAGCTTCAGGCTCTGCAAAACCTGAACCTGCCCCTGAAATGGTGTCAACACGATAAAAGAATGAATGACTTCACTCATTTGACAACATTTGCCAAACACCAACTCACGCTCGCAGAGCACAGTGAATGCTGTTGAAGGGGAGAATGCCGAGCACTGGGGTTACACACGCAAGCAAGGGAGATGTGGTCCTTGTGTTTGAGGACTCACAGGAGTGTCAGGACATCGGTGAGCTCAGGGCAGATTCACATTCCCTATAATTCACACTCACTGTAATGAGGTAAATTCCCCAGTTCAGCTCTTACAGCTTAGGAAAGAGCCAGTTGACCAGTCACCACCCACCCAATCTGCTTTGATCATATGACTCCGAAGATGTGGACGTTGATCTCCACAGTGATCCTGGGCCAAGCCAAAAATCATAGTTGATTGCCCTCCCCAAACTCAAAAACAGCAGTTGTGCTAACTCACCTCACCAGTCTACAAAAAAAATGGGACAGATTGGACCGGGTTCATAAGACATGGGGGCCATCCAAGCCACTGGCCACCTCGGAAGGACCACCCATCAGTCAAGAGGGAAGAAATGCCAGTTCTTAGCTGCAGTAGAAGCTCAGCCACCCATTTAAACAATAAATAAAGCATCTATGCCTGGGCTTCACTACAAAACTCAAAGGTTTTGCAGAGTAAGGGTTTAACAGGTTGGAAGAGGATAAAAAAGAAATTGTTTCAAAATCACAAAAAGAGCGAGGCCAGGCAGTAGCATATTGATTCATTAATTCATTCAGCAAATATTTACTGAGTACCTAGCATGTGCTGCCAGAGCATACATCTATGAACAAAATAGGATCACTGCCCTCTAGATGCTGACGCTCTAGCAGAAGGAGACAACCAGTGAGGGCTGTGAGGTGAGGGACACAGCATCTACAGGATTTGGAAGATCTGGAGCACTGGGGCAAAGAGAGGGATGTGTTTCCCGAGAATAGGCTTTTCTTTGGCTGTGCCCTGCTATGTAGCAGAAGGACTGCAGCAAGGGCAGGGACTGGTGCTTTCAAACAGAAGCAGGTAACCCCACAACAAGAAAGGTTTGTTTAAACGCACCACTCAGCAGGGGCTCCACGACAAATAAATATTTTTGAAATGTAATTTTTCCAGCCAGAGAAAGATTTCATTGATCATCATTTAAAATAGATTTTCATTTCACGTCGTCTAACTAACTTAAAAGGTAACGACCATAAATTCCATTTAATAGGTGGTTCCACTGGGGAGGACTGGTGGGGCAATTGTCAATTAGGTATTGCATAAAAGGATGCAAATATCTCATAAAAGTGATGGAAGATCATATTATTGCATTAACCATGTCATTCTTGCCATGCTGTTACCCACCACAGAATAATAACTGACACGTTTAAAAGGTGGAAATCATCCTGAATGTGCTTTTAAACTGTGTGCAAATGCAGGCTGTCTTGCATCAGTTCTCAGCACCTTTGTCAGCCACCTTCTAATCCCCTATTTGCTGGGAAAATAATTAATGGGTGAAGTACCTGATAGGACAGGTTACGAGCTCCAGCAAGACATTTTCCGACGTGTGTTGTTTTACAGTTGTGCTTTTGAAAGCTGGGTTGTCAAATCTACAAAAATATAAAAGTGATTTATCTCCACCATAAAAACTTCTAATGACACCATGCTTCAACCTCCAATTTTTTCCCAGCTTCTAAGGTAAAGAATTTCAAAATGCCAACAAAATAATCTGGCAGAAGGGCAGGCTAGTAGAATACAAAGTAGACGTAGAAAAGTAGAAAAGAGAGAGCCGGCCGGGCGCGGTGGCTCACGCCTATAATCCCAGCACTTTGGGAGGCCAAGGCGAGTGGATCACAAGGTCAAGAGATCGAGACCATCCTGGTCAACATGGTGAAACTCCGTCTCTACTAAAAAAAAATACAAAAAATTAGCGGAGCATGGTGGCGCGTGCCTGTAATCCCAGCTACTCAGGAGGCCGAGGTGGGAGAATTGCTTGAACCCAGGAGGCAGAGGTTGCGGTGAGCCGAGATCGCACCATTGCACTCCAGCCTGGGTAACAAGAGCGAAACTCCACCTCAAAAAAAAAGAAAAAAAGAGAGAGGGCCGAGACTTATTAACGTGGAGGGCGTCAGTCTTAAAAAGGAGAAAATGGGATGGGATGTACCAAATAATTCACTCAAAAGAAACAACCAGGAAGTCAGAAGCAATACCGATGACCTCAGATTTTAATATTCATTTATGAGTTATAAATAAGGGAACTGGTTGATACAACTTAGCTCGAGCCCCCCATGCCCCCCAAAAATCTTGCTTGTCTGGAGCTCCTAGTTGAGATATAGTTGCAGAAGATGTGCTCAAACTCAAGTCAAAATAAATAGCTTTGTTGGGAGGGGAAGCAGAGTCACATTACATATCAAGAAGAAATGTAACTCTATGGATATTCTCAAACTTGAGGGAGAGGAAAGCAGGTGAAAGAAAAGATAGGACAGGGATTTGGCAGTGACAAAAATCACTGCTTTTCTGGATGGAGATAGTAAATAAATAGGCAGAACACAGTATCACGATAATAAGTGCTATGAAGAAAAATAAAACAGAAAATAGGAAAAGGGAGTGTGACTAAGATGGGGGGGTGCTAACTTAAATTGGGCTGTGGAGGAACCTCACTGAGAAGGCAGCATCTGAGCAGAGACCAGAAGGAGTTGAAGGAGTGAGCCACGCCAATACCAGGGGAAAGAGCCAAAAGAGCAGCAGGTGCAAAGGATGAGGTGAGAGCATACCTGGCACTCTGGGCATCCAGCAAAGAAGCTGGTATGACTGGAACAGGATGGATGTAGGTGAGATGGCAGGAGCTGCGCCCACAGAGGTAGTGGGGACAGTCTGGAAGGGGCGTGCAGGCGATGGTAATGACTCTGGCCATTGGCAGATTCTGAGCAGCCAGTGGAATTATGGCCGTGTTGAGAACAGGCTAAAGAGGGCAAGAGTGGATGTAGGGCAGCTGATGCAATAAACCCAGGTGTGGCCCGGCGGTGGCAATGTCCAGGAGGTGACAGTGGAGATGAGAAGTGGCTGGATTCCGAATATGTTTATGAGATAGAGTCAACAGGATTTGCTGATGAATTAGCAATGAGAGTTGAAAGAGAGCGAGAGTAAGTCAACGTTTTGACCTGAGCACTGGAAAGAATTGAACTGCTATTAATAAGGTAGGGAAGCTCTCAGGTATAGCAGGTTTGGAGACAAAAGTAGCAGGAGTCTGGTTTTGACTGAAACATTTTGCATGCTTATGATACAGACAAGTGAAGATTTTATTTAGGTAGTTAGATACACAAATCTTGAACTGAGAGAAGAGATCAGGCTGGAGATACAAATTGAGAAGTTGTGAGCACATGCATGGTTGCTAAAGCTATGAGACTGGATGAGATAATATAGACAATGATATGGAAAGAGAAGAGTCCAAGGTGCTTCAACATTTAGCAGTTAGGACTGAGGATGAAGAGGCGGTGGAAGCCCAAAAGGAGAGAACAATGAGGCAGAAGGAAAACTAGACGAATATGATGTCCTAGAAGGCTCATAAAGCACGTGCATCAGGGAGCAAAACATGAATCCAAAGCATTGTTGAAGTCATGGAAATAGAGGAATGAGTTGCAAATAGGTGGTGATTTAAGAACGGGATTCCTGAAGTTGGGAAGATGGAGGGAGTGGCAGGCAGAATTCTAAGGAGGGAATGCACATGGAAACGGATTGCTTAAAACTCTTCATGGTTTTATACCCTGTTAAAAGGTCTTTTACACTCCAAGTGGGGGCAGGGGATCTCCACCCCAGACAGAAGTCCACTAGTCAACATGACTCATAGTTTCTCCTCTTTCTATAAACATCCAACAACTCCTCCTCCTCCTTCTTGATTCCTCTTTCACGAAAAAAAAAATAGAAGCTTCTATATGTCCCCCACCACATTTTGCCCGCCATCTGCATCATGTCCATGCACTCTGCCTTCCCTTGTGTTATTAGGGATGCATATCCTCACTGTCATTTGATCAGTCTCAAAAGGTTCCACAGAAAAAGAAAACTAGAGAGAAAGAGAGAGGATGCAAACACAAGAAGACTTTAACAATTGCTGAATTTAGGTGAAGAATATCTGAGTGTTCATTGTGTCATCCTTGCAACTTTGTGAATTTAAATTTTTCCAAAATAAATTGTTGGGAAATATACATCAGCTCTATGTTTACTGTAAGATGTAGTTTTCAAATTTTACTATTTAATATTTAGTGATTATTTACTAAAATAGATATTTGCATAATTTTGAATAATTACATAATGATCATGATTGTAATGATACCTTAAGTCAGAAAAAAATCAAACATTCAGAGTCTTACAGTGAGAACATGTAATCACATATGTGACTGACTGCAGTAATGTATAATAAACTGAACAATAAACAAATTATAAAACATTATACAACTCTGTTATATGAGGAGTGGAAATATAAATTCAATGAGGAAAGAAGAATTATATAAAATTTCTAATAGATAAAAACTTATTTATACTTTTTTTTTTTGACATGGAGTTTCACTCTTGTTACCCGGGCTGGAGTACAATGGCACGATCTCGGCTCATGGCAACCCCCGCCTCCTGGGTTCAGGCAATTCTCCTGCCTCAGCCTCCCGAGTAGCTGGGATTACAGGCATGCGCCACCATGCCCAGCTAATTTTTTGTATTTTTAGTAGAGATGGGGTTTCACCATGTTGACCAGGATGGTCTCGATCTCTTGACCTCGTGATCCACCCGCCTCGGCCTCCCAAAGTGTTGGGATTACAGACGTGAGCCACTGTTATTTATACATTTCTAATGTTAATGGTGGATATGAAATTGCTGTGATATAGCTATATTTCTTTGGAGTAAAAGAGTTTTGAAACCTTTTTGAACATATAATACATCATAATAAGATTTTCAACTATTTGAATTTCTGATGAAATTTAAATGTCAAATGTCAATATAAAATATGCAAGTGGGTACAGAGTTTTTAAAAATTATTTTAGGAAATCTGTAAGTAAAAACTGATGGGTATGAAAGCTTGGGTGTCTAATTGAGGGAAATGTCTTATGAGTGCTAAGCAGATTTAAGAACCTGCTTGAATCAGTACTGACAGGTTTAGAGGATGACCAGTCAGTGTCAGAGTATGCTTTTCTCTAGCCACTTTTATCTACATGGACACAGGGACGAGAAAAGAGTAGAGTCAGATTTAACCATGTTGGAGTTTTGTCAGGGAAATTAAACAAAGGGAGAGAAGAAAAGAGAGCTAATGGTATATTTCTTTTTTTTATTTCTTTTTGAGACGGAGCCTTGCTCTGTCACCAAGCTGGATTGCAGTGGTATAATCTTGGCTCACTACAACTTCCACCTGCTGGGTTCAAGCAATTCTCCTGCATCAGCCTACTGAGTAGTTGGGACTACAGGTGCCTGCCACCATGCCTGGCTAATATTTTTTAGTAGAGACAGAGGTTTTCTTTTGTTTTGTTTGTTTTGTATTTTATTTTATTTTTTTATTTATTTTTTTTTTAGCAATTTATTTTATTTTATTTTTTTAGAGTTGGGGTCTCACTTTGTTGCCTCATGGCTTACTACATCCTTGAGCTCCTGGCCTCAAGTGATTCTGCCACTTCAGCTTCCTGAGTTTTTGGGATTACAAGCATCAGCCATAGTGCTGAGCACAAGTATTTTTTTTTTCTTAAATTTTTATTGCATTTTAGTAGAGATGGAGTTTCACCATGTCGGTCAGGATGGTCTTGATCTCCTGACCTCATGATTTACCTGCCTGCCTGCCTCAGCCTTCCAAAGTGCTAGGATTATAGGTGTGAGCCACTGCACCTGGCCCTAATGGTATATTTTAATGAGTGATTATGGTGATTGACCATATGGTGATAAAGGAGGGCAGCTAAGAGAGGATGGGGATGAGGGACATAAAAATGTGGGAAATTGATATATTGTAGGTTCTAGTGAGTTCAAAGTATTGTTGAAGTCATGGAGACAGAGGAAGTGAGCTAGAGATAGTAGGTGGTAGTTTAAGAATAGAACTCTTCAAGTTAAGAATATTGAGGGTATGGTAGGCAGAATTCTAAAATGATCCCCCTTCTTCCATGACTCAGCCCTTGGATAATCTCCTCTGTTTGAGTGTGGGAGGAACCTATGAAGATAGGAATATCACATAGGTGATTGGGTGATGTTATACAGCACAACCGACTTTAAGAAAAGACACTTAGGCCGGGCGCTGTGGCTCAAGCCTGTAATCCCAGCACTTTAGGAGGCCGAGGCAGGTGGATCACAAGGTCAAGAGATCGAGACCATCCTGGTCAACATGGTGAAATCCCGTCTCTACTAAAAACACAAAAACATTAGCCGGGCATGGTGGCACATGCCTGTAATCCCAGCTACTCAGGAGGCTGAGTAAGGAGAATTGCTTGAACCCAGGAGACGGAGGTTGTGGTGAGCCGAGATTGTGCTATGGCACTCCAGTCTGGGTTACAAGAGCAAAACTCCGTCTCAAAAAAAAAAAAAGAAAGAAAAAAAAAGATAGTTAGCCCCAAGTAGTCTGACCTAATCAGACATGGAGAACTGACCTAATCAGATGAGTCCTTATAAGGAACAGGGCTCATCCTGATGAAAGAGATTCGAAACATGAGAAGCATCCTACAGAAAAGAGAGTCTCCATTGTCGCCTATGAAGACTTAGGGGGCCATGTGTCAAGGAATGCGGGTGGCTTCTAGGAGCTGAGAATGGCCCAGACTGACAGCCAGCAAGGCAATGGGGACCTCAGTTTACAACCTCAAGTAACGGAAGTCTGCCACAACCATGTAAGCGCCATGAGAGAATGCAGAAGAGTGAGACACTGAGCAGAGAAACCCTGCAGATGGGTGAGACACTGAGCAGAGAATCCCTGCAGATGGGTGAGAGACACACTGAGCAGAGAATCCCTGCAGATGGGTGAGACACTGAGCAGAGAATCCCTGCAGACGGGTGAGACACTGAGCAGAGAATCCCTGCAGACGGGTGAGACACTGAGCAGAGAATCCCTGCAGATGGGTGAGACACTGAGCAGAGAATCCCTGCAGATGGGTGAGAGAGACACTGAGCAGAGAATCCCTGCAGACGGGTGAGACACTGAACAGAGAATCCCTGCAGATGGGTGAGAGAGACACTGAGCAGAGAATCCCTGCAGACGGGTGAGACACTGAGCAGAGAACCCCACCAGTGTACCCAGAGGTCTAACCTGCACACCCTTGAGCTAATCAGTGTGTCTTGTTTTAAGCCATGCAGTTTGTGCTTATTCCCTTTCCGATCCTTTGTGGTAATGTCAATTTTTAGGATATGAGCAAAGGACTGAGAGTATGAGGTTGGGTAAAAGATGATAAACTTGAGGAACTAAGATGCGTTGGGACATCGACTTGAATTTCATCTGTGACTGTACAAGGACTATGGTGAAGAGAGGGTCAATGAGCCAGGAGTTAAAAGCTTCAGAAAATGAAAGAGAATGACCTAGGGGAAGGGGTCTTTGGATGACTGCAACTAGGAGAGACGGGTGTAGAATATACTGATGGTATATATAGTATAAAATACACAGCTGGGGTGAGGGCGCAGGGAGGAAAGAGGAATGGTTTAGAACAGTAATGTGGAGTGAAAAGGACAGCATCCCACCTCTAGGCCCAGTGGCGGGAGTGCTGTGAAAAAGAAAACAACCCCCCCACACACACACACACACACTTGAGAGAATTGCTGGAAAAATATTGACTTCAGTAGAGAGTCAAGTTTCAGGTAGAGGAAGAAGGTGGAGAAAATTAGAAGAAGTGGTGGAGATATGGGAGGTCTTTCTAATAACTGACCCAGAGCTCTGGAAATCACAGTAGAAAATGTAGAAGGTGTTGAGAGATAGGAGATGGAGTTAGACAAGGGAATGGGAGATCCTTAGGGGATGAGAATCAGGCAATGAGAACTGGCCTAGGAGGTCTCCATATCTAGTGGTGACTCATAAGGATAATAAAAGGCACACATCTTGATGATGGTGTCAAGGTGATAATGGAAGCCAAACTTTGAGTATTGAAAAGAAGAACTGTTCTCTTACTAAAGAATGTGATACATGAGGATCTTTATTTCTGCTGATGAAGGTGCAGAAGCTTGGAGAGAGGCAGAGCACCCAGACCACTGGGGTTCCCTCTTCACTGGGATAGAGGTGGATATGAGGTTACCATACACCCTGCACACTCAGGAAAGGTAGGTTGCAAATTTGGTGTTGAGCTTTCTGCAGCCCAAGCAAAGAGGAAAATGTAACATTGAAATGATTCATACAGTCCACAAAATAATAATAGAGAAAAGCAGCTATGGTACTATCTTAGTCTATTTTGTGTTGCTATAATAGAACATCCAAGGCTGCATCATTTATAAAGAAAAGAGGTTTATTTGGCTCATGATTCTGGTATCTGGGAAGTCCAAGAGCATGACACTGGCATCTGCTTAGCTTCTGGGAAGGGCTATGTGCTGCATCACAACCTGGCAAAGAAGCAGAAAGGTGTGCAGCATGTGCAAAGAGACCTAAAACAAGAAGCAGCCTCACCTATAACAACCTGCTCTTGCAGGAACTGACCTATTTCTGTAAGAGTGAGAACTCACTTACTCCCATGACACGCCATTCATCCATTCATGAGGATGAAGCTTTCATGATCCAACCACCACCTTTCATTAGGTCCCACCTCCCAACCCTGCCACATTGAAAATCAAATTTCAACATGAGATTGGATATGGATGAACCGTATTCAAACCATCAATTCATGGCAAATGCCTTATCCTAAGAACTGAGAAAAAGTTCTCCCTTGTCTTCTAAGGATGACAAGCGGTGATGAAGTGAATACTGTTCTCAGCAACAGTATCTACAGTAAATACAGCAGTAAATTCCACATGATGGCTTTTCTCAATGTCCTTCAACACAGAGTGATAGTGTAATGCTTCAGGAACTTTAAACCTTTAGTTTAAATCAAAAGGAGATTTTAGTGTATCAAATAGAATGGGTTGCACACCCACTGAAACAATAGTGTTTCATTGTGTCAGACTGTTATTTGACAAAAGCTATTGAGAAATATCTATAAAAGTGATAATTAATTTAAAAATAGCCAATATGAAAGCCTTTTGGGGGGAAGTAACTAGATGACAGGGCCAGTTGCCACCAAGTCTACTCTAACTTCTGAAATTAAAGATTGTGGAATTGTGTTATAAGTAACATGGCCCTTCCTAATGGCCCCCAGGGAAGCCTGTGGTAGTGGTTAGGGCATCTTCTAGAAGAGGTGTTCCAGAAACAGATCATCAGCCAAATTTCCAGTCTTGCCCCCTTGACAGTTTCAACTCTGATCGAATAAAGGAAGCAACAAAAGAATGGATTCTCTGAACTAAATTGAGACAAACTAAGAGGTTTTCATTGAAATTGCTGGACATCTTGAGCAGAAGCAAATCTGCCATCTTAGAATTTCTGATATGCAGGAAAGGAAGCCTGGCCTTAGCAGGGTGTGGGCTTTCCACCTGCAACATTTTGCTCATGTGATTTTATGGCTCAAGACTCTATGAACCGTTTAGAAGGGCAAGCAGGTGAATTAAGCACATAGTAACATTTGCCATGTGGCTACTATGTCTGTGTGCTTTACACACATGATTATTTTTCATGTGTACAGCACCCATGAGAGGGCATCATCACCATCCCTACTGTTAGGAAGCGGGGAAGCCAGGTGACTGGGTAGAGGTCACAGAGACAACAAAGGACAGTGCCAGGACTAAAACCTTGGTCCCCCTGGCTCCACTGCTGACCCTCTTTTGACCACACCTTCTCAGAAAAGCCACTCTGTCTATACAAGGGAAAAGCACCCAATAACAAAGGCACAGCAGTGCTATCTTCATAAATGTGTGTGTTTACGCAGGGAGCTGTCCAAACAGCTGAAAATGTTTGAAAGCTGCTCCAAGAATGGAGAGAGCACGGAACTAAGGCAAGGAGAACATATTCTGAAGGGTAGAGTGAGCTTTATGGTGGCTGAGGCTAGTTTAAAACACATAGGAAAACTAGGGGGAAAGACTGTCTCGTCTTGGAACATGGCAGTCAAGGAAACAGGCAGATTTCTCAAGGCCAGTGATTCAAGTAAAAGAATGACAAAGAGAAGGCAAAACTCCTCCACTCAAAGGTTGCTTCCATTTTTCTGTCTCTAGGGAAACCCAGAGATTTTTTTTTCCTGACAAATGCTTTCAGCACCATAAAAGCTTTTATTCTTCAAGGCAAGAGGACTGTTTGAGTCCAGGAGTTTTGAGACCAGTCTGGGCAACCTAGCAAGACCCCATCTCCACAAAAAAATGTGGCATTAGCCAGGCATGGTGCTGCATGGCTGTGTGCCAGCCCAGGAGGCTGAGGTGAGAAGATCACTTGAGCCCAGGAGGTTGAGGCCAAAGTGAGCTATGATCACACCAATGCACTATAGCCTGGATGACAGAGCAAGACCCTGTTCACACACACACACACACACACACACACACACACACACACACACAATCTTATTCTGGCTACAAGCCACTCTGGTAAAGTTTTCTTTCTCACAACACTAGCATTTCAACAACTTCTGCTTAAACTGTATTACAAGTTCTCTAGCAGCTTCAATTACATATACGTGGAGTCGAGTATCATGGGACAGGCCTGTGCGTGTGTGGGGGGTGTGCACATGTGTGTGGGGGTATGCACATGTGTGTATTTGCCATGGAAATGCCTAACTTTATAAATTACTACTAAGCTGAGAGAAATACAGATGAAACTTATTTACAATCCCTTAGAAACAGAAGTCACTTTTTTCCTGATACTTGAGAGAAGTTGAGGATTTGGCTTTTATCTTCACCTGTTGTCTGCCTGCAAAGCGGGCTGCTTGATATCGCTGCTCTAACTTTGTTTTGTTTTCATTCCTCTGAGAGATTCAAAGGCTGTAGAAAGGTTCATTGTAATTCAGCAATTAGTGTGTCTGCTGCTTTCCTTTTCTCCCGACCAAAAATGCAAGGTCACTCTGTCCTGTGAAAGTCATTTTCTGCGGACATCTTACACATTAATTTGCTGGCATTAAAATCCAGAGGCAAAGAAGGGCAAAATGTTAAAAGTTCCAGTAGATTTGGGGCACAGAGCGGCAGGAAAAAGTGGGTGAAAGAGGCCTGCAGGCAACGGTTTTGCTTTGATCCAGAAAGAGTGTTTCTTCAGTTTTTATGTGTGAAAAGAACAAAAAAGAACAGTCGAAAGGCACAAGCTCCTGAAAGACGTCTCGCTGGAAATGACTTCCTCTAAAACACAGTCACCTTGTCCCTCCCCAGCTCTCCCGTGTTCTCTGCAGGTGAATCCCCACTCTGGCTTCCACGGTTCTCTAAAGTTAGTGTTCAACCTGCCTCTTAAGTTCATTTCTCATCGCCCTACAGAATCATTCTATCTACTCAGTGTTTTTACAAAAAAAAAGTTCTGCTTTCCACTTTCAACAGTGTTTTCTAGCCTCGAATCCGGGTCAGCTTCATGGGTGTGAGACCAGGGTCATCACACGGGGTTCCACTTTCAGAAGAGAAAGCAGCCTAATGCTCCACGGTCACCATCTTGAAATTCTTACTAATCACGCCTGTGAACTTGCGTTTGTCAGTCTGTGAGCCAATGGAGCCTGAGCTCCTGCACAGTCCCACCCCCCGCCAGCTCCCTGCCTCCCTGAGATGAGTTCCTGGTCCCACTCAACTCCACTTCCCCATCCTTCCCCACAGCCACAGCCTCCGTCACCCTCAGCAAGAGCCTGGCCATGGGCCAGGGAGAGCTGAGGTCAAGCATGTACCCTGCAGCACCATGGCAAGGTGGAAGCGTCCCACCCTGGGCTCACAGGGCCACAGCACAGGCAGCCTTTTAACTACTCAAACATGAAAAGTATCCTAGAAGACCTAGGCTGCAGTCCCTTGAAGATCATTCCCCGTCCCCGCTGCCACCCCTGCGGTGGATTGGGGCAGTGGACCTGTTTGACAAGGGAGATAACTTCCCTGTCCTGGCTGGGCCCTGCAAATTCTGTTAGATTGTAGATTCTGCTCTGCCTAGAATATTAGATTCCCCGTACTTCAGTTTCCATCAGATTTCATCCTGACACTCTTAGCTCTTTTAAGATTATTTGGAATTATAGTCATGCCATCCTGACTGCTACACACATGGCTTTTAAACAGTTCTCTAAACTACTGATATAAGGGTAACAGAGCTAAAGATACAATTTGCATGACCCCTGGAAGCCGCTTGTTGGCTTCTCTTAATGTATGAGCTCTTTTTTTGTTATCAACCCATTGATCTGACACCTGCCTCTTATCACCAGGCTGGCATCTATCCAGCTTGTTCTCAAGGTGGATCATTGCAAATAGCAGCTCCTTCCTCCCTCTCCTGCCACCCTGGCCCACCACAGCTGGATCTACTTTGCCTTCCATCCCCTGAAGTTTGGTTTACGCCAGTATCTCAGACCAGTAATGATTTGAATTCCTTGTCAAAGAGAGAGTGTTCGCCACCAGACAGTTGTTTTAAAAAGGCAACGCAGGTTTTATTCAGACCACTGCAGCCGGGAAGAGAAGTTCCAGCATGCACTGAGCTAACCCTCCCTGAAATAAAAGGCAGGGGCTTTTTCAATGCTGGTGCATCAAGTGAAAAGTCCTGGAGGATGTTTAGGGGAGACTGGGCAGGGTAATTAGGCATCTCCCACAGAGACTAGGAGCAGCAGCTCTCCCCTTCCCGATGATTTCACTGAAGAGGGATGGCTCTCAGGTCCTTGAGACAGGCATTCCTGGGTTGCCGAAGATACATCTTAAAGGGACAGAGGAAGAGATTTACAATCACAAGTTTTCTAAGGTAAATGCTGAAAGAAAAGGGCAGTCAGGGGCCTGTAGTCAGGTTTTAGCTGGAACAAGCAGCAAATGCTTTTGGCATGATGGAACTTTCTTAGGCAGGCATTTAGGGAAGCTGGTGTCCTCGTCTTAGGATACAGACTTGAGCTGATAGAAGATGTTCTGGGGTTTGGTGTGAGGGGTTAAACAGAGTCATCTGTACCAAGACTTTTGCTGTTATCTTAAGCCACTCTAGTGCCACATTCATCTGATTGAGGATGCAGTGCCCCACCAGCGACCAGTGATCTCCCTGAATCTCAGTATCCTTGCCCCCTCTCATGGGGCACCCTTTTGGCATTCAAGAGCCAAGCCTGGATCCTTCTGACAAAACCCGCAGGACCTGGGATTTTGTGTCAGTCTTTCTCAGGAGCTGAAACCTTGTCCTTGGCCTTCCCTGGAAGCAACAACAGGATGGGCAGACACCATTTGCCTAAAGAGCTGTCAGTCTTTAGAGAGAAAGGTTATATCCCATACTCCCTGACAGAACCTGCTCTATCACTGGTGTCGGTGCCAGGGATTTGAACTCCCTGGCAAATCCTCTGCTAGGGGCAGCAGTTCTTGGGCAATGCCCAGCAATCACTACCATCTTGCCTTACACAAAGTACTTTGCCCATACCGTCTCTTTTGATCCATCACAAAAAGCCCAAAAGGGGAAAATGTTGCTCCAGGGGTTCATTCATTTAGGGAATTCAGGAAGTTAATAACCACATTTTCATTTTGTGTCTAACTTCAGGGAACAGATTCTCCCTTAGAACCTTCAGAGAGAGCATGGCCCTGCCCACACCTTGGTTTTAAACCTCTTTCTCCATCACTGTGAGTAAATGTTTCTCTGTTGTTTAAAGCAGCTCCATTCGTTGTACGTTGAGTTTGTTACAGCAACCCAGGAAACCGAGCCAGCATTCAAGGACCCATGTTTGTGTGAATCTGGTTTTATTTCTCTTGCATAAATGCCCAGAAGTGGGATAGCTAAAGGGAGTGTGGTATGTTGAATTTTGTAATAAATGGCCAATCTGTTTTCCAAAGCGCAGTCCATTTCGCATTGCAGCCACCAGTGTGAAGACGCACGGTTGCTTCCTATCCTCACCGATACTTGGTGTGTCCGTCATCTGACACAGTTACTTCCTATCCTCACCGATACTTAGTCTGTCCGTCACCTGACACAGTTGCTTCCTATCCTCACCGATACTTAGTCTGTCCGTCATCTGACACGCTTGCTTCCTATCCTCACCGATACTTGGTCTGTCCGTCATCTGACACAGTTGCTTCCTATCCTCACCGATACTTGGTCTGTCCGTCATCTGACACAGTTGCTTCCTATCCTCACCGATACTTGGTCTGTCCGTCA
>CM052652.1:5619331-5654075 GCA_028533165.1 Leontopithecus rosalia | reverse complement strand
GGAAAGGTGGGAGGGAGGGAGGAAGAAGGGAGGAAGGGAGGAAGGGTGGGAGGGAGGGAGAAGAGGAGGAAGGGAGGAAGGGAGGAAGGGAGGGAGGGAGGAGGGGAGGAAGGGAGGGAGGGAGGAACAGAGGAAGGAAGGAAGAGGGGAGGGAGGGAGGAAAGGTAGGAGGGAGGGAGGAAAGGAGGGAGGGAGGGAGGAAGGGAAGGAAGGAGGGAGAAGAAAAAGGGAAAATAGAAGAAATAAAACAACAAGAAAGAAAGGGAAAAAGAAACTGAACTTAAATGTTGGTTTGAAAAGAAGACAGAAACAAATAGCAAATGTAGTTATTTGGTCTTAGGAAACTCAAGCTTAAAAATCCTAAAATGAATATGTTTTGTTCCCCTATTTCCATTCCCTTCTAGCCTGAGTAATACAACCTGAGCACCAGGAGACTGTGAATTACTGAGACGGTTTTTTTTAACATTCTCCCTTAACAATCTGACTCTACCCTGAGGATGGCCGTAAGTGCGGAAAAGAGGTGACCATTTTTTCAAAATTCAGTGCGGTTTATATTGGCTTACCACAACAAAGACAAACACTCCAACAAGAAAAATGATGATGTCAACTCCCGTTTAAATGTCCTTTTAGGACTATAAATCATTCTACTATAAGGACACATGCACACGAATGTTCATTGCAGCACTGTTTACAATAGCAAAGACCTGGAACCAACCCAAATGCCCATCGATGATAGACTGGACTGGGAAAATGTGGCACACATACACCATGGAATATTATGCAGCAATCAAAAATGATGAGTTCGTGTCCTTTGTAGGGACATGGATGAATCTGGAGAACATCATTCTCAGCAAATTGACACAAGAACAGAAAAGGAAATACCGCATATTCTCGCTCATAGGCGGGTGATGAACAATGAGAACACATGGACACAGGGAAGGGAGCACCACACACTGAGGTCTATTGGGGGAAATAGGGGAGGGACAGCGGGGAGGGGGAGCAGGGGAGGGATGGCATGGGGAGAAATGCCAAATATGGGTGAGGGGGCAGAAGGCAGCAAAACACACTGCCACGTGTGTACCTATGCAACTATCTTGCATGTTCTGCACATGTACCCCAAAACCTAAAATGCAATAAAAATTTAAAAAAAAAAAAGCATCATGCGATACTGTCCAATCTAGAACTTCCAAGCAGCTCTTGAATATTTTATTTCTGTGGAACAGATAACGTAATTATAATGCAAAAAAATAAATAAATAAATAAATAAATAAATGTCCTTTTAGCTTCCAATGAGATTACAATTTGTATTACAATTACCACCACATAAAAATATTGGTACATCCAGGTGAGGGGTTCTTTCTAAAGTAAGATCTCTGAGATTTACTTATATTTGACATTGCAAGTGCTTCATTCACTGGTTGGCCTAATAAGAAAAGAAGAAATGTGGTAATTAATAAAGTTGACTGCAGAATTTCAGCTAGGATCGTAAGACCAGAAATACTAACTTGCTGACATCAGTCTGTCTTGTCAGGAGCATCACGTTCAGTTTAGTTTTTCATGCGCCAGAGTTGTTATGTTAATAACTGCATAATGGTGGAGTGGAAAGAACACAAACTCAGTGTCAGAAAGACCAATCCGGGGCCGGGCACAGTGGCTCACGCCTGTAACCCCAACATTTTGGGAGGCTGAGGCAGGGGGATCACTTGAGACCAGGAGCTCGATACCAGCCTGGCCAACATGGAGAAACCCCATCTCTACTAAAAATACAAAAATTAGCCAGGTGTGGTAGCACCAGGGGCGGCTGAGACAGGAGAACCACTTGAACGTAAGAAGTGGAGGTTGCAATGAGCTGAGATTGTGCCACTGCACTCTAGCCTGGGTGACAGAGCAAGATCCTGTGAAAGGAAAGATGGAAGGAAGAAAGGAGGGAGGGAGGGAGGGCGGGCGGACCAATCCAGAATCCCCCATGTCCTATCTTTGACCATGGATCAATTATTTAACCTCATGTGCCTCAGTCTCTTTATTGGAAAAATGAAAATGGTAATATCAAACCCAAAGGATGATAAAGTGACAAACAATATATAGACTACCTGGCACACAGATGATACTGAAATCAATGACAGCTGTGTTTCCTGCCCACGACGGACAACAGGACTCTTCTGCCCTAGAAAGATCTTGTTTATGAAGAGTGCTGTGCGTGACAATTCTGGAGCTGTGTGATGCATGACCTGCATGTCCTTAAGCGGTGGCCCTCTGCATTGATCAGTTCTTCAAGAGAGGCAATGCACTTTTTCTTCAGGCTACTGGCCAGGGTTAGAAATTTTAGTATTGCAATTAAGCTAACAAATAGAGACACAAAAGAAGTCAGAAATGGGTCTCGTTGACACCATACTATAAGCCAGGGGTCAGGCAATAGTCCTCTAGCCAAACTTATTTTTGTAAATAAAGTTTTATTGGAACACAGTCAGAAATGAAAAATGTGTTTATTCATTTACATAGTGTCTATGGCTTCTTTCACACTACAACAGCAGATTTGACTCACTGTGGCAGAGACCATATGGTCCACGAGCCTAAAATACTTACTATCTGGCTCTTTGCAGAAAAGCTTTGCTGAGCCTCTCTCTAAGTACCCAAACGACAACCATATTCATAGATTCGGTTCATCGGTGGGTCACATTTTACAGCCCAGCATTATAGTAAGCTCGGTGTTGTTTCCAAATAAAATAGACAGCAGCTCTTGACAACAGGCTCATGGTCTTAGAAGATTTGAGTTCATGAAAGCAAGCAAGGACCTGTAGCAAATTATAAAGTGCCCAGTCATATAATGGAGGCTACAAAAGATAACGAGGATCCCAGGATGGGAGAATTCAAGATATGCTGGAGTCTCAAGGGAATCCTTTCCAGAACTACTGGGGAGGACGCAAATTTTCAGGAGGATACATGCAACGTATGTGGAAAGGAAGCGAAGGTTTCCAGGCAAGAGAGGAGGGAGAGGAGAGCCACAAAAGCAAGAAAGGGTGTGATGACCAGTAACTAGCCTAACACAGGACGTCAGGAGAGGATGCACAGGTGGGGGCAGGAGGGTGGTCAAAATGAGGCTGTACAATCTGACTGTGGGGGAAATGGAAGGATCTGGCTCTAGGGAGCTTGGACTTGACTCTGGGCAAGACAGTGCCATGATAGCTCCTCGTGCAGTCTGACTGAAGTCATTCTGGAAGAAAAGAGATACGAGATAAGAGCCCCGATCAGAGCTTTCTGCATCAACTCGAGTGTAATATGATGACAGGATTATCTGAGTAGAAGTAGGGGTAAGAGACAGGTCTGAGAGGCTTAGTAAGCCAAAACATGGGGACTGGTCTATATGACATGTAATGGACTGGAAAGAGTCAAGGGTGATTCCAAAATCTGCTGATGGGAAGCCTCGTGGAACAGTGGCACCATCAACAGAAAAGGGAGCCAATTAAGAAGGAAATGTTTATACTCCCCTTTTTGGCCCCTCCTTTTTATTGTGGTACAAAATATATAACATACACTTTACCATCTTAATGATTTTTAAGTGTGCCATTGAGTAGTGTTAAGTATATTCATATTGTCATGAAACTGATCCCCAGAACTTTTTCATCTTGCAAATCTGAAACTCTGTAAATAACAACCTTCCCTTTCTCCCTCACCTCAGCATTTATGCTCCTTTTAGATAGGCTCAATATTGCAGAATTTCAAGTAATCAGAAATAATGAGTTAAAAGATTCCTTTGTTTTACGGACCTCGAATCTTAAAGTTATGAGATTTGCAGGATGAAGCACATCATCTGCACATTCATTCATTCATTCATTGAACAAATGTTAACTGAGTACCTGCTAGTAGCTGATAATTGGGGCATGGTCTGGAGATAAAAAGACTCTGCTTTTAAGGCAGGCAATAATCAATCTGGTAAGGAGTTCCCATTAATAGTGGAGACAGACTTGAAAAAAATAATCCCAGCGAGGTGGTCTAAAGACTAAATCAGAAATGGGTTCAAGGCACGGTGGTCAACCAACCAATGGTCATCAAGCAATCCTAACTCAACTGCTGTCGGATGATGTTTTAATTATAAACGGTAAGAATACAGGAGGGCAGGGCGCAGTGGCTCACGCCTGTAATCCCAGCACTTTGGGAGGCCGAGGCGGGTGGATCACGAGGTCAATGATCGAGACCATCCTGGTCAACATGGTGAAACCCCGTCTCTACTAAAAATACAAAAATTAGCTGGGCATGGTGACGTGTGCCTGTAATCCCAGCTACTCAGGAGGCTGAGGCAGGAGAATTGCCTGAACCCAGGAGGCAGAGGTTGCGGTGAGCCGAGATCACGCCATTGCACTCCAGCCTGGGTAACAAGAGCGAAACTTCATCTCAAAAAAGAGAAAAAAAAAGAATACAGGAGAAGGAGAGTACATTTCTCAATATTGAAAGTATGGAAACGAGATCTCCTAAACAAGGAGATTATTACCAGGGTCAGAATGAATAATATGTAAAAATATTTTTAAATGACATAAAAACAGACAAATAACATTTGAGAAAACACAAACCATGTCTCAAAGATCATACAACTGCTTGCCTTTGTAGATTCATTTAACATTTAATTCTTTCCTAATTGAAAGTTAGTGACTTTCCTCCTAATGCTACAGATTTTCAATTACAGGGAGCAAATTCACTTTACAATAATTAGCTTTAGACAATTTAGGTGAAGCACACTTTTCTCCATAGAGGACGGATATTCAGACAGCATTTCATCACTGTACAATGCATTACAGCTCTTCTTCCCTAGAAAGCGCGTAAACGTGTTTCAGAAATTTGTTTGTGTAGGTATCTTTTTATGTTTCATTGATGCAAGGGGCTCTACTGCCCTTTAATGTGGGAGGACCAGAAACTCTAACCATCCTGCAATGTGCAGGGTAGCCCCACACCACAGAGAATTGTGCTACCTCCTGCTTGGCTTTTTTTTTTTTTTTTTTTTTTTTGACAATCGCCCAGGCTGGAGTGCAGTGGCATGATCTCAGCTCAATTGCAACCTCTACCTCTTGGTTCAAGTGATTTTCCTGCCTCACTAAGTAGCCGGGACCAGAGGCACACACCACCATGCCCAGGTAATTTTTGTATATTTAGTAGAGATGGGGTTTCACCATGTTGACCAGGCTGGTCTCGAACTCCTGACCTCAAGAGATCTGCCCGCCTCGGCCTCCCAAAGTCCTGGGAGTACAGGTTTGAGTCACCACACCCAGGCTCCTGCATGACTTTCTATCATTCTACACATTCATGTAGGTGAAAAATCCGTTTGTGATTAACTTAGCCTAGAGCCTAACTTCATTCTCTATAAAAATGCACTTTTTTGCACTGTTTTAGTAAATGCTGAATTTTCTAGGAATGCAAGTACACTGAAAATCCAGAGACCACTGTGATGTCTTGCTTGAAACTTTGCCAACTATTGTCTACCACTTTGGACATTCATTTAGAAAAGTATGTTACCGGCCGGGCGCGGTGGCTCATGCCTGTAATCCCAGCACTTCGGGAGGCCGAGGCGGGTGGATCACCAGGTCAAGAGATGGAGACCATCCTGGTCAACATGGTGAAACCCCGTCTCTACTCAAAATACAAAAAATTAGCTGGGCATGGCGGCGTGTGCCTGTAATCCCAGCTACTAGGGAGGCTGAGGCAGGAGAATTGCCTGAACCCAGGAGAGGGAGGTTGTGGTGAGCCGAGATCGCGCCATTGCACTCCAGCCTGGGCAACAAGAGCGAAACTCCGTCTCAAAAAAAAGAAAAGTATGTTACCAGCAGCATTGCCCCTGTGGTATGAGAATCACCTATACAAAAGCGGCTTTAGCAGTCTGCACTTTCAGCTGTTCACTCCAGGGTATTCCACTTTAACTTACAAATATTTTCTATCACTCTTATTCCAAATAATAAATTTAAAGAAAGAGTATAAACATAGCTGAGTCTTACTGCTCTGAAAACCAAAGTTATTCATGACAAGCAGGTGCAAGTGTCTGACCACTTTTTCATGTACCTTAGTGCAGGCATGCCTTTACCTATGGAATACGGGGAATCTTATTATAAATTACTTTCCATTTATTTCTTACTGATTCAGAGATTTATATTGAGCTTTAAAATTGCATGTGTTTGTTAAATTACTTATGAATTTCATTTCACAAGAAAAACCTGAGGCCCAGAGAGGTGATAGGTCTTACCCAAGTTGGCCAGCTATTTAGTGGCAAATCAGAGAGAAGACTGCTTTACTGAGCCCCTCCCATGAGCCAGCTCTTTAGGAGTCAACTCCAAGACTAGTCACTCATTCTGTAAATACTACTGCATGTTCAGCAGCGCTTGGCTTGCGCTAGGATCTGATCTTGCCGAGCTGCACAGTTCTTGCCTTCGAGTGAAGGCAAGACCAGAAAATCAACTCTCATAAATGCGTCAGTACATGAAATGGTGGTGGTACAGAGCGGAGGAATCCAACCAAGCCTATAGGCTTCAAGATGCTCTTCCAAGAGGAGGCGACACTCAAGCTTGAATGGCAGGAAGGAATAAGTGAGGTGAACAGGGTGTAGAAAAGCATCTCAAGCCGAGAGAACAGATAATCCTGGAGGAAAATCCAGGACAGCCTGGCACTCCTACAGAACACGAAGTACTTCAGTTGGAGTCGGCTGAGGGTAAGAACGCAGAAGTGGTGAGAAACGGAGCTGGAGAGGAGGGAAGGACACAGCTCATGGAGCGCCTGCTCTCCCAGGTCCAAGAAATTGAACTTCCCCTTGAAGTTCACGAAGGAAATCCTGAGGATTTTTAATAGGTGTGTGGCACCAGGTAACTCACTCTGGTGGCAGCATCAATTGTTAAATGGAACATACTGCAGTAACCCGGACAAGAAGTGAGGAGGAACTGGATTAAGGGAGTGGCCTTGGGTGGACAGGATGAAATAGACAGCAATGATATAGGGGAAGCGGAACTCACAGGATTCGGTGACTGATGGAATTTTCCAGGTTGAGGGAGAGGGGAGACTTGAGAGTGACTTGTTACTGGCTTGGACAATGGGGAATGATGAAACCCTTCGCTACAGTGAACATGGAGGAGGAAGGGTAGTTTGGAGGGTGAGGGAAAGAGTGAGTGCGGACCGGGACGGGCTGGGCACATGCATGGATGGGCATTCCGGTGGAAACAGGTCTGAACTCAGGAGGCGTTTCTGGACTCGAGAGATTAGGAACACCAATCTAGAAGTATCAGCATAGACCGTCCTCATTTCAACCCCACAACTGCCTTATGAGGTAGCTGTGAATAGCCTTATTTGATAGACAAGAAAACCAAAGCTTGCCAGTCACAATGTTGGAGAGCTGGGATTTACTCCATGGTGCATGTGAGTCCAAAGCCTACGCTCCTCTATGACCCCCTGGCCTTCCACCTCAGGAGTTCCGTGGTTTGCAGTGAAGCATTTGCATTATCACAACCTGTCCTTCATAATGGTTGCATGGAGAAGTACATCTTTTCCAGAAATCACTGTAAATGACTTCCAGGTTTCCCAAGAAATCTGGAAATACTGGATTGTCAGAATCAGAGCAATACCTTAACGTGTGATAGCAAGAAAACGGGAAGCCTCTGTTACTGCATTTTTGGAGTTCATATTACGAAGTCACAACTCTACGTAAAGAGTAGGCAAAGGAGGGTCCCCCAGCTCTCACTTAAGGACCCCAGGATCCAGGAAAATGCCCTAATTCTTTTTTCAAAAAGAACCACCACCACCCTCAGCTAATGGGTAAAATCTACTTCGGGTAACAAACTGCTGCATTTATTTGATATCTTATTAGCTTTGCTTCAAAGACACCAAATCAAAGAGTGGCATTACTATTCACCTGAATTTCACATCAGGGAAAGAAGAGAGGGAGGGCAGGGCAGGTGGATAACTGTGCAGGGGACTTACATGGAAGTCACAGATGGGCTTAATGAGAACAAAGAAATGAGCGGCCCCCAGACCCTGCCCCCTGGTATCTGCACAAGGCTCTCCCCAGCCAGGTGCTGACTCTTTCTGCAGCTCTAACCCCAAGGAGGTTCAAGATGGATGGCAACACAAGGTCCAAATATCATCCCGTGCCAAAGTGAAAGAGTTTACCTGTGATTGAAAACGCTTTCACGTCACCATGAGACAGCAATCTGAACTGCGAGCTAGATCATCAGCATACTCTGCCCCCATCACACCCCAGCCCACCTATGCTTATGTTCTCAAAGAGCTCATGCAAGAATTCCCCACCTGGCTTCACTCATTCCAGGGTTAAACCATCCATAAGCTTCCTGGAAACCGCAAGACTTAAAACGCACCCTTGACCCTCAGCAGAGTCATGACATGGGCCAGAGCTGCAGGGAGAAGCCCTCACCGAGAGTTCTGTGCTGACTCCCAGAAGGCCAGTCCTTCCAGGACTGACCAGATGGCTCAGAGAGCAAGGCCTGTCTGTCTGGACATGCTGGTAATTCGATGAAAGTCAAAATATGTGATGGCTACAGTCATCACCCAAGGCTTCTGTCATCATCGCATTCCCAGATTCTTTGGATTTGGCTGGGAGACTGGACAAGGCTCAGCTGCTGCTTTTGCTATTCAGAGACACCACTTAAACTGAGAGATCCCCTTTCAAAACCTGCCCCCATGATCCAAGTTCTGCTGGAAGATGAGATTTCTGGTTAAGCAGAAGTCAGCTATGCACGGATGGGCTGAAAATTCTTCCCTCCCTCATGTTCACATGCACCTGTCATAGCCTCTCCTGGACCCGTCCTTAAGGCAGCGATTAGCCACCGCCCCAGGCCCCCTTCCTGGTCTGGAAGATAGAGGCATGGCCCACCACATGACTGAAGGTGCAGGGTCTTCAGTCTGGACAGCTTAAACCATGATTTAACAGGATGTAGACAAAGAACCCTGAGGCTGGGAACTCAAGTTTCTTGCTCCAACTAAACCCAGAATCAGCCACATCATAGTAAACTGTAATCTGAATTTCTCAACTACAAAGATGCGACAGTACTAGTCACTCTCCCTGTCCTGCTAACCTCTCATGCATAATCTGAAGATAAAATGGAAGTCGGCCGGGCGCTGTGGTTCGCTCCTGGAATCCCAAGACTTTGGGAGGCCGAGACGGGCGGATTGCCTGAGCTCAGGAGTTCTTGACCAGCCTGGGCAACACAGTGAAACGCCGTCTCTACTAAAATGCGAAAAATTAGCCGGGCATGGCAGCATGAGCCTGTAGTCCCAGCTATGTGGGAGGCTGAGGCAGGAGAATTGCTTGAACCTGGGAGGTGGAGGTTGCAGTGAGCTGAAATCGCACCACTGCACTCAAGCCTGGGTGACAGAGTGAGGTTCTGTCTCAAAAACAAAAAAAGAAAGAAATTTGAGATGAGACTACGTGACTATGGTTTAACAAAGCCAAAAATATAATACACAGTATTATTCCCATTTGAATATCAGATCCTTGGTTCTTAAGTTTTTTTTTTCTTTTTTTTTTTTTTTTGAGATGGGGTCTTTCTCACCCAGGCTGGAATTCAGTAACTCACTCATGGCTCAAATTCCTGGACTCAAGTGACCCTCCTGCCTCAGCCTCTTCCTCGGTAGCTGGAACTACAGGCGTGAGCCACCACACCAGGCCAGAACCTTGATTCTGACTGTTAGGTCAGCAGTATCTGGAGGAAATCTTTAACTGAACACCACATGAAATTGGCAATAAGACTTTTTGAGAAGACTGGGCTGGTATTCTGTAATAAGAATTGTCTATTATCTCACTAGATATTCTCAGACAATTGAACCTGGTCCTAAATTTTCTCCCCCTAAGAAACTTGTGATAACCTTTAACCAGTGTAGCTAAAATACAGCTGTCTCCTGGATCAGTTTCTTATTTCCCTATATCCTGAGCAATCTCTGTCCCAGGACATTTGCTTCTATTAATAGAACCGTCTTAGTTTGTGACTCTGCAGTTGCCCAAAGAAAGTCCCCAAGAACCAAGTTCATATCCTCTGGTAGCAAGCTCTGTTTCCCTCAGCTGTGCTCAGCAGCACGAGGTGCAGCTTGACCCAGGAATCAACACAGCGCCCTCAGCTCCTTGCTCCTCCGTCGTCACCTTCTTCCCCTCAAACTGAGTGCTCATGATACGCCATACTGTGCCTAGGACATGGCAGTGCCCAAAAGTAAATGAGGTCCTTCTCTTAAAGGAGCTTATACTCCACAGCTGAGTTTGCTCAGGAGGCTGGGTTCTCTTTCTGAGAGCTGGTCCATGGGGTTTGTTATAAACACCGTCGGCAGAAATAGCCACTTCCTGTTGGTGTCTGAGTCTAACACAGATCCCTAATTGCCCAGAAATTCGGGTGCCATAACGATGGTGACATCTCCCCAGAAGTGGGCCCAGGGGAGCAGCTTAGGGTGTTCCTGTTTCACCATTTCCCAGGATTCCACTTCCAGAGACTTCTTACACCTGACTCCATGATAAGTCTCTCAGTGACATCGACACTCCCTTTGAGCACCTCCTATGTGTGAGGCCATGTGCTAAGAACTTTGCAATTAATCCTCTTAACAAATGAGGGAAAAATAGCTCAGGAAGATTAGGTAACAAATCGAAGCTCACTAGAGGCAAGTACTGGCAGAGCCAGGATTCACCTAACCTGACTCCAGAGACCCCGCCCCCCCACCTCCCCACCCCCTCCCCCCGCCCCAGATTGAAGAAGGTGAGTAGAACACGGCCAGGAGGGTTGTAGGAAGCAATGAGTTTTTTCTTTTTTGATCCATCTGTGGCTGAGAACAGAATTGACTCCCTTCCAGAAAAATCTAGTCTGGTCTCTGTGACTTAGACAAATAGTCAAGTGCTAAGTGAGCCATTCGGGGCCCATGAGGATAAAATTGACAAGCATGATAGCAGCACTCATTTCTCAGTGTCAGCAGTGTTCCAGGTGCAGAGGACGACCCTAATTATTATCAGGCCACACGCACGGTTCTCCTTCCTGCCTCGTGGCTCTCAGAGTGCTCCGCAAGAGCTATAGCACCTTCCTGCCGCACGCGTGAAGCCAGCAGAGCCCGAACATCACTCAGAGACACCCGGGCCCCAGCCCGGATACTGACAGCAACAGCCACCACACTTAGTCCTCTCTCCGTATCAGGAACCACCACATCCAAGCCAGTCCAAGCCCGAGAAGGGAGCCAGGCAGGCCTCACGCCGCCTCCCAGGAGAGGCTTTGTTCTTTGAATTGAAGGTCACCCCGAACAGCATGACAGTGTTCTTAGCAGCCCTCCACAGAGCCATCCTTCTCAGGGAAGGACTCTCGGGCTTCTTGCTTCCTACAACTAAAGCGGGAAGGAGGAACCTCAGATTCCTTCATGGGTAGGAGAGAGACTGCAGAGAAAAACAGCCTCTTTGTGAGAGGCTGATTTGAAAAGGCATGCACACATGAGTTAGAATCTGGGACTGTGTCCAGGTGCAAATCTTGCCTGGAATTCCTAATGCATTCTTTCTGTTATTAAAATAATATAAGCAACCGGGGTGGCTTGTTGCTTCTCTGCATGTAGTCAATTTGGCTCATGCTGTGTGACCATCTGAAATCTGACCTCAAGTGGTGCCAATTTAAAAGTCCTTTCATTCGGGTATGTTTCCATTCCACACAACAAGCCCATGGCTATTCCCTAAACTATTTCTCCAAGCAAAGAGTAACTCAGTAGAACCGAGGCTCTTGCCAGACGTGATGCAATCAGCCGAGCCACCCAGCGTCTTGTGTCCCCGGCTCCACCCTGCTTTTCTCCCCACGGCCAGCTGTCTGGTCCACTTTTCTGGTCTGTCCCTCTTTCCCTACAGCACGGTCTTCCCTTTCTTGTCAGAAAAGGTGCTTCCAGATGGCTGGGTACACATGGCATTTCCTCCTTCTCACACAGGGAGAAAGACCCTGCCCTGCCCCCCTCCTGAGCTGTGAGTCATCAACACAAAAGATGACAGAGTGTTTTGCAAACATAAATGATGGAGGTGGAAGATCAAGATGTACCTAGATTTGTCTTCTAAGAGCTGGTTTACAACTTCGTTTGACCTCTATATTCTCCCAAAGAAACATGAGGTAAAACACAGAAAAAGCGCCATGTTTTCCCTGAGGCATTCAGCCTTCCAAGATGTAGCCAAGAGGAAAGATGACACACGTATATAAATATATAAAACCCTTATCTTGGTAGCTCTGATTCACCCATTTGTGTTGCCAAAATAACCTATTCAGGCTTTCAGGCATCCAGAGAAGTGAGACTCACCTCCAGAACTCCTAAAGGCCAGTGAGATGAGTTCATGCAAAATCTGCCACCCCAGTAACCTGCAAAGAAGCATCAAGGCAGGGCACAGTGGCACAGACCTGTAATCCCAACACTTTGGGTGGCCAAGGCAGAAGGATTTCTTGAGGCCAGGAGCTCAAGACCAGCCTGGGCAACATAGCGAGATCCTGTATCTACAAAAAAATCTAAAAATTAGCTACGTGTGGTGGTGTGTGCCTATAATCTCAGCTCCTTGGGAGGCTGAAGTGGGAGGACTGCTTGAGTCCAAGCATTTGAGGCTGCTGTGAGCTAGCATCACATTACTGCACTCGGCCTAGGCAACAGAGTGAGACCCTGTCGATTTTAAAAGAAGAAAAAGGAGAAGCTGCAGAGCCCAGCACCTCCGCCTTCCTGCTGCTGCCACGGCCAGTTCCTTCGTAAGGGCTTTCCTCTGGCCCTCTAAGGACCTCCTATTTCATCCGAGGCTCAGAGCAGATGAAAAAGCAATTGTAGCATTTACAGCATCCACATAGGAACAGCCAGTTGTCATGATCTCTGAGAGGAAGGAAATAAGATGGTGTTTTATTTTTAAGTAGCCCAGGAGATTTCAATGATGGCATTAAAATTTTAATCACAAACTCCTTAAGTTAGGGAGAAAAAAATTAAAAAGCCCACAAAGGACTCCTTGTATAAGAGAGTTTCACCATTTGGAGTTCTTTTATAAATTTGTGTCAGATCGCAATTTGCTGTCTGGGAAATGTAAATTAGTTATTAATGAGCCAAAATTCTAACATCAAAGGCTGTGCAGCCACATGCCAGGGAGAAACAAAGAGCTCTCCCAGCACCGTCAACTGCTCCCCGCACTGGCCTGAATGCGGCATTCATCTTGACGCGCTTTGCTGCCTTATTAAGGAGATCGCTTTTCTCAAATGTGATGGCACAGGGCACCTGGATCATTAGCGTCACCTCCACCTGAGCACCGTGTGGCTGTCAGCATCCCAGGCAGTAGGCAGTGTGCGCGCCCCAAAAGGCTGCTTTCCACGAAGCTGCACCCAGGCCCCCTTTCTGCCCGGCTCACGCAGCTGACCATTTTCAAAGCACATTTAATGTCTGCAGCATAACCCGACCCAAGGGCCGCGGGGAACACGGGTCTGTTTTTGAAGTGTTCACATAGTCTTCATATCTGCAGCCCTTTTTATTTCCATTGCAATCAACAGCCTAGATATAAAATGCACACACAGAATGAGAAAGGGGGCCAGTTGTTTTTAAGCCTGCGAAAATGGCGGTGAGAGTCATCTCACAGAAGTATTGCAGGCGTTTGGAAATATTCATTAATTCATTCTTTCAGCAGATATTGTCATGCTCCTGTTGGGTGCTGACAGTAGAGGTGGAATGATTAGCAGAAGACGGACCCTACCCTCACTGGGCTCCCTGCCTAGGGAGGACAGGCAGCGGTCACTGCTCCGATAACTCTCCAGGCAGTGTGGAGGGAACCCCCAGAGGCATGGGAACCCACAGCAAGTGTCCCTGGCCTGGCTAGGGAGGTGGGAGTGGCTTCCCTGAGGAGGAGACGTTCAGGCTGAGAGCAGAAGGAAGAGAGAGCGTTCACCAGGCAGAGAACCATAACAGGCAGGGGAGAGGTCAAGGCTGACGTCATCCAACAAAGAGCTGAGAGTTGGAAGCAGAAAAATGAACACCTCCATGGCTCCCTGGTAGACTCCTCCTCCCTTCAGAGTGAGGCCCTGACCTCTCCTGCCAGGCTTGGCTGGGTTCGGATCTCTGGTGGTCCTTATCCAGAAGCTCGGAGCACCCTGGTTCTGAAATTCAAGTGACTCAACCTCAGGACACACTTGCTGGGGTGCCTTTTCCCTCCATGAGAGTCACACTTCCGTGATCCCAGATCCAGTAAGAAGGACCTGCTACACCACGGTCCCAATGGCCAGCCCTCCTGCCATCGCCGACCAACCGCCTGCCTCGGTTTCCTCCCGTTGTCTGCGCTTAGTTTCCCCGTTGTCACGTTTTGTCCTCTGAACAATCTCCACCCTTGTGAAACCTTCCTGATGAGTCACCTGCCTCAGATAACTCCTCCAACCCAGGACCACCACTTCCCAGCACCGGGTCCACCTGCCTGACTGCCGTCTTCCCACCACAGCCGGCAGGTCCCTCCCAGGATGACCCCCAAACTCTGCATCCCTGCAGGATGAGTCAAAGTCTCTGAAGGGCAGATGTAAAGGGTGGGAGGTGAAGGGGAGCCAGAGAGGAGAACAACGCGGGAGCAATCAGTGTAGAAAGAAACCAGAAAGAATCAGAGCCTTTGAGAGCGACGCCCGGGCTTGGGAGTTTTGCTGTGCAGGCCGGGACTTCTGGCCTGAGATCTGGGCTGTGCCTGCCTGGGCCTTGTCTCGCTCACTGCCCCGCCCCCACCCAACCCTTCACCCCGGACTCTGTTTACCCGTGTTGCATGTCCTTCAGTTCCTCTAACGGATTGTCATTTCTCTTTTTCTGGCCTGGAGTGTAGACGTCATCTGCCTTACCTGTCTAATCCATCTTTCGGCCCGCAGCCTGGAAAGCAGTCTCCCGCCCCTAAATTGCCCTCTGAGATGATGTCTCTCCTTTGCCCCCCGTATCTCCCTGCACTTCCTGAGCCAGGGGTCTCATCCCACTCATTTCAGCTGCAGGGTTATCTGTCTCCTCTGCTAGACTCCACATTCGTAGGCTCTAGAACTGCTTTTCTGTTCACTTTGTATCAATGTCCTCTCCTTCCTGGGTACCGGATGATCCGACACACAGCAAAAGCCCAGTAAATATCGGTTCCATGAGTGGGCTGATGAGTGTCCACAGTAACATCTCCCCCTGCATCACCATCCAAGGGAGAAGCAGAATTCTCTTCCCTAGGCCGTGGCCATGAATGAGCAGCATCCGCTGCCGTCACCTGGGCACCCTCTTCCCTGAAACTAGTTTGGGAACATGGCAAATGCGTAGGTGTGTATAGGTGCCTTCACTACAATAAGCAGAATCCTGGTAAAAGGGTCTCCCTAGTAAAAGGACAGATGGTAAACGCTCAGCGTTATTAGAGTTGACTTCTTCCAGCCTCACCCACAGGGCCTCCTTAGGCTATGGCCTTCCAAGGCCTTATAGAAAATAAAGCTCCTTCCACTTCCATTCCTGGATGAGATTGCTGACAGTCCCCCGGGCAGCCTCCCTGCACCACTGGGCTGAAACTTTCTTCCTGTTTCCAGAGGTACCTGCCGTTCCTGGCACACCCAGCCACAAGGGGCTCCTGGAGCAGCCGTTCCTCCTCCCTCTCTTCATTCAAATACATGTTATAGATTTTCTAAAGAAGCTTGCCGTCATTTTCGTCTCATTTATAACCTTCCCAAAGTGTGATTCACAGAACAGGCGACAGAAGGAGCACTGTGAAGGAGGACTCCCGTGGTCACGTGAATTGGGAAATAGAGCATAGGTCATTCCCATCTTGGAGAGCCACAGAGCACAAAGCAGCAAGATGTCCCATGGGAAAGAATTCTGCCTAGAACTTGTGGCCCAAAAGGCACAGTTGGGTCCATCTTGGACATGTCCTCTGCACCACATTCATATGTAGCAATGACAGACAAAATATAAGAAAATAACAAAGGCATAGCCCAACACACACACACACACACACACACACACACACACACACACACCCTCAGTAAACCAGAAAAGAAGTGGAAATACAAAGGACAGACCTGCTGGTTCCCCGTTCAGGATGCAGGCAGTGGACTTTAAGAATTCCTCTCCTGTGGGACAGAGAAGACTCACACCATTTTGTAAGAGAGGAGCCACTCAGGTCTCTGCTCGCCTAACACCTGTTAACATCCTGCACACGAGTGTTTTGCAGAATACACTTTTGACCGTGCTGCCTTTGAGACTTTCTCCTCTACGCCTGCTGGCCTGTGCTGGCCTTAAGGCTCTCTGATATCAGGAATTTGTTCATATCCTGCACACCTTTTTTTCTTGTCTCACTCACATTGGCCTTCCCAAAGCTTATAGGGAAAACGTGATTACAAGATTCAAAATGAGAGGCATTCTGTCTCTTTCACTCTCTGTGTATCTCTCTCTTCCATCATCAGCGTCTTCTTAGGTACGCTCTGCCTCGCCTTCCACTCACCTCACCCCTAACATCCTTCAGACTCACTGATCTCTGTGACTGTTGCTCTAATAACCTCCGATGACCACGCCCAGCAACGTGCTTCCAGACACCATTCTCTGATTCTCCAGTGTCCCATGCTGTCAAACACCCTCACGATGAACCTAGAGGACCCTTGGTCTCTCCGGTACTTCCGGAACTTCCCATTTCCTCTACCTGTCGAAATGCCCCAATTCTTCCTTTTTCCTCTCCCGTCTCTGAGATGTGCATGTTTCCAAAGGCTCTGCCCTAGCCTCTGCTCTTTCTCTCCCATTTGCACGGCCATCCCCCTGCATTCGCCTCCATAGGCACATGTCACTCAGCACTACCTCACTGGCCTTCACCTTGCTCCTCACATTTCCAAATACCCAGAAATCTCGAGAAACGTGTTTTAAATACTGATCTGAAAATGGTTAGTTGGCTTTGGTTTTGTTTCTGCTGTTGGTTGTCCTGTTTCTGGTATGTTACAGGGATCAGAGCATAGACTCTGATTATAAAACAGCAGCTTTCCACTCCGTATTTTTCATTCATTGACTTGATTGTACGTCCAAGCTGATGACGTCTCCTAAACGTATCAAAGTGGCCTGTTACAACTACATATCCTGTTAAATTACTGACTTCTTCCAGTAAATCAGTTTAAACATGTTTTTTTTTTTGAGACGGAGTTTCGCTCTTGTTACCCAGGCTGGAGTGCAATGGCGCGATCTCGGCTCACCGCAACCTCCCCCACCTGGGTTCAGGCAATTCTCCTGCCTCAGCCTCCTGAGTAGCTGGAATTACAGGCACGTGCCACCGTGCCCAGCTAATTTTTTGTATTTTTAGTAGAGACAGGGTTTCACCATGTTGGCCAGGATGGTCCCGATCGGTTGACCTCGTGATCCACCCGCCTCGGCCTCTCAAAGTGCTGGGATGAGCCACCGCACCCGGCCAGTTTAAACATGTTAGAACTCCCATATACCAAATATATCTATACCAAAATGCAGCCACATTACTGAATAATGTCGAGTGTTCTGTTTTCTGCTTTAGAAATAATTTTCATATGCATTCCCTATATTTTTACATTTTCAGCTCATTTTTAACTTAATTACTATGGTTAGCTGAAAGTTTTCAAGTCTATTTTTATCTGCTTCTCCATTTTCTCCTCTCATATTGGTAAAATTTGTTTAATCCTTTAAAGGTTTTTTAGTAAATATTTATATATTTGCACATAAATGTCTAAAACCCTATTCCTTTGTAGAAAGTCATAAGGATATAAACATATATATATATATATATATATATGACTTTACTTAGCCAAATATTTTAACTGTGCAAATCAAAATTTGCTTTGCAATGCAAAGGGAGAAAA
The DNA here is from genome assembly GCA_028533165.1 of Leontopithecus rosalia. Taxonomy (NCBI): domain Eukaryota; kingdom Metazoa; phylum Chordata; class Mammalia; order Primates; family Cebidae; genus Leontopithecus; species Leontopithecus rosalia. Next base: position 5,636,289 of record CM052652.1, on the reverse strand, counting down.
ACACATCCAAGTAAAATAAGTTCCAGCCACATTCCAAATCCATGGTGTCTGAAGCTGATCTCCCCTATATGTCCTCTTATAACCAGCCTCTATACCTCCTCCAGAAAAGCACCATCATTGTCCCAATAGCTAAGCTCCAATACCAGTGTTCTCTGATGCGTCTCCTGCTTATTCACTGACTCACCATAGACCCTAAGCCCCTCAAAATCAACTGTGAAGCTCTTTCCACTTTGCCACCACAAAGTCTCTCTTCACATCAAAATAAGTGTTCCTCAAAATATTCCTCTGACCCAGAGACAGGGGCCTGGGTCAACATGAGACCTCCTGTAAGACCCCACATATATCATCATACCTGAGCCCACTGAAGAAGTACCTTGATGAAAGAGACACTGTAAGAGATCCAGGTAAGAGAAGAGAGTAACATGATAAGAGAGTCATATGTTCTACAATGAGAACACATAGACACATGGGGAGGAACAGCACACACTGGAGCCTGTCAGGGGCTGGGGGGAGGGAGAGCATCAGGAAGAACAGCTAATGGAAGCTGGGCTTAATACATAGGTGATGGGTGGATCTGTGCAGGAAATCACCATGGTGCATGTTTACCTATGTAAGAAACCTGCACATCCTGCACATGTACCCCAGAACTTAAAATAAAAGTTGATGAAAATAATATGATAATATGTTCTGAATCCAGTCAAGAGGATCAGGGCACCTTCACCAAGGGAAAGTTCCGGATTTAAGCCTTGTAAAGAAAGCTTTAGACTGGGCATGGTGGCTCATGCCTATAATCCCAGCACTTTGGGAGGCCAAGGCGGGAGGATCACTTGGGGCCAGGAGTACAAGACCAACCTGGCCAACATGGTGAAACCCATCTCTACTAAAAATACAAAAATTAGCCAGGCGTGGTGGTACATGCCCGTAACCCCAGCTACTCAGAAAGCTGAGGCATGAGAATTGCTTGAACCCAGGAGGCGGAGGTTGCAGTGAGCCAAGGTGGCACCACTGCACTCCAGTCTGGGTAACAAAGCGAGACTGTGACTCAGAAAAAAAAAAAAAAGCTTTAACCCACTCAATCATAGTGTGATTTGACTGGCATCAAATCAGTCAAACTTGGATAGTTGATTGAGAAAGGAATCCATCAGGATCACTCCATCCATCTGCATCTGCTGTCATCCAAGGAATCCTATCATTATGTCACTGATTGCCAGCAAAACTTGTTCTTTGCTAGACATAGTTTTTTGGAATAGAAGCAATTCAGATGAGATGAAATATTCCACGGGAAAACTTGATCCCTTTTGTCTGCTGCTGCCTTGACTCCAGACTTCCATAAGGTTCAATCATGAGAAATGCACTCTCTGGAATCAGATAGACCTGGGTTCATTTCCGGCCTGCCTCTCATATTTACCAGTAGAAACTACTGGGAACATTCCCAAACATCATCACTACTGCTCCTAGTTCTCCTGTTAGTAACAATCGTTACACCAGTAGCAGCTAAAATGTTTTGAGTTTTTACCATGCCCTCTAACAAATCTTCCCGTCGGTGAAGCTGGGCTAACAAAATCACCTTTACAGGGTTGTGAGATAAGACAAGCCTGTATGTGTAAATTGCCCTGAAAGTGGCATACACCCAGGTGATTGTAGTTATCAGTTTCTTCATGTTCTTATCTGCACGACAGAATGTATTGGGTGCAGATGCACAGTCTCATCTCTTGAACAGTAAATTAATAAAGTGGTCTTCGGGCTTTTTAATCAGCCTCTCAAGTGCCTGGTAAGTTTTGCAAATACTGATAATACTAGGTTCCATTCTTGTATCATTACGGACTAGAGCCTGGACTCGAAGAGACCAGAGAAGTACGGTATTTTTGTGGTTGAGGTCACAGATTCTTGAGTCAGAATGCCTGAGTTCATATCTCAGGTCTGCTACTTCGAGACAGGGCAGTCTCCCTAAGCCTAAATTTTCTCATCTATAGAATGGGATTAATGGTAGTACCTACCTCATAGGAATCTGATGAGAATTCAGTGAGCTAATGTAATCTTCACATTTCTATGGGTGGGTATCATGAATATCAATCAGTGTTTGGCAGAAGGGCAAACTGACATTTACAAAGGGGAGATTATTTGCTTTACATCAGATGACTAGAGACTGACAGAGGCAAAATTTGTATCCAGATCTATCCAGCTCCAAAGCCTGAGTTCTTCACCACATTCCGCCATCCAAGTGGCCCTCCAACCTGTAGCACTGGGCATTTAGCTGAATAAATCCAGGTTTTTTCATATACTTTAAGGTGCTTGAGGGAAGAAATTATGCATCTTATTCATCTTCATTTTCCCTTCAGCATCTAGTCCCATATTTTATTGATTGAAATGTTTCTTTAGCCAATGGTGAATGGCTAATAAAATAAATGAATGCACACATGTATAAAAATAAATCAGAGAGATGCTTATTAAGAGAATAGGGTTCAAAAATATCCACAATCAAGAAGGGTTGGACTTAAGAAAAGGAGGAGGAGGAGAAAAATGAGGAGGAGGAAGAATAAAAGGCAGAGCCAAAGGCTATTACAATCCTTCCAGAGAACATGGTAGAGGAAGATAACCCTGCAGGTTAAAGAAGGTGCAGGGGGCGAGGAAGGAAAGCCTGAATACAAAGGCAGCAGGTGCAGGTCACTTACGGGAAAGCTATTCCTGTAAAGGAAGGTGTCGTGAAGAGCTGTCACTAGAAAGGGAAAAAGTCCAGTGAAGAACTGCATTTGCTTTTTATAAAATAGGATGAACCTGATTATGTTGACAGGAAGAGAGGATTAACTTCCATATAGAAGAGAGATTAAGAGTTCTGGAAGGGAAAGTGATCATTACAAAAATAAAGTCCCAGAAGAGATAAAAGGAACCGGATCTAGAGTTTTCCAATCTTTGGGTTACAAGCCAGTATTTTGGGGATGGGATGGGGTGGGACGGGACGGGATGGGACAGGACGGGATGGGACGGGACGGGACGGGACGGGATGGGATGGTATATTAGTGAGGGTTCTCTAGAGGGACAGCTAGTGGTCCATCTTTTAATCCACATTTCAGCTAACCAAGCAAATAAACTATTAGAACCTTTTTTAACTCTCTGAGCTACAACATTAAATGCAGAGTCCCTACTTGGTGTGCCCAAATCAATCAATTCAGCCTTAACCACTCCATTATCCCACATCCTTAATATCTATTCCCATGCCTGTTCTCCAGATTTCTGCTTATATAAATTAGAAAACTCAAGCAGTTACTTTCAAGTGTAGTGCACCTTCTCATGGGTCACACTCTCAACCTCACCTCCAGGGGCCTGCCGGGACTTCAGTTGAGTTATAAGTCTAGAAGCAAACAGAGGTGTTGGGGGTGGCTCCTGAGGAGAATCAACATTATCCCGCCTGGCAACTGCCTCGGGAGAGGACATCACTGTTGCCTCAGGCAGTGCAGGGTTCATCTCCTCAGACAAAGGTGGGAAGGCTGATGGCAGCATGGGTCAGGGAGGGAGGGGATGCTGTCACCACTGGGGATGGGGAAGCTGTTTCTTCTGGCAAAAATGTTTCATCAGAGTTTACAAACTAAGTGTCCCCCAGCTTCATCAGAGCCCTCCCACACATCCCCATTCCAAGTTACAGGGTCCCACTGTTTCCAGTCAATGTCCTCACTTTAACAGTAGGTACCTGGCGAGGCTGTGCACACACCTTTCATTGCAGATTAGTCACTCACATGATTAGAGCTTGTCTGTTTTTCCACAATTTTGGCTCTTTCTCCATAGGAGATAAAGCTCTCACTCAGGGCAATCTTAGCAGATTTGGGCAATCTTAGCAATAACCATTTCTGAAGCTGGGAGTTAGAAACCCAGAGTTCATCATTTTCTTTCATCACTTTGTCCACTGAACTTAGGAGCAACCAACCAGCTTCATATTTCTTGGTTCTCCACGTATGGTCAAAGGTACTATGTAAAGGGTCCCTAAACTCCTTGCCGCTCGCAAGTGTCAAATGCATTTATCTTGCATAACTCTCTGAACAGTTCATGCCAAGGACTGTCAGAGTTCATGCCAAGGACTATTAGAAGCACAGAGGTCTTAGCATTTTTTGGTCTAATCATATTAAGCAGCCAACTCCAGAAACTGCAAAACCAGTGAAAGAACTCCATCCTTGACATTCTGTTCCTCTAGAACCACTCCTGGCACCAAAATCTGTATTAGTCAGGGTTCTCTAGAGGGACAGAATAGGAGGGAGATATATATATATCTATATCTCCCCTTTATATGTATATGTTGTGTGTGTGTGTGTTTGTGTATGTGTGTATAAAGGGGAGTTTATTAAGTATTAACTCACACAATTACCAGGTCCCATGATAGGCCATCTGCAAGCTGAGGAGCAAGGAGAGCCAGTCCAAGTCCCAAAACTGAAGAACTTGGAGTCCTATGTTCAAGGGCAGGAAGCGTCCAGCATGGGAGAAAGATGTAGGCTGGGAGGCTAGGCCAGTCTAGTCTTTTCATGTTTTCTGCCTGCTTTATATTCTAGCCATGACGGTAGCTGATTAGATGGTGCCCACCCAGATTAAGGGCAGGTCTGTCTTCTCCAGCCCACTGACTCAAATGTTAATCTCCTTTGGCAACACCCTCACAGATACACCTAGGATCAACATTTTGCACCTTCAATCCAATCAAGTTGACACTCAGTATTAACCATCACAGATGGAATGGAAATTATTGGAATGCCTCACATTTTAAAAGGCTTGTTCAGGCCAGGTGCAGTGGCTTATGCCTATAATCCCAGCACTTTGGGAGGCTGAGTAGGGTAGATCATCCGAGGTTGGGAGTTTGAAACCAGCCTGACCAACATGGAGAAACCCCATCTCTACTAAAAATACAAAAAAATCAGCTGGGCATGGTGGCACATGTCTGCTATCCCAGCTACTTGGGAGGCCGAGGCAGGAGAATCACTGGAACCCAGGAGGCAGAGGTTGCAGTAAGCCAAGATCACATCATTGCACTCCAGCCTGGGTAACAAGAGCAAAACTCCACAAAAAAAAGGCGGGGGGCAGGGGACTTGTTGCTTCTTTCATGTATGTACAGGTCATGACGTAAAACCTAATTTTACTGTGAGTCAGGGTCAAAATACGTTTGAAGCAGTGGTCATTGGTGGAAAGGTTAGATTTAAGTTCTCTAGGACAATCTCACTGTGCCAGATGCCTGTCCTGACCAACTGCAATTCAGATAAACCCACCCATCCCATCTTCTTTTTTCCCTCCCCTTCTTCTCCCTTTCCTTCCTTTCATCCTTTTTTTCTTCCTTCAATAAACATTTATTGAGCATCTGTCTACAGCCTACCATTCAGCTTTCGAGGCTCTGGGCACACTCCTACGCTCACAGGGCTTCTAGTGCCACACCTACTAACCAGTAAGAATGACCTCTGGGCACCTAAGACTATTCAGAGCACAGGCCTGGGCCCACTTTTCTAGTTCTTGCTTTGCAACTCAATCCCGGACTCAACTTTGCCTTCCCTCTCCTCTCATCTCTGGATAACGAGATGGTCCCACTATGGCTCTAAGCCCTGCTCCTTTCCTCAAACATACTTACCCTCTGCCTCATCTGATTCCAGCTCAACCTGGCCCTAGTCTCAGCTCCCACCTAAGACTCACCCACATGCCCATGCTGCTGCCCCGCCTGACTGAGCCCCCAGGTAGTGACACAGCCTTCTTCCCCCACCTCCAGGTAGTGAAGGATGTATCCTCCCACACATGCAAAAGCATCATATCTCAAGGAGGTACCAGGAGAATGTAAGTATTCCAAGTGAATTTCACTCTTGGCAGGAAACCAAAATTCCTGAGAGGTGCTCTCAGTTGTGACTTGGCAAAGCCCCTGGAAGATGGGCAGGGTGGTGTGCACACCACGTTGACAGGCTTACCCTGCATGTGCAGCTGCAGGATTTGGCCATCCATTTAGGTGAGGTTCTTGCTTCTCCAGTTTTCTTCCATTCCACACACATCCCTTGCGACTGTGGTTTTTACTTCAGGCATTCAGATGCACAGTCTTAAATGTGGCTTCTTGCACTGAGCTAATTAAAACAAGAGAAAACTTTCTGCTGCAAGATTTGTGAAGGGAAAAGTCTACAAAATTTTCAATACTTTAACATCACTAGAATGGGAGAAGAGCACAGCTTCAAAAGGGCCTGAGAAAGCAGCTATTTCCAAAGCCCTCTTTTATAGATGATCACACTGAGGGTCAGGAGGTTAAGAAAGTCACCCAATTGGATCACGAGGTCAAGAGATCGAGACCATCCTGGTCAACATGCTGAAACCCGTCTCTACTAAAAATACAAAAAATTAGCTGGGCATGGTGGTGCGCGCCTGTATCCCAGCTACTCAGGAGGCTGAGGCAGGAGAATTGCCTGAACCCAGGAGGCGGAGGTTGTGGTGAGCTGAGATCGCGTCATCGCACTCCAGCCTGGATAACAAGAGCAAAACCCCATCTCAAAAAAAAAAAAAAAGAAATTCACCCAACTTTAATAGTTCATGGCAGCTGAGATGTTCTATGAGGAGCCTCAGGGGTGACTAGGGGAGGAGAGAGGGGCTCAGGAACTGGCACTGCACACTCATTTCCTTTACATCCAGAGAAGCTCTGCTTGTACCTGTTTCACATGCCAGCTTCTGCATGAGAATTAGTTTGAAAAGACAGCTTCATCACTGCAGTAGCAAAAAAGCATACACACAAAATAGTATACTATGCCATAGCCTTTATAACATGAAATTAGACCCCATTTACATAAACAGGAAAAAATACTCCTAAATGCCAAACTCCAGTTAATGGAAGTTTACTGATGCCTGCGAGTTACCTTGAAATGTATCCCAAATGTAAGAGGGATGAATGGATGGATGAATGGAAGGATAGATACATGGGCAGATTGGCAATAAAGCAAGTAGCAAAATGGTAATGGTAGGATTTAGATGGTGGCTGGGTTTGTAAGTGTTCTTGGTAGAGTCTTCCAACTTTTCTACTTCTTTGAAAATTTCATAAAATGTTAGGAGAAAAAATTGACACCAGGTGCACATGCCCCAGTAAATGTTTCCTCACCTTTGACTAGCTGGTTACAAAATAAAGGAAATGAATATTACGCCTGTGCCACCTTACTGCTTAGCCAATCTTTTTATCAGGAGAAAACAGAAATAATCGATGTGATCACTTTGGGAAAGTAAAACACTACCTCAAATATTTTGCCAAATTAATCATTTATTCACCATCTTTTAATTACGTAACTCGTTGAACTTCTAAGAAACTGCTGGGTCTAATGAAGCCTCTCAGATTTCCATAGTGCACTAACTTTTCATACATAATTAAATAAGATCTTTTAAACACGTTGCTTTGTTTGAACCAGACATTCTGTAAAATGTTTAGGAAAGCTTTGTCCCAACTTTGCATATGATAAGACTGAAGCTCCAAGACCACGCAGCCGCCATCTATGATCACACGCCCGGACCTGGAAATAGAGCTCTTCCCTTCCAGCTCCTGGGGAGGGCGATGATGGCAAGAGGAGGGGAGAATCGATCCACGGGGGCATCCATGAAGGCCTTCAGGATGAAGAAACGCAAAGCAGCAAGACTGAAATGGGTACGTTGATGGAACGATCTGATCGGGTCTAGTGGTTAAATGTCTTTGAATATTTCCTTCTTAACTTTTTTTTTTTTTTTTTTTTGAGACGGAGTTTCGCTCTTGTTACCCAGGCTGGAGTGCAATGGCGTGATCTCGGCTCACCGCAACCTCCGCCTCCTGGGTTCAGGCAATTCTCCTGCCTCAGCCTCCCGAGTAGCTGGGATTACAGGCACGCGCCACCATGCCCAGCTATTTTTTTTTTGTATTTTTAGTAGAGACGGGGTTTCCCCATGTTGACCAGGATGGTCTCGATCTCTTGACCTCGTGATACACCTGCCTCGGCCTCCCAAAGTGCTGGGATTACAGGCTTGAGCCACGGCGCCCAGCCTTCTTCTTAAAGTATTACTTTACCTCTTATGGATAAACATTTTATAGCAAACGTTTTACTAATGTTTGCATCAGCACTCGCAATTGTCTTCATTTCAAAATAAATCCTGGTTACCTATTGAAGTCCAGAAACTGTAGAGCGGGAATGGGAACTTGGAAGTCTACAACGTATTCATTATGAAGTTCTGGGGCACTACTCATTGAATGAAACGGACCTCAGTTTCTTTCTCAATCCAGCAGGAGATGCCCGATTAACAGAGAGACATAGACTTGAATTTTATACGTAAAATGGATCGTGTTGATTTAGTGCCTCAGTTACCTACCTGGAATTTCAAAGACTTCTAGACTAGCATAAGCTATATTTGAAAACTTGTCATAGAAATCATGTATTTACCCAAAATGGTGATGGTCAAATTAAAACTTTCCTTATATTATTCTCATGTTCAGCCAAGTTTACACTAGTATTTAAAATGTCTCTAATTGTTGAAAAAAACCAAAAATCAAAGAAAAGTCACTTAAATGCAACATATTCTACTGGAAAAGTTTTCTAAATTTAAAAAAAGAATGGGAGAATAAAAATAAATAGGATTTTTATCCTATTTATTTTTATCTTTTATCTATTTTCATTTATCTTTATATTTATCTTTTATCCCAAATTAAGAGATAATAATCTTGTCGAAACTCTGTTTTACTAATAAGAATTAAAGAATCAAAGAAACTGAGTCATCTAAGTTCATTCAACTTATATATTTTGAGACTAAGTTTCACTCTTGTTACCCACGCTGGAATGCAGTGGTGCAATCTTGGCTCACCACAACCTCCACCTCCCAGGTTCAAGCGATTCTCCTGCCTCAGCCTCCCGAGTAGCTGGGATTACAGGCATTAGCCACTGTGCCTAACCCAATATTTATTGGAATATATAATAATATAAAGTCTGTGGATGAGTTTCGAGACAGTTCAAAACAACACATTCATTCATTTAAGCTTTTCTTTTTTAATAAACAAATAGCTAAACTTTGGCTATAAATTTCACATTTTGTTTATCCTCAGATTATTTTGGGGGTAAGAGCAGCTTTTCCAATGTGGCTCACAGCTGCCTCAACTTATCAAGTAATTGCTAGTCCTTCAAAAGTCAGACGTTTCAACAAGATTGCCCATTCATTCTAGACTTAAGCAGAAAGGACTTGCACAGCTTCTGTGTCAGCACAGTGGCATCATCTTTTGGGTGAAAAACAAGGGAACACATGCATTTTTTCTGAGAAATTCTTCAGTATTGTTGACCAGATATAATAATTGAGGCTGAGAGCATAGGCTTTGGGAGAAGACTCAGCTCAAATCCCAATTCTACCACTAAACTTGTGCAAGTAACATATCTCCTCCATCTTCTCATGCATAACACAGTGATAAATTAATGCACACCAAATACCTAACTATATAGAGCACACAGCAAATATTCAATTCATGTTAATAGCTATCATTAGAACAGTGGCTAGCTGGTAACTTGCTACAAGGAAGCCTGTGTCTTTGTTGAGCCGGGAGTTACTCCTGCCATTTTCTTTTAGAATGTTTCAGAGCTCTAAAGAATGAGCCCCTCGTTGCTGAGTTTGATGTTGAACAATACATTCCAGGGGGCTGTATCCTGAATCTGATATAGGGTGAGACCTCTCGCTCTGTTTCTTGAATGCAACAGAATTTTGTAATGACCGTTCAGCCAGGGCTTCTGAGGCACTGAAAACCCAACATGGTCTCTTCACCCCAGAACCTCAGTTTAGTGCTGAGCATGTACCAAGCTTTGTGCCCCCATGTGTAGGAAGACATCTCCCTGTCACATCAGCCAGGGACAGCTTTACATTTAAGTCATATGTCTTGGCTTGGAGCTTTCACCAGTTCAATTTCTGGGACCCCTGAGCTTCCCACAGCTCCTTTGCAATGGGTCCTGTTGGCTGACACCTCTCTGGCCACTTGACTCATGCTGTCCCCTGCTGGGGTCAGACCCAAAGTGATTGCCATGTCTCCCCTCATTCTAGTTCATCTGGCACTCCCTGCTCAACGCTACCACCACCACTCCTGTTGCTCAGAGACAGTCACTGCTGTTGCTCAGAGACAGCCACTCCTGTTGCTCAGAGACAGCCACTCCTGTTGTTCAGAGACAGCCACTCCTGTTGTTCAGAGACAGTCACTGCTGTTGCTCAGAGACAGTCACTGCTGTTGTTCAGCCACTCCTGTTGTTCAGAGACAGCCACTCTTGTTGTTCAGAGACAGCCACTCCTGTTGTTCAGAGACAGCCACTCCTGTTGCTCAGAGACAGTCACTCCTGTTGTTCAGAGACAGCCACTCCTGTTGTTCAGAGACAGCCACTCGTGTTGTTCAGAAACAGCCACTCCTGTTGTTCAGAGACAGCCACTCCTGCTGTTCAGACAGCCACTCCTGTTGACGCCACTCCTGTTGTTCAGCCACTCCTGTTGTTCAGCCACTCCTGTTGTCGCTGTTGACTGCACATCAATTCACAGATATTGTGGGTTGTGATGAACAGCAAGGCAGGAGAGACCACCAGGGGAATGAAAGCTGCTAAAGAGCCCCTGGAGTCTATACTCTGAAAGCTGAGCTTGCCAAGTATAAATGTGGATTAGCTTAATAACCCCGGGATTATTACCACACTCCCAGCAAACTGAGATGGAAAAACCAGATCATTCATGTGTCCACTCACCATGTGCGATTGTTATAGAGGCTGCAATTTGCTTTAACAAACTTAAAGCAAAGCTAGTGTAATGTTTTGAATGTGCCGAGGAGTTCAAGCTTCATTCTAGGGTTGCCCCAAAAGACAAACCACACTCTAGGGTGGTCTGCTTACCTGCATCAGAAAGACCACATTCCAGTGTGGGCCACCACAAGAATGTCGCTAGTCCATACCTTGGTCAATACCTGAGGCTTTGCTAATAAGCAGAGTGAATGTTATAAACGGAATTTCAACTGATTAAAGTAGACTTCTTGGAATAGCACGACAGATGTTGGAAATTGGTAAAAAGTAAGTCGTAGCTGAGAAATGTGGATTAAAACATTTAAAGACACTCCCAGCTCTTACAGCCACAGGGTATAAGGATTTAAGGAGGCCTGTAGCCCTTGTCCTGAGGGATAGTGCACAGGCAAGTTCCTAAATAGTCCTGTGTGAACAGCCATGACCTTGGAGGATTCTCCTTGCAGGTTGCTGGCCGTGAGAGTACAGAAGCCTGCCTCTGGAACCCAGGGAGATTGCCTCTGGTGAACACCACTTTCACACAAGGTGTGGACAGACAGCTGGAATCTCATCAGGCTTCCAGAACAGCCTCCACGAGCCACTTTTGTGCTTGGTCTTTGATAAATAGTCAGTGAATAAGTGTCTGTCTCTGTGGCAGCAGGGCTCAGACAGCAATGAGCCCAGTGAGATGTTCGCCATAGGGGAAAAATTTAAAAGAGCACCAAAGCAAATATTTTAATGCAATTTTTAAAAATCTATGATGAATTAAATACCCAGTTTTATTTATTTATTTATTTAGACGGAGTTTCGCTCTTGTTACCCAGGCTGGAGTGCAATGGCGCGATCTCAGCTCACCGTAACCTCCGTCTCCTGGATTCAGGCAATTCTCCTGCCTCAGCCTCCTGAGTAGCTGGGACTACAGGCACGTGCCACCATGCCCAGCTAACTTTTTGTATTTTTAGTAGAGATGGGGTTTCACCATGTTGACCAGGATGGTCTCGATCTGGTGACCTCATGATCCACCCGCCTTGGCCTCCCAAAGTGCTGGGATTACAGGCTTGAGCCACCGGGCCCGGCCTAAATACCCAGTTTTAAATAAAGACAGGCTGTTGATGCTTGTTGTATAGCCCAGCATTACTGTGCATCAAGAACAGTCGTTTCCACTCAGCCAGAGGTTCCAGGACCCCTGCCTGGGGCCACCTCCACTGGGCAGGTTTATGAAGGCTGAAGATGGTAAAAACAGATCAAGCAACATGGGTGGGCGTTAAGCAGTCATGGTTTTTTATTAGAGCTTTTAGTAGTTTTTTCATATTAATATAATTATATAATGCATATTTATAGATCATCTATTTTATAATTGGTTATATAATATATAATGCATATTTATAATGTATAGTACACATAATTATAAAAGATAATATACAAGGCAAGGCATCATGGCTCACACCTATAATCCCACCACTTTGGGAGGCCAAGGTCGGTGGATCACCTGAGGTCAGGAGTTCAAGACCAGACTGACCAACACAGTAAAACCCCATCACAACTAAAAATACAAAATTTAACCAGGCATGGTGGTGGGTGCCTGTATTCCCAGCTACTCGGGAGGCTGAAGTAGGAGAATCGCTTGAACCCAGGAGGCAGAGGTTGCAGTAAGCCAAGATCATATCATTGCACTCCAGCCTGGGCAACAGAGTGAGACTCCATCTCAAAAAAAAAAAGATAATTATACTAATGATATAATGTTATAAATATTTGACACTCCATCTCAAAAACAAGATGATAATGTATACTGACATAATGATATAAATATTAACTATTAATAAAGGTACACAGAGGCACACACATTCCTTTTGCTCAGGCTCCAGCTGGACACCACATGGTGTGGTGGAATTTCACCTGAGACCTTGCTCCCCTCATAACCTGGTAATGAAGTTGGGCTTGTTGGGAGAGTTTGCAGCGGTGGCACGTTTTCCTGGTGACCTATATGCTGGCCTCCCTCCCTCTTCATGGCACCTGCTTTCCCAGATCAAGGTCCCTGGGAACATAACTTAAGAGTTAGGTTTCTGGGTAGCATAAAATTACACCAAAGAATGAAAATATATGGATGCCTGAGCCATGCCTTGAGTGTCTGTGTCCCCCAAAAGTTCATGTTAAAGCCCTAATCCCCAGCGGATGATATTTAAAGATGGGGCCTTGGGGAGGTGATTAGGTCTTGAGGGTGGAGCCCTCATGATAAGATTAATGTCTGCATTAGAGAGTTCTCATACTGCTATAAAGACATACCTGAGACTGGGTAATTTACAAAGAAAAGAGTTTTAATTAACTCATAGTTCCACAGGCTGTAAAGGAGACATGGCTAGGGAGGTCTCAGGAAACATACAATTATGGCGGAAGGTGAAGGAGAAGCCAGCACATCTTACATGGTGAGAGCAGGAGGAAGGGAAAGGGCAAATGCGGAGGCGCTACACACTTTCAAACAACCAGATCCTGTGAGAACTCTATCAGGAGATAACACTAAGGGGAGGGGCTAGACCATTTGAACCCACCCCCCGATCCAATCACCTCCCACCAGGCCCCACCTCCAACACTCAGGATTGTCATTTAACCGGAGAGCTGGCTGGTGACACAGAGGAGAGGCAAATCAGTGTCCTACTAAGAAGAGACACAAGAACGTACCTCTTCTCTTTGCCCTCTGCCCTGTGCAGATACAATGAGAAGACAGTTTTCCATGAACCAGGAAGCAGCCGTCACCAGATACTAGATCTGCAACATCTTCATTTGGACTTCCCAGCCTCCAGAACTGTGAGAAATAAATGTTTGTTGTTTAAGCCATCCAGTCTATGGAACGTTGTTATAATAGCCCAAATGGACTAACATAGCATATATGTACTGTGTGTGTGTGTGTATGCATGTGTGTACGTGTGTGTATGCATGTGTGTACATGTGTGTTTCTTAACTACTGTTTGTTTAAAATATAATATTGGGGGATACTTTAAATTTGTTTAATTATGGAAAAGCATCAATAACAGTAAAAATATTTTTAGAATCACTCATAATCTTACTACACACACATAGACACATATCAAAGAAGAAACTGTCCTGAGATTTCTAGAAGTTTCAGTCAAGAAAGCACTTCCAATAAATGGAAACATAAAATTTTGGGGAATTCCTAGTAGCATTTGAGATGCATCTAGATGGACAGATTGCTAGGACAGATTGCTGAGGGAGTAAGGCAAGTTGCAGAAGGATAAGTGCAGTTTGATACTAAGTATGGTGTGATGCTATTTTCGTCATAGACACACCTACACACAAGACAAGTCACACCACACATTCTCTGTAAGTGCATGTGTGTGTAACATGAAGGCACAGAAAGGGTGTGGAAGGCACCCCTCCAGCCAAGAATGATGCTGATCTCTCAGGAGAAGCAGGAGAGGATGAGATCGGGTAGGGGCCTGGTCAAAGAATTTCCATCTATATAATGTTTCAATACTTTACAAGGGAATAGTATTCATATGAATTGCAAGATGACTGTTCCAGGGAAGTGGGTAGTGTGAATTTTAAGTGGGAAAGAAGAGGGCGCAGACAGTTTGGCAGTAACAAAGTGTACTGAGAAGCCTATTAGGAGAGCATACCAAAAGGTAGGTGATTATTTTTTTTTTTTTAGACAGAGTTTCACTCTTGCTGTCCAGGCTGGACTGCAATCTTGGCTCACTGCAACCTCCACCTCCTGGTTCAAGTGATTCTCCTGCTTCAGCCTCCCAAGTAGCTGGGATTACAGGTGCCCGCCACCATACCCAGCTAATTTTTTGTATTTTTAGTAGAGACGGCATTTCGCCATGTTGGCCAGGCTGGTCTTGAACTCCTGACCTCAGGTGATCCACCCACCTCAGCATCCCAAAGTGCTGGGATTACAGGTGGGAGCCACTGTGCCCAGCCGTTAGGTGATTTTTAAGATCCGAAAGTAAAGGAACTTAAACTCCAGGCTGAGGAACTGGCACTTTATTCATAGCTATGCCACAGGAAGATACTTTGGATAAAGCACATTGGTTGGGAAACCAGTTAGAAAGCCATATCAATGGCTAAGTGAGCCCAGGCTGAGACAGGAAGAGGAGGAACTGAGGAAGAAGATGAGACAGATTTTGAACCCACCTGATCTGATAGGGTGCATGAAGAGTGAAGCCAAGGAGAGTAAGAGAGGGAAGAATCAAAGATTTCCATCCATGTGGCTGGTGTGACGTTGATGGCACTTAAAGAGATAACAGAATGTTCTTTTTTTTTTTTTTGAGACAGAGTCTCGCTGTGTCACCCAGGGTGGAGTGCAGTGGCACCATCTCGGCTCACTGCAACCTCTGCCTCCTGGGTTCAAGCAATTCTCATGCCTCAGACTCCCAAGTAGCTGGGACTACAGGAGCCCACCACCATGCCCGGCTAATTTTTATATTTGTGGTAGAGACGGGGTTTCACCATGTTGGCCAGGCTGGTCTCAAACTCCTGACCTCAGGTGATCTACCTGCCTCAGTCTCTCAAAGTGCTGGGATTGAAATACATAATTTTTAAAAATAAAGATTGGAGGGCCAGGCATGGTGGCTCACGCCTGTAATCCCAGCGCTTCGGGAGGCCGAGGCGGGTGGATCACAAGGTCAAGAGATCGAGACCATCCTGGTCAACATGGTGAAACCTCGTCTCTACTAAAAATACAAAAAATTAGCTGGGCACGGTGGAGTGTGCCTGTAATCCCAGCTACTCGGGAGGCTGAGACAGGAGAATTGCCTGAACCCAGGAGGCGGAGGTTGCGGTGAGCCGAGATCGCGCCATTGCACTCCAGCCTGGGTAACAAGAGCGAAACTCCATCTCAAAAAATAATAATAAAATAAAATAAAAAAATAAAGATTGGGGAGAGAAAATCCTAATGATCACCAAATTCTCTCTCTCCAACATATAAGTTAGTGAATGAAATTTCTTTCCAATGATTAATTGAGCTAATACGTGGAAAGCTCTGAGCACACAGGCGATGCTAAACCACAATAATAGTCGCAAACACACATGGACAGCTTTTATGTGTCAACCATGGTTGTAAGCACTTTCCTGTATTAACACTTTTAATTCTCATCATAATTTTATGCAATTGGTATTATTATGGCCATTGGCAAGGCTACATCTGCAGAATTGTGATGTGCCTTGCTGAGGTCCTGCTGATAGCAAGCTGGCAGAGAGGATGTACATGTCCATGCCACTTGCTACCAGGACCCACAACTTCACTCTCACTCAAACTGCTTTCAACTGGAGAGAGTGGTGGTGTCATTATTAAAAACCAACTTACTAAATCCCTACGTCCTAAGTTCTGTGCTGAGTATTGTCCAAATGCCATATAATGTAACATTTTGGCTCATTAAGTTAGAAACCATATTTGAAAGGTAAAATCACTTAAAAATTATTTAAAGTTCATTAAATTAAAACATTCAATTAAATAGAAATCTCTTCCATAAACATTTTACCTAATAGAGATTTCAGCATAGGAAAATTGACTTGTGGTTGACAATTCCAGAAAAAATAATATTGTCTGCAAGAGGTGATTTGTTAAATCAGGTAAGGAAGGGACTTGGGGGTCACAATCATTGTGGTAACTGCTCGGTGCTAATTATAAAATGTTGAAGAGCTGTCAGAGAGAAAGTCGACCTGGGAAACTATGGCTGTCTAATGGGAAGCAGTTAGCCAAATAACACTAGAGAAAGAGCAGAAGACACCACCTGGTTGAACCCCACCTTTGAGAGATAATGAAACCTGGGCTAAGGGGAGCCCCCACAGGATCCCTCAGGTAGAGTCGGACTAGAGCACCCTGTCTGGCAATCCCCTCTCCAGGGTGAAATCCTGGCTAAGGTCACAGTCAGAATTAGGTGACATGTGACTCAAATGCACCAGGGATTCCCAAAGCTTGAGAGGCGTGGGACACCTATCTTTGGGGTTTGGGAGTGGTGGGGGCTTCTAATATATTAAAAAATAAAGTCTACTATAAGGACACATGCACACGAATGTTCATTGCAGCACTGTTTACAATAGCAAAGACCTGGAACCAACCCAAATGCCCATCGATGATAGACTGGACTTGGAAAATGTGGCACATATACACCATGGAATATTATGCAGCAATCAAAAATGATGAGTTCGTGTCCTTTGTAGGGACATGGATGAATCTGGAGAACATCATTCTCAGCAAATTGACACAAGAACAGAAAA
>CM052652.1:5592435-5619231 GCA_028533165.1 Leontopithecus rosalia | reverse complement strand
CGGGGGGGAGCGGGGGAGGGATGGCATGGGGAGAAATGCCAAATATGGGTGAGGGGGCAGAAGGCAGCAAAACACACTGCCACGCGTGTACCTATGCATCTATCTTGCATGTTCTGCACATGTACCCCAAAACCTAAAATGCAATAAAACTAAAAAAATAAAAATAAAAAAAATAAAGATGAATTTACACAAAGCCACAGATATCATCAGTTCATCTCCACCCATTGGCACCAAAAGGACTGAAAATATGACTTGGTTTGCCTGGTTAAGTGTCAATTTGTCTGTTTTCCTGATGGAATGATTCATAAACCTCCTTTTGCTTTCAACAGTTTTCAGTTTGGATGATATATTAACCAGTCATCTTGATCCAAAAAGTCTGTGTGAATGTGATATACTGGGCCAATGGTCTTCCTGCTGCCTGCCTGTCATGCCCACCTCACCTCACCCATCCCCATAAGGCCATGGTGCACGTGGCTCTGTGATTTAGGCCACCCTTACATTTGTATTAACTGAGCCACAGTCACCTGCTGGCAATGGGCCACCTCACCGCACTATGATCAACAGAGGGACTGGTGGAAGAACTTTGGGGCAGGAGAATCTCAATGGCATTGTCTGGGTACCCAGACAAGTTGACTTGTCCTTGACATAGTTAACTGCACGTGTCGCTACTCTGCTTATAAAATGCCACGTGACCACTAGATTCTGTAAAGGCAAGGACGCGAGTCTCCCTACCCGCTGCCGTGAAAATGCCTGGATAGAGTGACATATGATATTGATATATGACCACAAAGATGTACGTGTGATATATACTGATCCTTTAAAAAGCCATAAAGAAAAATACACAAGAGACCAACAAGTTTGTTGTTGTGGGTATTTTGGGGCGGGGTAGGAAGGATGGAACATTCAATAGGACAGGAAGGTGAGGAGGAAGGGAGCCAAAAGACAGAGGGAAAGATGATTATACAGATGGCACTAAAAAGAGAGACGCGAATCGATTGGAAGATGGCTTTACACATATACGTAAGGCTTTGGATGTGTGCACGCGTAAAGTAGAGACACAGGCAGAATGGATCGAGTGTTAATGTGGGGGCTGACCTCCCAATGCTCTGTGTGAATATCTTCTTCACCCAAAACCCCCCCAAGTACTTAGGCTAGTGCCCGCAGCACAGATATTTCTGGAAGGAAATAAGAATGCAAGCTAGCAAATCGACTTGGTTTCTACCCCTAAGGGTACTCCCTAGGGTGCAGGGAGTGCAGCTCTGGGAAATGCTTCCTGGGTCCAGAGGTAGCTGAGAAAATGAAAGATTGTTTTCAACAGGGGCAGGTTGGAGCAAAAAAATTCAGACAGACAAACTCTCCTAGACACCCCCAGACACGGCGGCCCTACCTGTGCTGCAGTGGCAGCCTGCTCTAGAGCTGCGTATTTGGTCTGTTAAGCTTTCCTAATTCATGTGCACATACTCACGTGCGTGCACACACACTGAAAGGCAAAAAAGAAAAATTACCTAGTTTTCAGTTTAATGTGTATAAATGTGTGCTTTCAAATTTATACTTTTAAATATGTGACTGCTATCCCTCACACTTTTTAATTTATATGTATAAGCAAAGTCTTTTTTAACAATATGAGTTCAGACATTTATATTTTCCTACTAAAGAAGAATTTACATTATTCTGCTTTATAAACGTTTATTCTCACTTAATATATGACAAATGTCTCCCAGATCTGTTCACAGAAGGCCACTGTAGTTGGCTAATT
This sequence comes from Leontopithecus rosalia, assembly GCA_028533165.1. NCBI lineage: Eukaryota > Metazoa > Chordata > Mammalia > Primates > Cebidae > Leontopithecus > Leontopithecus rosalia. The sequence goes on along the minus strand of CM052652.1, from coordinate 5,617,475 downwards.
GTCACAGTAACGATGCATAACAAATCACCAATGACTCCCAACAACTATCTTTTTCTTCCCCTCCAAAATTCAGTGACTCCCAACAACTATATATTTTTTCCTTCACTCACACTGAGGGACTCATTTTTACTCTGAGCTTCAAGTTGGGTCCAGTCTACTTCCCATGTCTGTTCCAGGGAGTCACATTCTTCTCATGGTGATGGCGGAAGCTCAAGAGGGGTGAATAGAAACACACGGTGCCTCTCGAGTCACCTCTGTCTAATCTCATGGCCCAAAGCAAGTCATGTGGCCAAGTCCACTATTGGTGGGGTGGGGAAATACACTCCACCTGTCCTGGGATCCACAGCAGAGTCTTGACATAGGGTGTGGTTGAGAGAGGAGGCCGAGGCAAGAAGGAAGGTGCAATATGCCATGGTAGAAATGTGTCAGACTTTATTTCACCATGCTCCTACAGATTGAAAATTACGTTGATTCCAATAAAGTCACCCAAAATGCACTCTGCCAAGCCCCTCCTTCAATTCTCACAGCAACCCTGAAGAGCAGTTATGATTAACCGCACTGAAGAACGAGGAGGAAACTGGATCATGCTATAAATGATTAATAATTTGCTCTCAGTCGTCATTTTAGTGAGAAATGCAGGTGCTTCTCAAACCAAATTTTCCCAGTACAGCCCCATAAAAATCCTTCTGAGATTTGGTGCATGGTCAGATTTGTCTCCTCCAGGGAGCTGTGAAGAAAAATGCAATTTGTCCTATTTCCCTTTTGTCTAGCCTTCCATGAAGCTCAAAGCCAAGTTTAAGCCTCAAACAAGGCAAATTGCTTACAATTTGCATATTCATAAACTCATTTCTTTGGTTCTAATTTTCCATTTCTATTTCAATCAACTTACTTATAATGTACGCTTTTCTAAGTTTCCTTCATCTTTAAAATAAAGAATCAAGGTGCAATTAATTTGAATGTTAAGGGTGTCAGAATTTCCTGACTGAGCCTTCAAGGAGCTCAAGAGTGCTGGGTTCTGACTGCGGATGGTCAGTGCCCCAGACTCTGCCTCCTACACAGTGCCATTTTCTGAAGCCTGGGCTCTATGCGGTCACCAGTCACACTCACTGTGGCCAGAAGACAAACAGGAGGAAAAGAATGACACTCAAATAAACCAATTTTATTGATTAGCAGGAACTCACTCCAGTAGCAATTCAAGAGCCTTGGAAAATTAATAAACAATGGTGTTCCTCCCTGCTTACCAATACCAGAGATAATCTAAGTTAATGTTAGTCCCCTACACCACATCTGGCCCCTGTCGGGTACTTAATAAATGCATAATTATGCACACCTATACATTTATCAAAAAGAAGTAAATATAATCAGTACCCAAAAGGCAAATGTATTTTAAATTTTGTATTCTTACATTTTAGACTACTCATGTATCAGTTTAAAGCCAAACTCCTGTAGTCACCCAACGGAGTCTTCTTGCCCACTGCACAAACAAAACCAATTCACTGAAACAAGGGCATTGCAGTAAAGAAAGAGTTTAATTGACATGAGGCCAGCCACACCATGCAGGAGATGAAGTTATTACTCAAATCGGTCTCCCTGAACTCTTGGAGGTTGGTTTTTCAAGGATAGTTTGGTGGGCAGGGGACTAGGGAATGGATGCTGCTGATTGGTTGGGAATGCCATCGTGCGGGGAATGTGGAAAATGGTTCTTGTGCGCTTAGGCCACCTCTGGGTGGGACCATAAGACCAGCTGAGTCATGAGTTGCAGGTCTGAGTAGAGTCAGCCAGTAAACAGAAATGCAAAAGTCTGAAAAGACATTGCAAAAGTCCAATCTTAGTTTCTACAACAGAAATGGTATTTATCAGAATAATCGGAAAAGTTATAAATCCTGTGATCTCCAGAACTATGACTGATTATCATTTACCTATGCCTACATCTTAGCAGAATTCAGACCCTTCTCATAATCCTAACCTTGTGGTCTTTCACTGGTTTTACAAAGGTGATTTAGTTTGAAGGAGGACTATTGTCATCCTTGTCATAAGGTTAAATTATTAACTAAATTCTTCCAAAAGTTAGCATGCCCTACATCTAGGAATGACAAAGGACAGCTTGGGGATTAGAAGCAAGATGGCATCAACTATGTAAGATTTATCTTACTGTTGTAGTTTTGCAAAGGCAATTTCAATCCCTTCCTTGGGTTTCAGCACATCTCAATCCTAGGTATGAGCTATGGAGATGAAAAAGGCCAGGAACAGCTCTAACTTCTTCCTGCTGACACGAGGCATAGCTCGGGAAAAGGTTGCTCTCAGGGTGAGAGGAATGAAACAGTTTTGCAGTTGTCTGTACGTATTCAAGGGTGGTTGCAAGGGTGGTCCCAAGGTCTGCATAATTAAAACGTCCGTGCTCTTAACAGCAGCTTTAGTACAGCACGTAAGAGAACAGCAGACTGTAAGAGTCCTAATGTAAGGAGTGAAAGCCCTATAGAACTGATCTGAAGCCTTGAGGGATCCAGGTGAGTGATCCCAAGGATCAATCAGATATTGGGTCATCAGCAGAGACTCAAAACCAATGTACAAGGCTGGAATCTGGTATACTAAAGTTTTTCTGAAACATATTTTTCTCTCTCCAGTTTTTCACTTCTACCAAAGACAAATCATAGTCGGGCCAATTCATTTGCAAAATAACTTTTAGTTTTATTATATTTGACCTAATTATTTTCATAAAGTATAGGAAGAATAATTACTTGCTATATAGGCTCTTTTTCTAAATTGGCTTTTCTGGATTTTTTTAATAAGGAATTTCAAATTAGGTTTTTTAAAAGCCTCTTGAACCCAAGTGTGGATTTCACAAAAAGGATCAGCAATGTTTCAAATAAAAAGTCATAAAAAGATTATTTACCAGCCTGGGTGAAATGGCTCATGCCTGTAATCCCAGCATTTTGGGAGGCCAACGTGGGTTCATCACCTGAGGTCAGGAGTTCGAGACCAGCCTAGCCAACATGGTGACACCCTGTCCCTGCTAAAAATACAAAAAAAAAAAAATGAGCAGGGTGTGGTGGCAGATTCCTGTAATCCCAGCTACTCAGGAGGCTGAGGCAAGAGAATTGCTTGAACCCAAAAGGCAGAGGTTGCAGTGAGTTGAGATTGCGCCAATGCACTCCAGCCTGAGCAACAGAAGCAAAACTCTGTCTCACAAAAAAAGATTATTTACCTTCTATTAGCACAGTCCATGCAATGAACTCTTGTTTTGTTTGATATGTATGAATATATCAGCTCTTCATGAGGGTCCTGGAAGTTTTCTATTTCAATGGCATAATACACAAAGTTGTCAGAAACTTGTATTTAAAAGTGCCTGTCAGAGTCTTATAGTTGATTATAAAGCCACTTTTTGAAAAGGATCAAAGTAAAACAATTGTAGATGGCAAAAGTCTCAGCACGACCATGGTTAATGACACGACTGACAAGGAAATTTGGTTATTTTGTGGCATGTGACAATTTAACATAATTATAATTGTTACTAATAACATACACTAAGTCTTATTGGAATTATAGGAGTCTCACACAATTCTAGAACACACAGCAATAACATATTCATACAAATACAGCCCAAAGGAAGTCAAACACCATTTCATACTCGACCACACTTCCTGTATGATCATAACAGACAAATAAGTCAAAATGTGTCCATTTCAGACTTCAGGGTACCTAATATCTAAAAAAATTCATGTGGTCAAAAGGTGGGATTTAAAATTTGATTTTTGAAAGTTTTTAATATCAAAGGTTTAAAACACCTGTCACAAAATAGTATCACAGATGATCCATTTAGCCAAAGCGACTAACGCAAAGATTTCAAAAACTAAAACTCTTTACTCTGATAGAGAACAGAAGTAGTTTCACAAAGAACAAAATCCAGTAAAGACCACAGGAGGCCAGATGAATCTGTCTCTTCTCTCTCCCCTCTTTTATTTTTCCTGCAGTTTACTCAAAAGGCAAAAGACTTTTATTATCTCTCAATATTACATGAAAATCATGTTCAAAAGAGAAAACCGAATTCCACCATTGCAATAGTGTATCATTAATGCTAAAATTAATTTTTAATAAAATCCTATAAACAAATCTAATTTTAATTAGCTTGACCATAAGATAAGCTATCTACAAATCCTTTATATCCTTTTACTATTTTTTAATTAAAAAGCAGATCAATGATCCATGAAAACGCTGTTATTCAGACACGGGAGCCCAGATTCTCCAGATTTTAGCAGAGTGCTTCTTTTTTTGGAGGGGGGGTGTTGTTTATTTATTTTCTTTCAATAGGTTTTGGGAAACAGGCGATGTTTGGTTACAAGAATAAGCTATTTAATGGTGTTTTCTGAAATTCTGGTGCTCCTATCACCCAAGCAGTATACACTGCACCCAATGTGCAGTCTTTTATCCCTCACCCCACTCCAACCTTTCACCCAAGTCCCTAAAGTCCATTGTATCATTCTTATGCCTTTGCATCCTCATAGCTTAGTTTCCACTTAAGAGTGAGAACAAAAGATATTTGGTTTTCTATTCCTGAGTTACTTGACTTAGAATAATGGTCTCCAATTCCATCCAGGTTGCTGCAAATGCCATTATTTTATTCTTTTTTATGACTGGGTAGTATTCCAGTCATAAATGTATACATGTATATACATGACTGTGTATACACACACACACACACACACACACACACACTATCCACTCATTGATAGATGAGCATTTGGGCAGATTCCATAATTTTGCAATTGCAAATTGTGCTGCTGTAAACATGCACGTTCAAGTATCTTTTTCACATAATGACTTCATTTGGTTCTGCTCTGACCTCTGTTACTTCTTTCCTTCTGCTGGGTTTGGGTTTGTTTCGGTCTTGCGTCTCTAGTTCCTTGAGGTGTGATCTTAGGTTGCCTATTTGTGCCTTCAGACTTTGGATGTAGTATGAACTTTCCTCTTAGCACCACCTTTGCTGTATCCCAGAGGTTCTGATAGGTCACTATTACTTAGTTCAAAGAATTTCTAAATTTCCACCTTGATTTCATTGTTGATCCAATGATCATTCAGGAGCAGGTTATTTCATTTCCATGTATTTGCATGGTTTAAAGCGTTCCTTTTGGAGTTGATTTCCAACTTTATTCCACTGTGGTCTGAAAGAGTACTTGATATAATTTTGATTTTCTTAAATTTATTGATACTTGTTTTGTGGCCTATCATGTGGTCTACCTTGGAGAATGCTCCATGTGCTGATGAGTTATGCAGTTGTGGGGTAGGATGTTCTGTAAAGTTCCATTAAGTCCATTTGTTCTAAAGTATAGGTTAAATCCATTGTTTCTTTGTTGACTTTCTGTCTTGATGACCTGCCTAGTGCTGTGAGTGGAATATTAAAGTCCCCCACTATTACTGCATTGCTGTCTATTTTATTTCTTTTTTTTTTTGAGATGGAATTTCGCTCTTGTTACCCAGGCTGGAGTGCAATGGCGCGATCTCAGCTCACCACAACCTCCGCCTCCTGGGTTCAGGCAATTCTCCTGCCTCAGCCTCCCAAGTAGCTTGGATTACAGGCACACGCCACCATGCCCAGCTAATTTTTTGTATTTTTAGTAGAGATGGGGTTTCACCATGTTGACCAGGATGGTCTCGATCTCTTGACCTCGTGTTCCACCCGCCTCGGCCTCTCAAAGTGCTGGGATTATAGGCGTGAGCCACCGCGCCCAGCCTGTCTATTTCATTTCTTAGGTCTAGTAGTAATTGTTTTACAAATTTGGGAGCTCCAGTGTTAGATGCATATATATATTTAGGATTGTGATATTTTCCTGTTGGACACGTCCTTTCATCATTATATAATGTCCTTCTTTGTCTTTTTTAACAGCTCTTTCTTTAAAGTTTGCTTTGTCTGGTAACAAAATAGCTATTCCTGCCAATTTTGGTGTCTATTTGCATGGAATATCTTTTTCCACCCCTTTACCTTAAGTTTACATGAGTCCTTATGTGTCAGGTGAGTTTCTTGAAGACAGCAGGTACTTGGTAAAATCTTACCCATTCTGATATTCTGTATCTTTTAAGTGGAGCATTTAGGCCATTTACATTCAATGTTATATTGAGATGTGAGGTACTATTCTATTCATCATGTTATTTGTTGTCTGAATACCTTGTGTGTGGTTTTTTTTTCATTGTGTTATTGCTTCATAGGTCCTATGAGATTTATACTTTAAGTAAGTTCTATTTTGGTGTATTTTGAAAATTTGTTTCAATATTTAGAACTCCTTTTAGCAGTTCTTATACTGGTGGGTTGGTAGTGGTGAATTCCTTCATCATTTGTTTGTCTGAAAAAGACTATCTTTCCTTAATTTATCAAGCATAGTTTCACTGGATATGAAATTCTTGGCTGACAATTGTTTCATTTGAGAAGGCTAAAAATAGGGCCACAATTCTTTCTAGCCTCCTCAAACAAAACAATTATCAGCCAAGAATTTTGTATCCAGTGAAACTAAGCTTCAAAAATTAAGGAAAGAGCCAGGCACACGCCTGTAATCCCAGCACTTTGGGAGGCTGAGGCGGGTGGATCACAAAGTCAAGAGATCGAGACCATCCTGGTCAACATGGTGAAACCCTGTCTCTACTAAAAATGCAAATTTGCTGGGCGTGGTGGCACGTGCCTGTAATCCCAGCCACTCGGGAGGATGAGGCAGGAGAACTGCCTGAACCCAGGAGGTGGAGGTTGCAGTGAGACAAGATCATGCCATTGCACTCCAGCCTGGGTAACAAGAGGGAAACTCCATCTCAAAAAAAAAAAAAATTAAGAAAAGATGCCCTCTTTTTCAGACAAACAAATGATGAAAGAATTCACCACTTCCAAACCAGCACTATAATTTGCTGTTTATCTGATAGGTTTCTCCTTTAAGGTTACCAGGTGCTTTTGCCTCACAGCCCTTAACATTTTTTCCTTTGTTCTGATCTTAGATAACCTGATAACTATGGGCCTAGGTAATGATCTTTTAGCAATGAATTTCCCAGGTGTTCTTTGAGCTTTTTATATTTGAATGTCTAGATCTCTATCAAAGTTGGGGAAGTTTTTCTCAATTATTCCCTCAAATATTTTTTCCAAACTTTTAGATTTGTCTTCTTCCTCGGGAACACCAATTATTCTTAGGCTTGGTCATTAAACATAATCCCAAATTTCTTGGAGGTGGCCTCCTCCTCCCCTTCCTCTGCCGTCCCCGCCACCTCCTCCTCCGCTGCCGCCACCACCTCCTCCTCCTCCTCCTCCCTCCTCCTTCCCCCTTCCCCTCTCCCCTCCTCCTCCCCTTCCCTTCTCCCCTCCTCCTTCTTTCTTTCTCCTCTTCTTCTTTTCTCTTCCTCCTTCTTCCTCTTCCTCTTCTTCTTCCTCTTCCTCTTCTTCCTCTTCTTCTCCTTTGTCTTTGTTGGATTAAGTTAATTTGAAAGCCTTGTCTTTGAGCTATGAAGTTTGTTCTTCTACCTGTATCATTCTATTACTGAGACTTTCCAGTGTATTTTGCATTTCTATAAGTGTGTCCTTCATTTTCAGAAGTTGTGATTGTTTTTTATTTATACAATCTAATTTTCTGGAGATTTTTCTGTCCACATCCTGTAATGTTTTAAAAATTTCTTTAAGTGAGTTTTCACCTTTCTCTTGTGTCTCCTTGAGTAGCTTAATAATTAACCTTCTGAATTCTTTTACTGGCAATTCAGAGATTTCTTCTTGGTTTGGATCCATTGCTAGTAAGCTAGTATGATCTTTTGGAGGTGTTATAAAGAACACTGTTTTGTCATATTACCAGAATAGTTTTTCTGGTTCCTTCTAATTTGAATAGACTCCGTCAGAGGGAAAAATCAGGGGCTCAGGGGCTGCTATTCAGATTCTTTTGTCCAGGGGGTGCTCTTTTGATGTGGTGCTCCCCGCCTTCCCCTAGAGATGTGGCTTCCTGAGAGCTGGACTGCAGTGAATGTTATTTCTCTTCTCGATCTAGCCACCCAGTGGAGCTACCAGGCTCTGGGCTGGTACTGGGGAGCATCTACAAAGAGTCCTGTGATGTGAACCATCTTCAGGTCTCTCAGATGTGGATACCAACATCTGCTCTGGTGGGGGTAATAGGGGAATAAAGTCCAATGAGCTGCTTATCTTAATGTTTAGTTTATAGAAAAACCAAATAACTCTCTTCAATTTTTGGCCAGCTTGTTCATACCTACAGAACTTTTGTTTTATTTTTGAGACAGGGTCTCACTCTCTTGTGTAGGCTGGAGTCAGTAACATGATCTTGGCCCACTGCAACCTCCATCTCCTGGTTTTAAGTGATTCTCACGGCTCAGCCTCACACATCACCATGCCCAGCTAATTTTTTTCATAGAGATAGGGTTTAGCCCTGTTGGCCAGGCTGGTCTCAAACTCCTGGTCTCAAGCAATCTGCCCACCTCGGCCTCCCAAATGCTGGAATTACAGGTGTGAGCCACCATGTCCAGCCCACAGAATTTTCTTACAAGATCAATATTTAATTGATATTTAACAATAAATATTTAACAAGTTGCTTAAACCTTCAGTTTTGTCCTATCATTCTTTTAACTTAAGACAATCTTTAAAACCTCTAAACTAGACAAAATTTTGTTAAAGTATTCCCTTTAACAAAAATCATATTTCCATGCCTTCTTAAAATCTTTTACCAAAACACATTTTACTGTCCTTACAAACTATGCATGTAAAACTGTTTCTCCAGTAGTCTCAATTACATATGTTACAAGGTTAACTCTTGGCACTTTTTATTTTTGGTGAAAAACCTGGTAAGTAAGCAGTTTTCACCATGTATCAGATTGCAGAACAGAGGACAAGAACAGAACTGCAGACAATGTCTGACTTTTCCCAGCACAGCCAGGGGGCATGGCTAACTCCACATGCCCCCAGGCCTTACCTAGAAACTAATCGTTGTGAAATAGACAGGTCAAATAATTATAAAAAGTCACGGAAGCAGTTTTTGACCTTAAAACATCTAGCAAGGACAGTATGTGACCTGCCTAATTCATACCAAGTCTCTAAATTCTGAAGATGCTTTTACTTTATCAATAATGTTTAAAACAGTCTTTATTGGAGATTACTAAAGCCACGTGCGCTAAAAGGCACTAAAGTTTTTATTTTTCCAGCAAAATATTTCATTGAAGTGCTTATTCATCTCTAAGCCAATTAATCAGAGTTCTTTCATATACTTTGGAAGTGAAACAAATACAACACACAGAAATATACAGACAGAAGCAGATCTGGCAGGATGGTAAGATTCTTCATTTGCCAGTTTTTAAGTTTCTCTTTCCCATTTTAGACTATCAGTGTCTTGATTACCAATTCCCTGCCCTAAACAATCGTCAGCAAGGCAACTCTAAAGGGACAACTCAGGTGAAATAAAAGAGGGAATTCATATTTTATGCAAACCAAGAAAAATGTGTCAGAAAAAAATCAGTTAAAACAGCCAGGAAAAGAAGACAATCTTACACGTGGTGATTTCCTTAATGATGTAAATTTTTAAATTAAATTACTGGCTTTAGGGTGGAGTCTTTCAAGGAGTAGGGCCAAGAAAGCATGTCATTTCTAGGGTCTAAGAGGCAGGCACAGCTGAAAGCAAAACAGATCCCCAAGAATCAAGAGATTCCATTTTCACAGCAAATCCTGGGTCCCCAACAGGAGCAAAACCCCACAATGCTTCCACTGTGTATCTCCTTGGAAGCACATTTTCCTGAGTGCCTATCAGCTCACTCTGTCATCAGGCCACTCTCCCCTTTCATACCTTCTGGGTGTCCAAGAGCATACTTTTCTCACCTGAAATGTACAAAGGAGTATCACCTGTAGTAATGACCACTCACTGTAAGCAACTGCCATTAGCCATGCTTAAAAGTATATTTCCCATCTAGCAATTACACACCAAGGCTAAAAGTTCTCTCATGATGAAAAGTCACATCTGATGCTTTCAAAAGTCAGGTAACTCAATGACCAGAGCCTTACATTTTGAGAGGGATCTGTCTACTTACAATTCTTGGGGTTCTATGAGGAAAACAGAGGTTTCTCCCACAACAGGATCTGTGGTGCCTCCTCTGTTTCTCCCAAGGAGTCCTAGGCTGTCAGAAACTACCTTAGGTCCTCTCATGTGGACAACCAGGGTGTCAAGTGGACAGACAAAAATAAGTGGAGGCACAAGTCAATCAACTGAGAAAAAAAAAATTTCACAAAAAAACAAGATCCAAGAAGAGAAAAAGCATAAGTGTCTTACATGTATGTGTATTTATGTGTGTGTGTGTGTGTTTTAAAATCTTGAATATCCACTTTTAATTAAGCTGACTTTTAATCATAGAACTCACAGTCCCAGCTTTCAAAGGTGATATTATTAGCAGCACCCATAGGTGTGCCATCGTCATTATGTTAAGAGACGATCCTTCAGAGCTCTTTACACGGAGGATGTGGAAAGGGAGAGGATGACTACTAGCTGGTTGTTAGGCAGATGTATGGTTTGAATTTACATGCATGAGATGTACATCAAACTTAAATCTTGTCCAAAGAGTCTAACACAATTGGTGAAAGGTAAGGAAATAAATTATTTTTCTCCACTGTCATTAATAGAAAAATCCAGGTTCTTCCCTCATACAAAAGGAAGAAAAGACAGTCAGAAAGTGTGAGACAGAGTGAAGATAGGGACCTCCATTTCAAAGGGCACTTTGACCTAAACACCTTGAGGCCTCCATTCACTTTACAGGACTCAATTCATTTGGTCACTCCCTTTGCTCCTCCATGAATTTGCCTCAGCACAGGTGGTTTTATGAAAGCCAACCAAGAAAAGGTGTGGAAAGAAAAAGCCAGAGGACCCAGTGCTTCCTCGACCCCTTGCTCAGCTCCACTTTCCGTACGGAGCCTCTGCCCAGGGTCAGTCACAGTAGCCAAGAATCTTGATTTTCTTGACTTTTACTCATCTCTGAGATTGTCAATAATCTTCACCAAGCAGTGTTTAGAACAACTGTAGACACCTTTAAGGTCAACCTCTCTCTCAATGTCACTTTTTTCTAAACCGGTCTAGAAGGAAAACCAGATATTGATAGCAAAGAAAAGAAGGTCAAAATATCTTCTCAGGAAATTGCAGTATCTGCATATCAAATAACACTGTAAAAGTGTTGCTACTTTGTCCTGAAACAAGGATTTCACTGACCACTAAAGATAAGAAGTATCGCCCCAGGGCACCATCGAAAAAAAATCAGTTCCATTATTTCTCCCATCTCCTGTGGACCCTCCCAAACGGTCCCTTTCATGAGTCAATTCCAAGCTCGCTGGTGTGAACAACCACTTACTCAGTGGACATCCAGCAGCCCCACAAGCACAGTTTTGGGGGATGCTGAGGAAACAACCCCTAACATTTGTACTTTGTGCCCCAACATCAGTGAAGATCACCTCTCCCGGACACCACCACTGCCCCCCTTCCCCAAAGCCTGAGCTTACGAGCCATTTATCCCCTTTCCCAGAAGACACCTTCACTGGGACAAGGTGGCGTTGGAAGGTTCACAATGAAAACTCAATCTCAACATTTTAGCTAGAAACTCCAGAAAATGAAATGAATCCACACATTCAGGCAATGCAAATAACGGCGCAGAAATCTCTCTTACCAAATGATATTTGCATATGACTGAAAAGGCTTGGATCCAAAGTCCTAAGTCTAACCATGACCACTTAGAGATGTGACCTTGAGCCAGCCACTCAACATCTCTGAATCCATTTCCCTGGATCTATAACCTCCATAAAATGAGGTTATGTCAATGGCAGTCTACCATATACTTAAGCATCAGGCAAATTAAAGAGATGTATATAAAAATATGCCAGTTAAGAACCAGGTCATTGGGCCTATTTTCCATATAACATAAGAGCATTTTTTTTCATTTCCATTGAACTGCTTGAGACATTCTCTACTTAATCCATGTCTCCATCTTTCCATTCAATTGCTTCCACATAGCAGGTGCAGCCCTTTGGACCAAACCACTGGGGCATTTGGGGACCGTCTATAACTTCTGTATACACAGGCATATATGGTGGCCTTCAAAGGGAAGGAAAGAGAATCAATACTTTTTTGTAAAATGTGCAAAATTATGATAAGCTATGCACTCTCCAAAGACACCAACATTCTTAAGAGACACCCTGAGAGCTCAGTTAATCTTTTTTCAAGCCTAGTTCCATCCGTACTATATTAATATGTTAAAACCCCTCACAAGCACCTTTTTTGTGAGAAAGCAAGTGTCATTCTGTCCCTTGAGCTGGCCATAAATTCCTACCATTTCTGTTTTCCCAGTTAAAGACCTCTTTAGAGGAAGGAGACAATTTTCTACAGAGACACTGAAAACATGCATCTGGGCTCAGACTGGCGGGCCCTGGTCGTGGGAATGCAGGGGGATAGAGAAAAAAGACTGCAGATGAGCAGAGTCTCAGCCCTTGGCCCAGAAGAGCAAGTGTCTTGAGGAACCCCTACTGCCTGGGGCCTAGAAAGAGGTTTGGAAGCAGCCCCAGCAGTAGAGGAGCGCTCTCTCTACCTGTTGATAGACAAAACCCAACACAAGGTCCCGGCTTGAGCTTGGACGGCGTGTGCGATCTGGAGCAGTAGGAGACAGCAGCGGGTTAGTACCCTGGAGCTCACACTAACCTCTGGTTTTACTTTCATCTTTCCATCTTTAATGGCAAAAAGGTTGTAGGTATCTGAACAGTCTCAGACTGGCATGTTTGCTAACTGCAGGAGCAAAGTGCAAATGGATTTAGAGAAGGGAAGCTCCAGGAGATGGAACACCAGGCGGGAAGCTAAGCAAAGATTTCAGGAAAGAGGCAAACAAGTGCCTGAGCCAAACGAAGTGCAGAGCAATTGCCCCAAATTGAAATATCAGTCCTAAATCTTCCACAAGATTAGGAAACAGAGACCAACAAGGACTCCTAGGGAAGCCTCCTGAGAGTTTACAAGAATATGTCACTTTCCTAACGTTTTATTCATATGTTAGCTCCTAAAAAATTAAAACATGATGCACAACAGTTTTAATGTTGGAGTCATACAATTGTAATGAAATCGAGATGCACATATATGAAAAATATAGAAGTTACTACTGATCCCAAGGATTATTTCCATTAATAGAAAAGTATCTTAACAGGAAAAATGGTAGTGGTTTTTAAATACACGTTTTGAACTAATAGGAATTTATAGCAACTAAGAATTAATGCTACTAATAATTTAAATGTTTTAATATACACACAGATTATACTATAAGAATGTTCACAGTAGCCTTGTTTTTTATTTATTTATATTTTTAATTGACAAGAATTGTATGTCTCTATGGGATAAACATGACGTTTGGAAAATGTACACATTGTGGAATGACTAAATCAAGCTAATTAACATAGGCACCACCTCATATACTTATCAGTTATTTGCATAATAGCATTATTTCTAATTTCAAAATTTGGAAACAATTGTCCAAAAAAGAAAAGATTAGTTGAGCAAATTGTAGCATATCCATATGGTGGAATACTTTTTGCAAACTAAAAATAACATCATAGAAACATATTTATATTTAACTGGTAAGGCATTTACACTCCACTGTTGGGTGGAAAAAAAATCGAGTTACAAAATACTATGCACTGTTTGAGTTCATTACTGCTTAAAAAGAAAGGATATCATACCAAAAAAAAAAGAAAAACACCTAGAAGAAACTATACCAAAATGTTAGCAAGGGTTATCCCAGATGAAGGAAACAAGGAATTACTATTTCTTCTGTTTCCTTCTCAGCATCTGCTGTTGTTGCTTTTTTTTTCCCTAAAATAAGCACATACTACATGTGTAATGACAATGTTACCTTTTTAAAGAACATGCATATGGTATTACAAATATGAACATGAGATTTTAAGAATAAGGCAATGAGCACCTGACTGAAAGGTGAGGCAGGGAAGGGGACTGGCCCAGTGGGAATTTGGCCGTAGTGGCCACGCAGTCACTGAACTCATTCAGCAAATGGCCCAGAGCACAGGCTGTGAATTTCAGCTCAGACACTTGCGATCCGGGCCAAGTGACTTCAGCTCTTCCCAGTTTCTTCATCTGTAAAATGGCTGCCTCACCATGTTGTCAGAAAGCTGAATGAGTTGATATAGTGTATATAAAGTTTCTTAGCTTAAAATAAAGCCTGGCACATGCTAAGCTTTATATGTTCTTACTTATATAAAAAAAATTTTCTCTTGAAGATTCCTAAGATAACTAGGTGGAAAAAATTACTTATTATCCCACCCCCTTAGCGTTGAGTCAGCTGGGTACAGAGAAGGCTGGCGCTGGGTTCTTTTCAAACGTAAGTTCATCATCTTAATTTCTTTAAAAAAAAAAAAAAACAAATTCACTTCCTTTCCTCCTCCCCATAAAAGCTCTTGGGGAAATTTTCCCTTATTGCTAATGCTTTTCTTTAAAACTGGATATCAATTCAGCTGAGATTAATTGAGCATGAAGCTGGCAGCATCTGTGAAGCCATTTATCAGAGAGAAGGAGCCAGCTCACACTGGAGCCCACCAGCTGTCATTATCCGTGCCAGCTCCAGCAGCCTCAGGCACACCTGAGCCTCAGGTGGCTAGCAACATGTTCACTGCATGTGGGACAACCCAGGGCGAGACCTCCTGCATTCTCCCCTCCCCTGCAGAAAGGCTGTCTGGCTGCAAGTGATCCTCGCAAACCCAAAATGCTGTGTTTACTCCAGTGTCATGCGGGCATCTTGCTCTAACACTGTTGACTTAAAAAAAAAAAAAAAAAAAAAACTTAAAAAAAATTAATTTAATTTAGAGTGAATATTACCTGGATTCTACCCAATGGAATTTTTGTTAATGAAGTACCAAAAACATCTTTTCATGAAACAATGTCCAGTACAGCCCCGCAAGCATACATTAGAAAGATTTTGGCATAAAATTCCCACTGTATGTGAAGTTGCCTTTGCTCACCAATAACCATGTGTAATACGTGAACGTAGACAGTTGATGAGCATTGTGTCTATGATAAGGGTAATAACAAATATTGACATCGTCTAGGACTTGTGTGTCAGGCAATCTTGCAGGCAATTTACAGCTACTACCTCATTTAATCCTCACAGCCCAGAATGTATGAATTCCTTCCCTATTTTACAGATGAGGGAACTGAGCACAGAGAGGTTAAGTAGCTTGCCCACAGTCACACAGCAAGTCTGGGATACACTGGCATTCCAACCAGGCAGTGCATCTCCATACTCCATACACTCTGTGCACCACCAACCATGCTGTTACTCTGCCTCCCGTGTGTGTGTGGTGTGTGGTGTGTGTGTGTGCGCGCTCGCTCTTCAAACACACACATCTGCTAATTGCTATTCTTCCCTACACAAATATAGGGCTACAGGCAGGCTGCAGCTGGCTAACACCAGCTTTTAAATGCTCTGTAGCCAAGGCTGCTCTTAATCAGCCACAGCCCAGGTGCCAGAGCCCTTGCCCATCCCATTCCCTAGGCAGAAAGGAGCAAGGAGAGGCTCTTCTTACTGGAGACCTGCCTTTCCTTTCCTTCCACGGAGGGGTAGTCCAATTCATGTGTGTGGTTTAGTCGCTAAACAATTAGTACATATAATACCCTAGCTGCTGAACCCCACAGTGATAGCTAATATTAAGTCAACTGAGTTGGGCTGTGGAGCCCAGCTACCTTGTCAACATCACACTGGATGTTTCTATCAGGGTATTTTTGGATGAGATTTACATTTAAATTGGTGGACTTGGAGGAAAGCACATCACCCTCTCTGACGTGGGAGGGCCTCATCCAATCATTTGCAGACCTGAATAGAACAAAGGACTGATGAGCAGAAAGGAACTCTGTCAGCAGATGGCCTTCAGATTTAAACTGTGGCATCGGCTGCTCCCAGGTCTTCATCCTGCAGACTTTGGGCTTGCTGGCCTCCATAATCCTGTGAGTCAATTCCTCAAAATAAATCTCTTTATATATATGCACCTGCCATTGGTTCTGTTTCTGGAAAACCCCAGCGAACACACCCTCTCATGATCAGATAGGCTGTGAGCACACTGGCCTCACTCAGCTGTCGCTAGGACTGGGTGGGGAGGTGGGGTTCTTCTGCTTAGGAAGGAGATAGGAAAAAGTGGCCTTTTAACTCTACAAAGCTACAATTTAGGATTTGGTTATTCCAGTGCATGTTATTTCCCTTAGTACAGAGAATCTAGCTTCAAGGAAACCACCTTTCACCCATGTGACCAAGTATAAACACAGGACAGAATATGGAGCTCCAGTCCCAATATTTAAAGGGACAGGTATGTGAAGCATGAGGTCTCACACAAGAAGGAAACCAAGGCTGTGACCCAGATCCTGTCACTGGCCTTTGAAACTCTGAATCACAGAATCACAAAGGGAAGGAGTTTCTTATCCCTCCCCCATAACACATTTTTCCTAAGAAAAAAAAAAACAATGACCAAAGGAAATCCTTTGTGGGACACTTCCTACCATTCCATAGTTACCATTCAAAAAAAAGAAAAGGCTCATGGAATGGAGCCACCTCTCCTGGCGAGCGGCTCACGTTGAACTCGATGAGAGAACCACTTTGCAGTTCCTGTTGAAGTTATTTTGCAAGTGGCCACGGTCATCATCACTGAGCCAAGTGAAGGACGTGTTCATAGCCAGGCTGTCCACCAAAATGTATCTAACCCTGTGGCCATTTCCTGTGCTAGTTCCCCCCACAAAAGGGACCTGTCACCCACGGGACACTAAGGCTGAGAGCAGGGACTCAACCAGGCGTTGCCATGAAACTGTGAACAAATTCAGGCCTAGTATTTTATAACACGTCTCGCCTTCCAACCACACTTAACATCAAGAAAAGATCCTCAAAAATCAGTCTCCTGCACAAAAACTCTAACCTAGAGTCTATTTCCCATGACTTTACCTGTGAAAAGCCACAGTGTTTAACATCCACCACAGAGACTTCCAATCAAATGTTTAAATGTAACTAATATACAGCAAAACACCTATATATCTGTATGTAAATAATGAACTCTCATGTTAGAATGTAAAATGCCTCAAGCATTGCTTCCTGGCCACCAAAAAATTCATATTTGTAACAAAGAGTTGCTTGACGGGCAGTGGCTCCCCTCTTAGTTCTAACAACCAAGACACACACCCCATGCTGACACTCAACGTGCCTTTCAAGAAAGTGTACAGTAGTTAGAATGTAACTCAAGACGATTTCTGCAAATCATTTTGGTTAAATGTTGTACTGAGCTAGGTGGTCATAAATATACATGCTTTTCTATATAATCGCTGACTCAAAAGCATTGTATAGAAAGGCACATATATTTTATGGAGTCTGAGTTTTTCAAAATCAAGAAGTGTTCTGTTGAGAAAATGTTCCCTAGAGAGACGCTGTGGAAAATCTATCATTTATTTGTTTATTGTGTTCATTATCTGTCTCCTACCACTTGACCATAAGCCCATAAGAGCAGGGATTTATTTCTGTTTTGCTGGTAAGTCCCCAGTGCCTAAAAGGACCTGACTCACAGGAGGGGTGCAAGGTGTATCAGATGAGGACGTTAATATTAGTAACGTGCAGGGAGATGGATGGATTACTAAAACCCTCATCGCTTAAAGGCGCTTTAAAAAGAGCACTGGGCCGGGAGTCAGGGGGCCTGAGTTTTGAGTCCTGGACTGGTTACTTAGTTACTTGCTGTGCGACCTTCGCTTCCTTTTCCTCCAGGGTCACTAGCTTATCCACAAATCCCTCCGCTCCATCCCTGACTCTCTATCTGATTCCAGTGGGGGAAAGCCCACTGAACTCTCCAGTGGGAAGGGGGAAAAAAAGATAGCCACAGTCTCCACTGCAAGGAAGTAGATGGCAGGAAACAAACGAGAAAGAAATATAGTATCTGGTTTAGAAAACGAGGATTCCCGGCCGGGCGCGGTGGCTCAAGCCTGTAATCCCAGCACTTTGGGAGGCCGAGGCGGGTGGATCACGAGGTCAAGAGATCGAGACCATCCTGGTCAACATGCTGAAACCCCGTCTCTACTAAAAATACAAAAATTAGCCAGGCACGGTGGCGCGTGCCTGTAATCCCAGCTACTCGGGAGGCTGAGGCAGGAGAATTGCCTGAACCCAGGAGGCGGAGGTTGCGGTGAGCCGAGATCGCACCATTGCACTCCAGCCTGGGTAACAAGAGCGAAACTCCATCTCGGTCTACAAAAAAAAAAGAAAGAAAGAAAATGAGGATTCCCTTTTCCTCCCTCGTGTGATCCCGTCTTCTTGCATCACACTAGACATGGTGGTGATGTTCAAAAATGAAGAAGACATTTCGGAAGTAGCAATATGGTGCTCTAGGAGCTCAACCCCGCCTGCAGGAAGAAGAAAACAAAAAGCGGGCTGAGCTTCCTGCAAGAGTCATGAAGCTGGGTTTCCCCTGAGGTGTCACCCAGCCCTCTACGCCACTTCCTGTAGGTGTGCTGCCAGCTGCTGGGCTCTGCCAGAGGCTCTGTATGCAGCAAATACAACCTTGACATCACAGAGATCAATGGGTGGGGCTGGGGGTGCTGCACAAGGCATCTGGGACTGGGCAAGCGACCCTAGCAGAGCACAATGAGTCCTCATCCTGTTCAAGATAGAGGCGGACACCTGGAGGAGGCTCCCAGCATAGCCACCGAATGGACAGACTACAGAGGCACAGCCATCCTCCTTCCACATGGAATGACTGATAAGAAAGCTAGATGTAGCTGCACTTCACCAGGCACTATGCTGACAGCTTTATGTACACCACTGCATTTGATTTTTAAAACAGCTTTATGAGGCAGGTTTTATTGCTGCGCAGATGAAAAAAAGGAGGCTCAGAGATTAAGTGGCATGCTGAAGACCACAGAGCCAGGATATGCGAGAGCAGGACTCAGTCCCCACGTCGGCTCCCAGAACTCAGCCCCTCGCCCCCACACATATCTAAATGGGTTCTGGAATTGCCATAATGGGGGACACATCTTCCACCCCTCTTCTCAGAAGCCACAGCTGACCTAAACACAGGAAGCCACCCCTACCTCTGCTGAAATATCTTAGCCTTCCATGGCCCTCCGTAAGATTCAAACATACTCTCATCTCTTCTGTCTTAAAAACATGCTTCAGCACCAACATCCTCTAGTTCCAACCCATCTGTGTCTTGCCATCATGCCAAATGGCTTAGAAAAGCTGACACCACTCTCTACTCATTCCTCTACTCCCCTCCCCATCCCTGACTCATCAGGAAGCCTCTGACCAAGGCCACCTTCCATCCTGGGGTGGCTGAGTAGACCCTTTTTTCTGTTTTGGTTTTACTCGATTTCTCAGCCCCATTTCCAATGGCAATCACGGCCTTGTTCTTAAAACGTGCTGTCCCGTCAGGACCCTCATTGCCACCGCTCCTGGTTCCCTCCCAGCTCTCTGCCTCAGTTGTCCTTGGGTGCTCCTAGGACTCTGCCCATCCCTTAAATGTCAGGGTATCTTGGGATTTCACATCTCACCCCAGACACTCTGGGTGGGGTGGTATTTATTCCCTCTCAGGCCTTTGATTAATAGCTGCATGTGAGTGATTCCCTAGTCTCTGCCTCCCACCTTGCTCTGTGTTCTGAGTATGAGCCCCACAGACCCAGCCTGCCAGCTCATCGTCCTCACCACCAGGAGAAACGAGCCTCACCCATACCCAGCCAGCTTGACTTCTGCCTTGCTCCTACCACTGGACATTCCAGTTTCAGAACTCCTGACTCTTCTGAGCGACTGTACAGCCATTGGCCCCTCTTGCAGTAAACTCTTTAGCCCTCCTTTTTACCCCGGCTCAGTTCCACTCACCCTTCAGCGCTCCCCGTGGACCTCACTTCCTTTAGAGAGCGAGGAGAGCATCTGCCCAGCAGGCCTGCGTGAGTTCTCGTTGCCCCGCTTGCTGCTCCCACAGGACCCTGGAGGATGCTGTACTGCAATGGCCTCTTCCTTTTCTCCATATCCTCCACTAGGCTAGATCAGGAGACAAGGTTTCCTATTCTTTACTGTTTAATTTCCACCAACTACTGTAGTTCTTGATCCATGCATTAAAGCATTCAGTGAATATAGGTCAAGTGAATGAAGAATGAACGAATGGATGAATACGAGTGTCAGCATCACTTAATCTGGTCTCAGGACCTTCTCAAGTCCAATGAGCCCACAGCTCCAGGAATTAATGGCAACATGTGCTGTCTATGAACCACAGCCTTGTTTCCTAGCAAGCTCTCTCTGTTTACTGCAGATGATATCTGCTCCGAAGAACTGAAATTTAACCTTGTCTCTTGATCCCTATCCATAGCAACCACCATGACTATCAACACATTCACCACTGGCTTGAGTCTACCTGCATTCTTGCCCTGAGCACATTATCCCACAGTGTTCTTTCATCGCTACTGATGCTACTGACCACTGCTTATCACCAGCTGTGCACAGGTGTGGGCTGGTTCAATGTCCAGAACACCGTGGGTTGAGTAGGCTGCTGCCTGGCCCTTTTCTTGGTCCAGAGCGGGGGGGGGGTCTTCCTCTCTCTGGAAGTCCTGGCACACCGTACTGCTGGAGCCATGCAAGCAGCCTCCAATCTGATGTATCATATTCGTGCACGCATGTGTGCCTGTTAAACCACAGCCCCAGCCAAATCCAGCCTCTTCCCATCCAGTGAAATTCTTCGAAGAATATGGCAACAGTGAACCCACTCCTCCTGACTAAGCCTGTTCCTAGCTCAGGTTTGCCCAAATGTGCCATATGCATGGAAAAACACACGCTTTCCTACTTACCATCTAGAAGTTTTCGGATATTGTCACATTTGGGGATAGAAAACTTTGAATGTCTGACTGCCCCTGCCTTCACTGTGTGTCCTGTTGCTTGCTGTTATATAAACTCTGGTGGGCTGATCTTTCTCTTCTCCTCAAATCTGGCATCTCTTGACCTCCATTGCGCAAGGCCTGAAGGTGCCTTCCATGTGCTATTGTCGTTCCAGAGCAAGTGTAGCCAAGTCATCCCACGAGAGCTTTGTAAACATTCTCCACAGGCACTGGCTGTAGGACTTGGCACTCTGCCAGCCAGGAGGAACACTCTGGCATCCCCCTCCATGACAGCTGGGCCAGCGGCTCACTCGGGTCCTGGGCAAGCTACATGTCCCCTCCTCACCTCAGGTCCCTCCTCACCAAATCTCAATGACCAGAGCCTTTCATGGCAGCTCACAGAGAGATGTATTTATAGAATCCAGAGCCGTTTTTGTCTGAGAGAAAAGCCTCTATAAATACAAAACAGTGTTGTGATATGACCCCATCATTCTCCAACCAGCAAATTTTTCTTGAGCATCTGTGATTTACAAGTTCTTGCTTAATAGGGCTCCCATTCACTATATCAAAGTAACTTCCTCAAAACTGTATCTATGTCAAATTTGTTTATTCATTGATCAATTAATTGAGTGATTTAATAAACATGTGTCTTGCCTTTATTATATGGCAGGCTTGAGGTTTATAAGGATCCCAAGCGAAACGAGACTTGACCTTTTTCTCAAACCGTTCACCACCTGTCTTAGTTTGTTTGGTCTGCTATAACAAAGCACCACCAACCTGGTGGCTGAAACAATAGAAATTTATTTTCTCACCATTCTGGAGGCAGGAAGTCCGAGATCCAAGCAGCAAGTTGGTTTCTCTGGGGTGTCTCGTTGGCTTGCCGATGACCGCCTTGTTGCTATGTCCTCATGTGGTCTCTTCTCTGTGCATACATACCTCTGGTATCTCTCCCTCTTCTTATAAGGACACCAGTCCCCTTGGATTAGGGCCCCACCCTAAGAGCTTCATGTGAACTTAATCACCACTTTGAAGACCTTATCTACAAATTCTGTTACATTTTGAGTTTCTGAAGATTGGGACTTCAGCATAGGAATTTGGGGGTGGGGGAACACAATTTAGACCATAATACCATCTTCATTACAGAGAGTAAGCATATTAAGGAGTACGGTAAAGGAGATACAGGGTAGTTCTCCAGCACTGAAGAGGACTCCTAACCCAGCCTGAGAGTGGAGAGCAGTCAAGGAAGGCTTCCTGGAAGAGTAAGTACAGCCCAGGAAATAACTGTATATACTGAACATATATACAGTTACTGAAATAACTGTTTACACTAAATAACTACAGCTATACTGAATAACTGTAGCACACACAGAGACCTGCAATGAAGGAGAGCACAGCCCAGGAAAGTAATTCAGTTTGATTAAAACAAAGAGTACCCGGCCGGGCGCGGTGGCTCACGCCTGTAATCCCAGCACTTTGGGAGGCCGAGGCGGGTGGATCACGAGGTCAAGAGATCGAGACCATCCTGGTCCACATGGTGAAACCCCGTCTCTAATAAAAATACAAAAAATTAGCTGGGCATGGTGGTGCGTGCCTATAGTCCCAGCTACTCAGGAGGCTGAGGCAGGAGAATTGCCTGAACTCAGGAGGCGGAGGTTGCGGTGAGCCGAGATCGCGCCATTGCACTCCAGCCTGGGTAACAAGAGCGAAACTCCGTCTCAAAAAAAAAAAAAAGAAGAAAAGAAATGCATGCTGAGAATGAGGAGGAGCAGCCACACACCACATGAGACCTTATGACAGATCATGGCTGGGAAAGCAGTTAGGAGGCTGACAAAATTATCCATGTAAAAGGTGACGTATTAGCAGCAGGCAGAGAGGCTGGGGCGGCCTCTCAATGACACTAAAGCCAAGGGGAAAGGCAGCACCCGACAAGGGGAACACGTAGAGTAAGTAGAGCAGAGGCCAAGGAGGGAACTGTAGGAATATTAGCATTTAAAGACAGCCTAGCAAACTGGGCTATCAAAAGCAATTTTTCCTAATGCACAAAAACTTCAAAATCATAGGGAGAGAGGCTCTGTGCCACTCCATCTTTTAGGGACAAGATGGATGTTGGTTCTGCCATCATCAATATTTGAAATGCATAGCTTAGTTGTCCTGATGTTTGCATGCAGTTTATGGACAGTTTACAGATAGAGGAAGTGAGCAGCTTAAGACTAAGTTTCTACAGGTAAGACCTGGAAGTGACGCAAATCACGACTGCAAGGGAGGCTGGGAAATGTAGTCTAACTGTAGTCCAGCCATTAGATGAACAGAGAGCCAGGGTCTGGCCACTGAGCCCAGCTTTCCCTGCTAGAAACAGGATGAAGGAAGGCATTCCAGCCAGAAAGCGTGGCATAAGCAGGGGCAGAAATTTTCAATATGTATTTGGGGACTATAAGTAGTTGAAATGGTCTATGACACAGAATTCATGAAGAAGCATATTGGGAGCTACAAAGGGAGGCTGAATCTACATTGAACAGAGCTTTAAATATCTCATAGGAGGTTTAAACTTATAATCACCGGGGACCTTTATTAAAAGGTTCTAAAATGATTTTCACTGAAAAAGATCTTTTTTTTTTAATTTTTATTGCATTTTAGGTTTGGGGGTACATGTGCAGAACATGCAAGATAGTTGCATAGGTACACACGTGGCAGTGTGTTTTGCTGCCTTCTGAAGTAGACAGAGGTAAAGATATTCATCAATGAGGAAAAGGAGGAGATAAATGAGAAAATCTGGATAAGGATTGTCTCTGCCGTATTTTTAAAAGCCTTGATTTATAAAATGTTTTAAAAAGATAGTAAGGGCCCTTTAAAACTGTTTCACTGGATACCCTATGAGATAATAAAGCCAGTAAGGAGGAAAAAGTGTTTATCTATCTATGAATTAGCTTGTACTTTTATATAAGAACCACTTTGAAAGCTCTAGACAATGAAGATTTTAGCCAAAGGTATTATTTTGTGGGAATATGTAATACTATCACAGCAGGAATGGTTCGTCCCTCTGCTTAAAATCACAGGGGCTTGATTCACTTCTCCTTCTGCAAATGTGTCAGAATTGACTTTGCAAGCGAGGCCAGAGGAGACTGCTTCCATCAGTATTGTAAATTTATTCAGCAGATACCTGCGATTAGAAACAAATTGCCTGCAAGAGTCACAAAACTCTTCTGCAGCGCCACGATTTGTTGTTTCTCATCACCTCTACCCAGCCCTGAGACGCTAAGTCCATCTGGAATCGACACCAACACCATATTTGCTCACAAATCTCTCTTGTTTCAAGGCCAAAGATGGGGTCACCTGTACATCTTTTTGCTAAGAAACACTCATACAGAACGCATTCCAGGTATTCCCATTTTGGCAGATGTATGGCCTCACCCCAAACAGTTCGGAGGCCGGGGATTTGCCAAGACTTTCTAATGACTGCCCTTTGATAAAGGGATAGAGTTTTTCTGGGCTCTTGCTCTTCAAGTCCTAGGGAGATATGCATACCATTCTTTGCAACCTAGCAAAATATTTGTCGGTCTTACGGAGACAGTGGATAAAACGGAAAAGATTTTAAAATTTAGAAGCACAATGATAAGACAAACCTGAGCACCAGTTGTTAGCAGCTGTTGACCTTGGACAAATTACGTAAATTCTATGAGCCTAACATGAAAATAATAATACCTATAACCCAGGGTCCTTATGACTAACATAATAGATATCAAGTACCTAACAGTGCCTGCCGCAGAGTATACTATACAATATATGTTCTTGACACAGGCTCCACTTCCCCCACATACACTGCGTTCAACTGCTGGCCTTGACCGTGATGGGCTAAGCACCGAAATCCAAATGTCAGACCCTATCGTAGGCTGGGTATAAAGGAAGGACCTGCTGTGCTGCTTGTGTACAGCTACTGTCCAGGCACAGTACCTCCAGTGGGTCACATTCTCTGCACGCCGTGTACGTCCAGGCACAGTACCTCCAGTGGTCACATTCTCTGCATGCCGTGTACGTCCAGACACAGTACCTCCGGTGGGTCACATTCTCTGCACGCCATGTACATCCAGGCACAGTACCTCCAGTGGGTCACATTCTCTGCACACCGTGTACATCCAGGCACAGTACCTCCAGTGGTCACATTCTCTGCACGCCGTGTACGTCCAG